>CM046664.1:34071674-34137298 GCA_025594165.1 Tamias sibiricus | reverse complement strand
ATTTCAAGGAAAATCATAGATTCAAATTTGAGTCCCAAACAAAATCTATAATTTTATAAATTAATTTGATAAATGTGGTTAAATTTGCTGCCAACAGGACACTCTGTAAGGCATAGAAAACACCTAGTGCAATGTTAAAAGAACAGGAGCTTACCAGAAAGAAACAGGCAAATCCCAAATGCTTAGTCTATTAGCTATCAGCTATTAATTACAAGGAGAATCTGTAAACCCAGGCATTAATTTACATCTTTATTCAATGTTTCCTGGAAATCACATGAAGTGACAATCTTCCCAGGAGCATTGGGAAAACATGTTATCACACTCTAAAGCACTGGGCATTACTAACTAGATTTTTGGGTTTTTTAAAAAATATTTATTTATTTTTTAGCTTTAGTTGGACACAATCACTTTGGTTTAGTTATTTTTTTTTTTTATGTGGTGCTGAGGATCAAACCCAGGGCCCTGTACATGCTAGGAGAGTGATCTACTGCTGAGCCACAACCCCAGCCCCATTGGTTGTTTTTTAATTATGGAAAAATTATATAACTGCATATAATATTCTTTACCTCAGGTTTTACCGAACATAAATGAATAGGAAGAGAAAAAGGATAGTACTGACATCCACACAGACCCTAGAGTTCTGTAATGAAGTCAGGAAGAAGCAGGAAGCTAGAATACAAAAGGCCTCCCTCTGCAGAGATTCAAGGGGTTATATTTCCCTCTCTATGAATCCATGATTTGGAAATCTCAAATTCCCCACTAGAATTCCCACTACTGTCTTTTCATAAAAGTTTGGATCCTACAATTTAATCTCAATTCCTTTGCTTTCTCCCTTTTCTGTCTCTCCTCTTCCTTCTTCATATTCACCAAGTGAATATTATATGCTAAAATATAAATTCTCATAGGCAGGGTTATTGTTTTTTATTCATGAATGTGTAGTAAGTCCTTGGTATCTAACATGTAGCAGGTGCTCAATAAATATTTATTGAATTGAATTGAATGTGCCATTCCTGAGAAGAGAGAGATACATAAGGGAGTTTCTGCTCTTAAGGCAGCCACTGTCTATCTGAGGAAATAAGCAAGGTTATCATATAAACCTATGTGACGTATTAGAAGAGCCATGCACAAAATGTTCTTGGAATGTAGAACACAGCGCAATTTTAAAACAACAGAAGCTTACCAGAAACAGGCAACTCCCAAATGCCTAGTCAATTAGCTATCAGCTATTAATTTCAAGGAGAAGCTGTAAACCCAGATATTCATTTTCATCTGAATAGTTGGAAAGTATCCCAGAGAACATGCTTTCATCTTGAGTTGGGAAAGAGGAACAACAGTTAGCAATACAAACAAGGCAAGGAAGCGCCTTCCAGGCAGAGAGGGACCAGCATATACAAGAATATGGAAGATGAGATTGCAACACTGCCTGGTCATTTAAATGAGATGAGGGTACAGCAGTGTCTGGGCATCATGGCAAAAGGGCAATTGTAGGAAACTTCCAAGGATTTCAAAAAGGGCATAAATTTCATCAGACTGTGATGTTCAAAGACAGTTTTGAGGTAGGAGGACAGGGAGGGTGGGAAAGTCTGGGAAGTCTAAGATTTAATTAAGGATCAATTACATTTGGCTAGGCAAAAAAATGAGAAGAGCCCATACTAGGACAATGGAGGTGTCTTAGGAGAAAAAAACTAAATATATGAGGTATTTATGGACAGAATTGATGTGGCTACGTGACTGATTAGAAGGAGGTGGTTAGAGTTGAAGCAGGCTGCCTGAGAGTTTCCCAATTTGGGCAACTGAGAACCCCTGAGATCACAGGAAAAAAAAAAAAAAAAAAAAAACAGGTAGATCATTCATACAATGAGAATAAGAACCAAATATCTAATATAAGAATATACCCTATTCCAGTCTATAAAGACTCTTCTTAAAAATCTCCAACTAATAAGTATTTAGAGTATTGATGGAGATGTGGAGTGGACAGCCAGGAATACAGTGAGAGATGGAGACAGCACCAGGCTGGATAAACACAATGTGAAGTTATGGCTGGAGGTTTAGAGGATGACATTAAGACAGATATAGATATCAGCAGATGGTGGGGAATATAAATAAAGAAAAATACAGAGATCAATAAATGACTCTTTAATTAATAAAAGGACCAAGAAAACCATCCTGGAAAGCATGGATATTGAAAAATAAAAGTGCCTATGAAAACAATTTTTGCATGTTATGATCTTTAGATAGAAAATGGTTGTGAATGAATATTTTTCTCTTTCAGTTTTGAAGTACCAAAGAAAACTCAATCATATGTTTAGTTTATTAAATTATACCACAATTGATTTCCATAAATTCATTTGTCTTTCTTTTTTTTTTTTTTTTTTTTTGCGCCACTTGCACACCACATTTTTATCAAATGAACAGCAAATGTAGCTTTTCAACATCAATGAATAGATGTACTGGCATGCAACTTAAAAATGACAGGTCTTGAGGCCACTGTAAGCCCAAATTAGCTCACCTTCACAACAGCCACTGTGCTCACAACCACACACAGTGCATCCTGGTTCACTTTTCACATGACAAGTAGTAGCAGCTCACTACAGCTAATTAGGAAAGATTAGTCACAAATGAAGCCAAATGACTGAAGGAAAGGATTCATACAGTTCAATACAAATGGAAATATGAATGAGTTTAGACCTATCATCCTAGATCAGCAAGAGCACAGCCCCTTAGAAATTATCCACAAATCACAAGCTGCTCATGGTCTTTATTGGGAGAAAACTGCTATAGCATGACTAAGCAGTTCATCACTACTTCAGAGGGGATTTTGAATCTGAGTCTCTCACCTCTTTCTTCTCCCTTCTAGTGCTCCCTTGACAGTCAGCACCGACACACCACATTAGAGTAACATGGTGCCCTTCCTGACCACTCTGCTCTCCACATTCTTCCACAATGGAGATGGTTGCATGTATAGTGATGGCACCTGGAGCTTGTACTCTACACCCCCAGGGGCTTGATGGGTTTTAAAAGCCAGCCACAGCTCCAATTTCCCCAGATGTACACTAAGTGGAAGATTAGGAGTCTCAGGGATTGGAGTAAGTCTGGGGGGTTCAATTGCATGTGGGTGGGAAACATACCTGTATCCAGCAAGAGAAAAGTAAAATTAGTTCAGGATTAGAGTCCACACATGCCATTGGTTAATTAACATTTGAAATTTCCTAAAATAGGCAAAGGTATCCTTGTCAGCTTAATTTTTCCAAAGGGTACTAGATCATGTTCTCTCCTTCTTTGTATCAGTGCTTAATAAGCTCTGAATGAACTAGGAGTGATTTATAGCCTATACAGTGGAGTCTGGAGCTCTCTCACTGTCAGGTTCAGAACACAGGAGAAGTGGAACTTACACTGTAGTCAGTCTTTCTCTTCACAACCTAGTGATTGACCTTGAACAGTGTGTTTACTTTGCTCCAACCCAGGTCCACACATAGTAGTTTGAAGGGACACGATTACTCCTTTGTTAAAAAAGAGCATGTCTTGTCACACAGCTGGGCTGAACCTGGCTAACTGTGTTATTTTGTGGGCCTGCTCAGAGCTGCAGGAATCTTAATTGCTGTTTCACAGGCTTTAAAACATTTTCTTGAAAATGAAAATCAAGCCAGCAGACCCAATCATCCAAGAAAGAATGGCAGAACAAAAAACTCCCAGGCAACCCTTATAAATTTATTTTAGGAAGAAATAAATTATGGTGCAGAGATTTATTATGCAAATTAACTTTACTCCTAAGGTACACCAGAGCATTTTACAGGCATAGCAGGTGCCTACAAATACTTCATGAATAAATACATTCTATAAATGAATAAATTTCATTAGACTTCTCAATATGTAAGGATTATCGCATCCATAGGGAGAAGGGAAGTCTGGATCCACAGTACAATGTAATTCATATCAGAGGCAGAAAACTCTGTTTTTGGTTAAAAGTAATAAATAGATGGTACGATTTTCAATATAACATCAGTAAGTTGAAATGTTTTTATATTATTCACTTGATATTAAAAGTAACTAACATCTCCCTAGCTATTTTCTGTTCTGCTCTGAAAACTCATATCTTCCAACAAACGTACCTAACATAAAAAAGAATTAGAAAATATTCTATTGGAAAAAAAAAAAAAAAAAGAAAAAGCTAAAAAGAAGCTAAACTCAAGTCATGTTTTATAAACACAAACACACAGAGATATGCACACATACACATGAGCATATACATATTTTTACATACACCAGTGAAATATACGCACACACATATATTTATATGGAACACACACACACAAACACATTGGGGGCATTTGTGATTTCAGGCATGGAAACTACTTCTTTGCATTAGGATTACCAAGTTTAATGTTTAATCAATGTTTTCCCAAAATTCAGCTGAACATTGTATGTACCTATCATCACTTTGGCCATGGCTGACAAAGTAGTAGTAACATGAAAATCGGCCTATTCACATTGAACCCTCTCTTGGACAGATGCATATGTAGCTTGTGATAGCTTATAAAAACATATGTATTTTGGGCATCTCTTTACTTAATCTGGAATCAAATGTGAAAATTTCAAAAATATGTAATGTTAGTCATTTTATCTATTTTTATACAGTGTAAAATATTTAAAGAAGCATCTGGGTGTTTATTTACTTAGATAATTTTACAGTTTGAGCACTTTCATCATTTAATTTTAATCCAAAGTTCAGCAAGTTTAAGAAGTAAAGAGATAGCAGAAACCATGTGTAGGATTTTGGGAAAACTTAATGATTTACATTGAGACATGGGAAGAGAGAAAATTCCAAGCAGTGAACATGGGCAGAAACTATTAACAGAAAGAGAAAATAAGTGTAAAGAGAAGAGAAAAATGCAACCACATTCACAAAATAAACATACTAGATATGAAAAATAAATACATCATCATCATTGCAAAAGACCAAAGCACAGAAACCTTGTGTCTCACATATGAGTTCTGCAGTGGGACAGGGTGGGCAAAAGGGAAGCACATTCGGTCAAGCGTGGTGGTTCATGCCTGTAATCACAAGTTTAAAGCCAGTCTCAGCAACTTGAGATGCTAAGGAACTCAGGGAGACCCTAAATAAAAATAGGGCTGGAAATGTGGCTCATGGTTGAGTGCCTCTGAGTTCAATCCCAGGTACCAAAAAAAAAAAAAAAAAAAAAAAAAAAAAAAAAAAAAAAAGTAAGCACATTCCATATGCCCTCATAAGGACCCTCACTTCCCCAATTCCCAGCCTAGGTTACACTGGGTATGACTGCTAGGCCGCAGCCAAACTTTTTGATCCATGTGAGGTATTACAGTAAATCACAATTAGAGTGAAATAAATTATGGATGACGACTGAATAATCATGTATTAAGACCTTACTTGTGAGTTTTGAATCAATTCCTATTTGCCATTTCAAACTCTATTCTCATGGATAATGAGTTTTAAATCATACTGTTAACTTCCTTTTTATCCACAGCTACCACTATTTGCATTGGGTGAGCTTAAAGTTAAAAACCATCTTACCCCAGCTAGAATGGCAATTATCAAGAATACAAGTAATGCTATGCACATGGTGCATGCCTGTAATCCCAGTGTCTTGGTATCCTGAGGCAGGAGGATTGCGAGATCAAAGCCAGCCTCAGCAAAAAACAAGGCACTAAGCAACTCAATGACACCCTGTCTCTAAATAAAATACAGAATAGAAATGACAATGTGTCTCCGTGGTCAAGTGGCCCTGAGTTAAATTACCAGAAAACCCACCCACACCAAAAAAAAAGTGTATTTAAAAAAAAATAATACAAGTAACAATAAATGTTGGCAACGATGTGGGGGAAAATGTTCACTCATACATTGCTAGTGGGACTGAAAATTGGTGCAACCACTCTGGAAAGCAGTCTGGAGATTCCTTAGAAAACTTATAATGGAATCTCCATGTAACCCAATTATCCCACTCCTTGGTTTGTACCCAAAGGACTTAAACTCAGATTACTACAGTGATGCAGCCAGCCACTTTAGTGTTTATAGAAGCTCAATTCACAATAGCCAAGCTATGGAATCAACCTAGGTGCCCTTTAATAGATGAATGGATAAAAAAATGTGGTATATACACACAAATGGAATATTACTCAGGGGAATAAAGGAAAGAGTGGAGATGGGAGTAGAAAGATGGAAGTAGAAAGAATTAATCAGACTTATCTTTCCTATCCTTATATATGAATACATGATCAATGAAGTCCACATCATATATAATCACAATAATGGGATCTTAACTAGAACAAGTAAAACTTATTCTATGTATGTACAATATATCAAAATATACTCTACTGTCATGTATATTTAGAAAAAAACAAATTAAAAAACTAACTTTATTTGGAAGTCATGTATCAAAAACAAATTAAGTGATTATTTCATTTGTTCCAGTAAGTAATAATTTACATTTTTAAAAAATGAGGTCTGCTTAGGCAAAGGATTTGCTAGACTTGCAGAAAGCTGAAAAAATCTGAATTGTGTTTATTCCAAGTTAAGCTTGGGAATCAGTAAGGCCAAATCCAGGTCCATCACAATGCTTGTGCTCTTGCATCCTAGTAATGTGATTTCAGGAAACTCAAAAATTCTAAGGGAAGTTACCCAAAACTCAGTGGGAAAATTCTAGGTACAGAGACCCCACAAGTATATTTCCTAAAATTGGAAAACATGAAAACAGCCTACATATTGGGTAAGAGCAACTGCTAGGGCTGTCCCCAGTCTTCTGGACAGACTACTAGTAAAACGATGATTGTAAAGTAACAAATGAATGCTCATCATATAAAACCAACAAGGAAACACTACCCTCAGCTACATATACACTATGCAGAAAAACTGCATGCAGGTATAACTACCTAAAAAGAAATTCATCAAAGTGATTAAAATCATTATTAGCATGGTAAAATTTCCATTGTAGTTTGGAAATGTAGTGCTCCTCAAATACTGTAATCTCCAAGATTCCTTATGGTATTATTGTTGAGATTATTACTTATTCTTGCAATAAAGAAAATCATTACATATTGAGATTGACCAAATTATGTTATGAGCATGAACAAACATGGCATAATGAATCTCACAATTATGTATAATTATAATGCACCAATGAAAAATGGCATTTCAAAAAATAAAAAAAAAAGAGATAAACTTTCCCTTTTTTTCCACAAGTAGGTTGTTTCTTACAGTTTTACTTCTTAGTTAAGGCCATCCCATGTCCCTCATTTTTCTGTAATGTTATCTGTTTGATGAATGGTGACACCATCTAAAGAGAAGAATTATATCTGAATGCCTTTCAATTATTGAATTTTGCACATTCCACAGTGTAACATAAATTATAACCTGTATTCTCAACAAGTTAGCTGGGTGCACTGGCACACACCTGTAATCCCAGCAGCTCAGGAGGCTGAGTCAGGAGCATTGTGAGTTCAAAGCCACCCTCAGTAATGGTGAGGCACTTAGTAACTCAGTGAGACCCTGTCTCTAAATAAAATACAAAAGCAGGGCTAGGGATGTGGTTCAGTGCCCCTAAGTTCAGTCCCCAGTACCAACAAAAAAAAAATTTTTTTTTTAGCCCAGTGAAAAACCTGGCATTAGTAGGATGATCTGGCAATGAAGACCTAAACTAATGCACTAGCCCAAAACAGAGTTATAGAGGGATAGGGAACACAGAGATGATGCATTCCACAACTAAAGTTCCACACTACCAGCTGGAATGTCAGAACAAAAGGTTAAGAGCTCTTAATATTTTCTAACTCATAGTGTTCAAATCATGAACAATCAGTGGCCATCTTTAGAGTGCAGGGAAACTGAATTTATACATAGCAAGTCACATAAAGAACACATTGAAATAGTGCATAGCGTTTAAAAAACGGATATCGCTTATAGAGTATTTTAAAGGAGAATTTAATACTTAATTGTATAAATAATAAACACTTTCTAGCAAAAAAGATGGTTAAGTTTATAAAACTAAATACAAATTTATGCCAAGTGATTTTACTCTAAAAAAAAAAAAAAAAAAAAAAAAGCCTATCTATCAATGATCAAAAAGACCATGACGAATGATGTAGTGTGGACGGAAAAGATTGAAGGTATTTGAATTTTGATCTTTTGAGTATGTAAGAAATTGATTCCCTTTTATACTGTGATGGGTAATGTGGACATTGTTAACATTTCTATTGATTGCTGGAATATTCAAATATTCAATAACAAAACAGATCAGAGGATCCCTCAGTCTGACAGCTTTAATCATATATAATCTTATCCCTCTTTTTACAACTGTATTTTTCAAAATAACAGGAAGATGATCTAAATAGCCATCTTTCCCTGTGATTTCCTGATGCAAAAATTCAGTTCCCACTGCACTTATCATCACTAACTGAAAGCAAAATCCAAATGTGAGGACAAGTTGTATTTCCAAATGATCAAAGGTATGAAAAGCATAATGCTTCCACTCTGACTCTTTAGAAAATGTCAGTCTTCGTGAAAGGCTGGGAAAGAGCTCTTGGTATGGAAATGACTATAGTCAATGGACTGTACTCACAAGAATCTTCATGAGAGCTGGACAAATGACAAAGTCAGATACAGTCAAATCAACACATTTATTGAGGAAGACATTGGACCATGGACAGCACAAAGAAGTGTCTCTGTGTTCGGCACAGGACACCCTGAGATAAGCAATAGAGGACCTTACACTGCAGTGTGGCTATCTATCTGGCCTTTCACTTTCTTCCCTCCTACTCTATCCTTGTGTTTCAGACAACATGGGCCCTGCCTTCTCCTGGCCCCCAAGTATTCCTACCAGGGCATCTTAGCATACCCTTTTACATCACAGCATCTGTACTTCTAAAATCCCATCCATCCTTCAGGACCTATTTCAGTTGATACCCCCCCCATCCTGTGATGCTTAGTACACATTGGATTTTCTCTTCCTTCCAATGAGCCCCCATCCTGTGAAATAAATGAGGCTTAATGGCAAAGCAGCAGCACAGAAATCAACCACCCAAATGAATGATAATCATGGGCAAGTGTGTTCCTTCTCAAATTGACACATTGTTCCACTCTAACAACAACAGCAATAGAAGCTTCTCCTGAAAAACACTGAGTGTGAAGAAACATACATGGAAAAAGGTCTGTTCATTTCTTTTTCCAAGAAGCAAACAAATTTTTAAAAATTGTGCTTTCATGAACTAAAAACTTTCAAAATTTGAAAGACATTAACAAGATAATTCTAAAGAAAGCCCTCATGTTTCTCCTGAAAAGAAGAACGACTCATTCACTCAAAATCACAAATTGCTTCTAAGACACACAGTGTAGTCCAAGAAAGATGACCTCTTTTTTTTTGCACTATATTGTGGGCAATGAATGATACAGATGTTGGTTCCTTAATCCAGACACTAAAAAGTGATGGTCCACCACAAAGGTCTGAAACTTGGGAATCCTGTTTCCCTTCCAATGTATTTTAAATTAATATATGTTGTATATCTTATATCATGCACACACACAAACACACACAACTATAAATTGATATTCACTGGTAAAAGTCATGCTAAAAAGTAAATTTTATGCCTCTCTTAAGAACACAGAGGCTCTAGCAACAGAGAGTCTGCATTCCTTCTTGCATATTTAAAGACAGACTCAAGAATAGTGGTTACCACAGAACAGGACCAGAATGGGAGGGGAGAAGAAGGGATGGAGAGTGGTTGACCAGTGGGTACAAAGGCACAGCCAGACAGAGGAAATAGACCTGGTGTTCTATTACACTGCAGAGTGACCAGCATTCCTAACACTGTAGGGGATAATTCAAAACTGCTAGAAGAGAGGCCTTTGAGTGGTTTCAACACAAATAAATGAAACATGCTTGAAATGAACATTCCACTAAATATCCCAAGTTGGATCGTGATGCAGTGTATAAATACACTGAAACATCACACTGTACCCCATAAAGATGCACAATTGTCACCTGAAAATAAAAATGTAAGTAAATAAATAAAGGAAGACTCAGATTTAGCAATGTGTAGCCTTCAAAAGGGCATAAGCTATCTACCTAGCCAATGTCCTCTCCAAGGGGGGGCATGTGCCCCTAAGTGTCCCACTGCCCTGCTGCCAAAGGGAAATGACTTATAGCACTTCTATGTCAACCCCTAAATGTAGATACATTTTAGCAAATCTTTAGGAAACAATTAAATAATGGAGCACACATGATAGTCTAGGAAATGCCACTTCACTTCATTTCAAATCAAGATGTATTGGCATCCAATCTATATAGTTTTTAATTCAGAAGTGAATTTTTGGTAATGGCAAATTAAAACTCTATCAAAAAGGAAAAACTGGGAGCTGGAGTTGTGGCTCAGTGGCAAAGTGCTTGCCTTGCACCTGTGAGGCACTGGGTTCAATCCTTGGCATCACATAAAAATAAACAAAGATATTGTGTCCATGTATAACTAAAAAAAAATTATAAAAAGGAAAAACTGCTTCTTAGAACTGGTTATCCGCTGTCAAATAATTATAACAAAATTTGTGGCCTATAGTGTTCTTTCTTCATTGTGTTCATTTGTCTAGAAGGTCTGAAATATGCTCTATTTTTCAAATTGTAACTAGGAGGGAAACCTACAGAACTCAGAATTAATAAATTAATTCTGGGTTGATGTCTAAAAAATTAAATTAGGAATATTAGAAACACATGTCTTTAAATACTCAATTATTTCTTATCTGAAATTCCATTCTAAAGATGTGCACATCGTTAAAAAACAAATAAAGAAATAAAGTGATATTTAATATTTTCCCTCCCTAGGAAGAAAGAGGGTAAACTATATTCATACATTTCTCTAATCTTTAAACAAAGTTTTCTAAATAAGTTTCAATGCAGGCTTAATACAAAACTCTTTTTCTAAATCTTAACCAATTCCACACATTCTTTTTTTCCAAATTGAACTTTTGCCCCATGGTAACTTTCCATGCCAAGATTTTTTTTTTTTTTAAGTCTCCTTTTCATCCTAGAATCCTTTCCACCTATCAAGCCCATTTGAATTGTTAACCAACATTACTGAGAAAAAAAAAAGAATTTCATTATCACTATTTACATGTTATGTTCAATCTCACAGAATCCAGCCTACAGAATGCATCTAAATCAGACCTATAACATAATTACCTTTCGATTAGTAATGTAAGCTTATTTTCATGTGGAACCTCCCCTCAAAAATACAATGCCTTGGAGCTCCACAACCATTAATTATAAAGCAGATCATATATTCATCAAATGAAGATGAACCATGTAAAGAAAATCTATGGACAGGCTATTTAACGTTGGAAGCATGAGATGGGAACCACTTGTGTTGGAACACACACTGAAGGGGAAGACGTGTTCCATACACATGTGCATCTTGAAATATGGGCTTCCATAACAAGAGGGTGCATCCCATATCAAGTCTATTCTATGGTATTTGAAGCAGAAAGAACTCATTTTTTAAAAAAAGTTTTGTGGCCACAACAATTCTGTCTACATATATGTTCCTTTTCTAGATTCCTCATTCCCTCTTCTGAAAAGTATATATTCATACATGACCTCTCTCTAAAGCAAATACATGAGCAATGTTTCAAACACACGAAATAGTGATGAATGGTTCACAGAATATAATGATCTCACAATATATAATTATTTGGTCTACCTGATTATGAACTATGCTTACTTTCTTTTCAAATAGTAACCCTAAAGAAAGGCTAAAATGGGGGCAGAGCATAGGTTATTTGCCTTGTTGGAAATCAGAAACCAAGGGAGAAATGAAAGGTCTATGCAAAGCATACAGTGAAATAGTCAGTGTGCTTAACAACACAACTGCTCTGATGCATACATTTTTCTCCCAAGGAGATCCATCCATTCACACTGCAAGCACGATTGCAGCCTGGGATGGGCGGCACATACCCTCTCAGATTTCCAACAGGTTCATACAACACTTATGTGCAAATGAATATTTGCATGCTTGACATCTGTCCATCTGAATGCAATTAATACCCAAACTCCTGCTTTCTCTTCACCTCAACCTGCATGCAGCAAGTGGCACTCATGCACAAGCATGCAGATCAAGATCACAACTCCAACACGCGCCCTACCAAGTAGACAGGAGAAATCTACTGCTCCTGTCAATTTCCCCGTCCAAACCTCAACCCTTAAAAACCACCAGAAATCAGCCCTGCTGTAAGGAGGCTGTGCCTGCAGAGGGTTCCAGAGAGGAGATCCAGTGCAATGCAGCAGCCACAGCTCATGGAGTATAGACTGACTGGGTGAGTAAAGAAGCACACCAAGGCTAATTACCTTCACTTGCCTTAATCTAAGAGCCACACCTACCTCTTCCATCCCTTAACTGTAATTCAAAACAAGCTGCTCCTCCAGGAGGTTGACCTGGGTGCTTTCCTAAAAACTATAGGAAATCAAAGGAGGACCTCACCTGGCACTCTGCATACCTGGGCGCACACACACAAACACACATACACAGCCTGTGAACTTCACCAGACCTTTCTGCCTTGGATCCCACATGTGACAGAGAGCAAATCTAAGCAAAAGTTAGCTGGGTGGGGCGACCCCAGCTATCTCTGGGCCACCTCTAGCCTTATTCATGTCCCAGTACAGGCACATCCCGTTGGTTGGCACCTCTGAATTTCCCACCCTCAGTCCAGGAGCTCCAACCCCACAGCAGAAGGCCTTCTCAAGGTTCAAGCCCCACCCCAAGCCCCAAATTAACAGAACAACCTCTTTTGTACCATTCACAGTTCCCTCTTTTAACTCCTCTAGAAAAAAAGTATTTCTCACTAGCACAGAAAACATTTTCCTCCTTTAGCAAGGAGACAAGCCAAGAAACAGGTCATCTGCTACTGTACTGCCACCTGCTTTGCTGAGCCCTTGGTGGTGAGAGTAGTCCTTACCTGGCAGTTCATCTCCAGGTGGCCTTCCCATGTCAGACCTCTATGCTTCCCCAACACGCCAGGGTCATCAGGTCCACCACATCTTGGTCTTCTGCCTGTTCACTGTGTTCAGGAAACTGCTGTCCTTAGGCTCTTGAGTCCCTGCCTGGGGCCACGCTTCCATGCCTGTCTTCTTAGAAACGCTGCTGCCACCTTTGCGGACCAAAGATGGGCACCGGATCTGGGATGGCGCTGACTTCCTCCTTGGTGTGCGCTCCTGGATCCAAGAGCGCTCATCCCATGTGCAGCTGTGGCCGCCTCCAGGCAGTGGCCCAGGCACCTGCCCAAATGGCAGTGTTCTGGGCTGGGAAGAGCCACCCCCAAGCCCCTAGTTTCCCTGCATGCTCTGCCCATTTCTGGTCACGCTCCCCCCTCCCCCCGCACACACACTCTCAGTCCTCTTACTTTTACCCCCCCACTCTCTCCGTTTCCAAAGTGGCAGGAGCTTCTGTCCCACCCCAAGAACTTTTCCTCTCCCTGCGGCGGGGTCCTGACTACTGCAGACCCGCTCCTCTTCCCCTCCTCCTCCTCCTAGCGCTACTAGCCTCAGGTAATCCACAAGCTGCCTAATTTGAGCCCCAAACCGGCTTAGCTTCTGTGAATGCCCAGTTACCCTGGTATTGCCTAGATTGCCTGCCTCCTGCGGGCTCGCCAGGCTAGGTTTTCTGCCCAGCAGGGGCCTGAGAAAGCCATCTAGGGGATCTTGGCAGGTGGAGCGGGGCACGTGGGCTGCCGAGCTGCGCTAGGGCCAGGGAAAGCCGTCAGAGGCTTAGGAAGCTCGCCCAAGGGCCTTGGGTACAGGAGGAAGCTTCAAGGCGCCCCATGAGGCCTAGCCGATGGCCCAGGGCGGCTTGCTAGGGGACAGGGAGATACTCACTGTGGCTTCGCGAAGGTCGAAGGCCGAAGGCCGTTGCCGCCAACTGACAGTTGCTGAGGAGAATGCACTTCCGTGTCCGGAGCACGTGCTCTAGAGTGGGATGGCAGCCAGGAGGAGCCAAAAGTGGCTTGCGCGGGGCGAATAAGCGGTGGAGTCATAAGACTCGCGTTCAGCTGTAGCCAGGTGAAGTGCTGCACAAGAGGCAGCAGCTGCTTATCTGGCCTCGCTGCACCCGGATGATTTGCTGTTGCCAGCGGCTTCAGTGAAGGCGGTCCCTGAGATGCCTTCCCTCCCAGTAGGGACCCCTCTTCCACCGAGGGTCACTGCCTGACCTAGGCCTTTGGGGCTATGTGCCACTCTACAGGGTGTCACTATATACATATTACAAATAAAACTGAATCAGAGGAACTTTTATCCTTCACCAGACGTTAATGAGAATGAAAAATAGAAAAATAATGAGATCTATACCTAAGTTGAATATATATATATTGCAAGTTTAAAACAGAAAAGTAATAAGCATGAAATCAAATAAATTAGGAAAGAGAGTGTTTAATATGCAAACTGAGAAAAAATAAATGTGATATTTATAAACCATTAATCAAAGATTCAAAATAATTAAAAAAGGAAATTCAAAAAAGATGAATGAATATGAAAAATTCAAATTATTAAGAAATATTATTCAAAGTTATAGCGTAAAATATTTAGAGCATTAGAGGCAATGAACAATTTTGAATAGAAGTAACATAATCAGAAAAAGAAAACTCAGATTGACCAACAGAGAAAGATTAGAAGAAGGGAAAATTCCAGGAAGACCCTCTGGGAATCTTACCCATCTCTGGCTACCACCCTAACACTTCAAGTGGACTCACCCAAGGCCAGCAAGCTGACGGGGGGCAGACATGGGACAGAACAGTCGCCTTTGGGAAAGCTTCCCAAGGATGGTTCAAGGATAGTGTAGACCTCCACATGCTGAGATGGACCATATCCAAGTTTATAGGTCTCCCACTCAGCATAACCGAAGGCAGCATATTATTGGCAGACTACCAAGCTGTATCAATTTGGCCCTGTCCTTAAGGGATTTAACAATCTTGTTGATTACACAGGGCCCAAAGGTGAAAAAAGGATAATGGCAACCAGGGGTCCCACAAAGGGGAGAAGGTAGTGGAACCACCCATTTAGTCTAGTCCAGAGGAAGCTGTCTTGGACAAAGCCCGAGCAGTTGGCATAGAAACAACAATCTTCTCCCAGGAAAAGGCATAGTCCCCTCTCTCTCGCTGTAGAGAGTTGGAATGCTTGCAAAGGGCGTCCAGGACAATAGTGTTCCTGATGAATATTAGGATGGAGATGATGAGGAGTCCAATCCCAACAAGACAATAAGGTCCATCAGTTTTTTCATTATTGTGGAAAAAGGGAAAAAATCACCCCTCAAGGGAATGTGCTCTTGGGGTGGTCATTTTGTTCTGATTGGCAGTATTTGAGGTCCCTGGTGGGTACCCAAATACGGCTTGGTTTCCCAATTGGAAAGACACATTCAAATTCTCTGTCTGCACTTATAAGTGGTTCAGAACCATGCCAACATCTACTTAGTGGGTCCTTCCATTGGATCTCAACCTTTAGGTAGGGTGTCTGGCTGGACCAATGTCTCTGAAAGGCAGTAAAGGGCTAATGCTTGGAAAAATTTAAAATATTTAATGTAAGCATTGCTGTTCTTAACTGATCATGGGGCTGTTTAACCTTTTTGTTTAATTAATTGGTCCTTTAGGGTTTATTGTGCCTCTCAATGATGGCTTGTTTTTCAAGGTATGTTTAATGTGCCATCTTTTGAAAAATTTTTGTAATGATTTGCTCATAAAGCACGGTCTATTATCTGTTTTAAACCTCTAGGGGTAAGCCTAGGATAGCAAAACATTGTAAAAAATGGCTTTCAGCATTCCTTAGGCATGTAAGAGGTAGGGTAAAGCACAGGTTAATAAACCCTTAAGCCCTCAGGTGGAGAGGGGTTAATGGGCCATTGGGTGGAGACAGTTTAGGTCCAGTTTAAGTCACCTTTGCTTATTACATTTCCCTACTGGTCTTATCAGGGGAGAACAAATCTTTATTTATTTATTTATTTATTTTATAATTTGCCATCTCCAAGTTTAGTTGAGAAACCAGCAGGCAGAATCAATGAGACTGAATGCTGGCATTGGGGACTCCCCTGATGACATGCAGGAGGAGGGGTGATATTGAAAGTCCTAAAACTCCTCCTAGGAGGGGCAATTTCTGGAACAGGATGGGACAGGGGCAGGGTCTCCACAAGGGTGGAGGAAGGGCCCCGAGGGAATGAACATTTTAAATTTTCAGTGGACAGTTTCCCAACAGTCTTCAATTTTCCTGGACTCACTCAAAATCACCTGTCTACACTGACTGCCCCCAATAGACTTTGGCTTCATTCATCAAGGACGGGAACTTCTATAAGAGAAACAAAGAACATTAGTACTGAATAAATGTTGCAGCATCTGGAACATGTCAATGCATACCACAAACATGGTAACCATCAATAATTTCTCACCAGATGGAGAGAAGAGGGCTGAGAAGTTATCCCCATAATAAGGCCAGAATGGACATGGTCTTTATTTGGGAATATAAATCTTTAATATACACAGAGTTATTAGAAATGTAAATATAACACTTGATGGCTTAGATTAACTCAGGTTGTGTTCTTGAAGCAATACCTCTATAAAACATTAACAGGCAAAACTTAAACAGCTTAATAACCATTTGGAATTTGACTGAGTTATATATTATAAAAACCTGATTTTTAACAAGAATTACCCCTTTGACCATAATGGTAAATGAATTGAAGTTTGGATATAATGTTCTTTTAAAGTTTTCACCTCGAGGCTTGTTCTTGTTTTTATTGGGCTAACATATTTAAATAGTGTGCAGAGGTTAATGAAAGTGATCAAGGAGCATTCCACTTTTAGAATTATCAGGACAAGATAAAGTTTTATCTATTTTAATAGTAAGAGCAACTTGATTATTAGCTTTTTATTGGAGACAGTTTATCTATGGTTTAAAAATGTTTTTTTCTACTGAAACAAGGGAAATATATGATGTAGTCTTCTCCAATTTAGATGAGTGAGGTCGTGAAGACCATTGGGCTATAATATTTTTAAAATAATAATTGTTCAACCATAGCTGTATAATTCTTAACTTTCTTTTTAGATCACTTGCTCAAAAAACCAAAAACTTAATAAACATGTTATATTAGTACATTGATATTTGACCTTAGGGAAAAACCTTAAATAGCTTTTCTTGTTAACCAACTTTTTACAGAGCTTTTATATAAACCCCTTTTTGTTCATAATTTTAAATAATTTTTGTAACAATTTGAATTTAGGCAGACTTTTTAATCTCAATAAAAATATTGTTACTTACAGTACTCCCAATGGAAACAGCTGAATCCTTTGAACCTTTGCATATACAGAAATCTTTTATAACCCTTTACATAGAATCACACATCTGTTAACCACTTCATGAGAGCACAATGTTTAAGCATATAGATTATACCTGTTGGAACTTTAACCTTTTTTAGTGATGACAAAGCAACTTTAAAATCTCTTTTTTAATTTACCAATTTATGAAAGCAATCAATAATGTTACCCAATGGAATTCAAGGAGTTAAGAGTATTTGATGGTATGTTTAACAGTTAGCTTTAAAGGCACTTTATTTTACCCAATTTAAATTGAACCTTTTAAATCACGTGAATTAAAGGTATTTGGATCCATTTTTGAAATTTTTTATGAACGCTCATTTTTTATTTGCCAATCTTTATAACACGAGTGTGCACACAGTAACACAATAGCTAATGCCTTGTAGCTTTTTGTATTCCATTGTAATGTTGCAGATGTTTAAAAACTTTATCTAACACAAGTCAATCTTTTTGTTAAATGTTCCATGACCTGTTTACTCTTCACGGAGCCGTGGGCCCATGGGGTCCATGAGGCTGCAGCGGGGCCAGGCCGGGGGGCACGGGGCCTGCAGGTGGAACGAGTCGAGCAGGCGCCCAGAAAAGTATGCAGACCTCCATGGCCCTCCTGCCTGTGACTTCACACTCGCGCCAGCGCTGGCGAGAGGGCCTGAGAAGGGGGTCCCATGTGTAGTAAGGGGGACCGAAGAGAGAAGGTGGGCCCAAGAGCCCCCTAATGCCACCTCGTGAGGCAGTGTCTGCCACCGAACGGGCAGGAGGGATGGAAGATAAAGAGTCCCGCCCGGCTGCCGCCACTGCTGCTGCCACACAGGCAGGGCAAGGGCAAGCTTGCCTTGGCTAGGATCAGCTGCTTTGGCGCAGGGGCGGAGGCTCGCAGTAAGGCCGTGCTCAGCCAGCAGTCGGAGGGAACCACATGGGTCCGGGCAGAGATGGCGGATCCCGGAAGGGCAGAAGTGAGGGGCGGAAGTGGAAGCAGAATTGGGGGGAACGACAGGAAGGTGCGCGCATGCACTGTGAGTACAAATGGACTAGGCAACGCTTCACTGCAGCGCTCTCGCCCCCATTTTCCCCCTCTGGCCTCCACTCGCAGGTGGTGGCGGGCAGGTATACTGCGGGTGGCGACGGTGGCATGCTGCCTACCATTGCTGTGGGTCTGCACCTTGTGACGGTGGAAGACATCACAGCGTCCCATGGCTCGCCATCCCGTGGCATGCATCCCTGGGGCATGGCAAAGCTCATGCGCCACCCCGGCGCTGATGTGATCTCCAATCCTAGGCAATCAAGCCCCATCATCTCTCTCTCTACCCGGCTAGGGGCTGATGTGTGCGGCGCACAGATGGGTCCAAGACAAAGCCCAAGCCAAGTTGGTGGGCATTGGCAGCCAACTGACCGCACACCAATCATAGGGACACATAAGGAGCATGGGCGGATGCCATTGACTGAGCCATTGGCCTATCCTTGGGATGGTTTCAGTTCTCATCTTATGTCAGGGGAATGCCCCTTGGCCAGGCCAAGTTCTCTTACCAGGAAGTGGGATAAAGCCAGAGTTTCTATTGGCATGCTGTTTAACGTCCCCAACATCTCCCCCGTTTTGTTTTATTAATGGGGGCCCACCTTACTTGAGGGTGTGCCTGTCTTAGGTTGTTCCCCTCTGGGAATCTTACCCATCTCTGGCTACCACCCTAACACTTCAAGTGGACTCACCCAAGGCCAGCAAGCTGACGGGGGGCAGACATGGGACAGAACAGTCGCCTTTGGGAAAGCTTCCCAAGGATGGTTCAAGGATAGTGTAGACCTCCACATGCTGAGATGGACCATATCCAAGTTTATAGGTCTCCCACTCAGCATAACCGAAGGCAGCATATTATTGGCAGACTACCAAGCTGTATCAATTTGGCCCTGTCCTTAAGGGATTTAACAATCTTGTTGATTACACAGGGCCCAAAGGTGAAAAAAGGATAATGGCAACCAGGGGTCCCACAAAGGGGAGAAGGTAGTGGAACCACCCATTTAGTCTAGTCCAGAGGAAGCTGTCTTGGACAAAGCCCGAGCAGTTGGCATAGAAACAACAATCTTCTCCCAGGAAAAGGCATAGTCCCCTCTCTCTCGCTGTAGAGAGTTGGAATGCTTGCAAAGGGCGTCCAGGACAATAGTGTTCCTGATGAATATTAGGATGGAGATGATGAGGAGTCCAATCCCAACAAGACATAAGGTCCATCAGTTTTTTCATTATTGTGGAAAAAGGGAAAAAAATCACCCCTCAAGGGAATGTGCTCTTGGGTGGTCATTTTGTTCTGATTGGCAGTATTTGAGGTCCCTGGTGGGTACCCAAATACGGCTTGGTTTCCCAATTGGAAAGACACATTCAAATTCTCTGTCTGCACTTATAAGTGGTTCAGAACCATGCCAACATCTACTTAGTGGGTCCTTCCATTGGATCTCAACCTTTAGGTAGGGTGTCTGGCTGGACCAATGTCTCTGAAAGGCAGTAAAGGGCTAATGCTTGGAAAAATTTAAAATATTTAATGTAAGCATTGCTGTTCTTAACTGATCATGGGGGCTGTTTAACCCTTTTTGTTTAATTAATTGGTCCTTTAGGGTTTATTGTGCCTCTCAATGATGGCTTGTTTTTCAAGGTATGTTTAATGTGCCATCTTTTGAAAAATTTTTGTAATGATTTGCTCATAAAGCACGGTCTATTATCTGTTTTAACCTCTAGGGGTAAGCCTAGGATAGCAAAACATTGTAAAAAATGGCTTTCAGCATTCCTTAGGCATGTAAGAGGTAGGGTAAAGCACAGGGTTAATAAACCCTTAAGCCCTCAGGTGGAGAGGGGTTAATGGGCCATTGGGTGGAGACAGTTTAGGTCCAGTTTAAGTCACCTTTGCTTATTACATTTCCCACTGGTCTTATCAGGGGAGAACAAATCTTTATTTATTTATTTATTTATTTTATAATTTGCCATCTCCAAGTTTAGTTGAGAAACCAGCAGGCAGAATCAATGAGACTGAATGCTGGCATTGGGGACTCCCCTGATGACATGCAGGAGGAGGGGTGATATTGAAAGTCCTAAAACTCCTCCTAGGAGGGGCAATTTCTGGAACAGGATGGGACAGGGGCAGGGTCTCCACAAGGGTGGAGGAAGGGCCCCGAGGGAATGAACATTTTAAATTTTCAGTGGACAGTTTCCCAACAGTCTTCAATTTTCCTGGACTCACTCAAAATCACCTGTCTACACTGACTGCCCAATAGACTTTGGCTTCATTCATCAAGGACGGGAACTTCTATAAGAGAAACAAAGAACATTAGTACTGAATAAATGTTGCAGCATCTGGAACATGTCAATGCATACCACAAACATGGTAACCGTCAATAATTTCTCACCAGATGGAGAGAAGAGGGCTGAGAAGTTATCCCCATAATAAGGCCAGAATGGACATGGTCTTTATTTGGGAATATAAATCTTTAATATACACAGAGTTATTAGAAATGTAAATATAACACTTGATGGCTTAGATTAACTCAGGTTGTGTTCTTGAAGCAATACCTCTATAAAACATTAACAGGCAAAACTTAAACAGCTTAATAACCATTTGGAATTTGACTGAGTTATATATTATAAACCCTGATTTTTAACAAGAATTACCCCTTTGACCATAATGGTAAATGAATTGAAGTTTGGATATAATGTTCTTTTAAAGTTTTCACCTCGAGGCTTGTTCTTGTTTTTATTGGGCTTAACATATTTAAATAGTGTGCAGAGGTTAATGAAAGTGATCAAGGAGCATTCCACTTTTAGAATTATCAGGACAAGATAAAGTTTTATCTATTTTAATAGTAAGAGCAACTTGATTATTAGCTTTTTATTGGAGACAGTTTATCTATGGTTTTAAAAATGTTTTTACTGAAACAAGGGAAATATATGATGTAGTCTTCTCCAATTTAGATGAGTGAGGTCGTGAAGACCTTGGGCTATAATATTTTAAAATAATAATTGTTCAACCATAGCTGTATAATTCTTAACTTTCTTTTTAGATCACTTGCTCAAAAAACCAAAACTTAATAAACATGTTATATTAGTACATTGATATTTGACCTTAGGGAAAAACCTTAAATAGCTTTTCTTGTTAACCAACTTTTACAGAGCTTTTATATAACCCCTTTTTGTTCATAATTTTAAATAATTTTTGTAACAATTTGAATTTAGGCAGACTTTTTAATCTCAATAAAAATATTGTTACTTACAGTACTCCCAATGGAAACAGCTGAATCCTTTGAACCTTTGCATATACAGAAATCTTTTATAACCCTTTACATAGAATCACACATCTGTTAACCACTTCATGAGAGCACAATGTTTAAGCATATAGAATTATACCTGTTGGAACTTTAACCTTTTTTAGTGATGACAAAGCAACTTTAAAATCTCTTTTTTAATTTACCAATTTATGAAAGCAATCAATAATGTTACCCAATGGAATTCAAGGAGTTAAGAGTATTTGATGGTATGTTTAACAGTTAGCTTTAAAGGCACTTTATTTTACCCAATTTAAATTGAACCTTTTAAATCACGTGAATTAAAGGTATTTGGATCCATTTTGAAAATTTTTATGAACGCTCATTTTTTATTTGCCAATCTTTATAACACGAGTGTGCACACAGTAACACAATAGCTAATGCCTTGTAGCTTTTTGTATTCCATTGTAATGTTGCAGATGTTTAAAAACTTTATCTAACACAAGTCAATCTTTTTGTTAAATGTTCCATGACCTGTTTACTCTTCACGGAGCCGTGGGCCCATGGGGTCCATGAGGCTGCAGCGGGGCCAGGCCGGGGGGCACGGGGCCTGCAGGTGGAACGAGCCGAGCAGGCGCCCAGAAAAGTATGCAGTCCATGGCCCTCCTGCCTGTGACTTCACTCTCGCGCCAGCGCTGGCGAGAGGGCCTGAGAAGGGGGTCCCATGTGTAGTAAGGGGGACCGAAGAGAAGGTGGGCCCAAGAGCCCCTAATGCCACCTCGTGAGGCAGGTCTGCCACCAGAACGGGCAGGAGGGATGGAAGATAGAGAGTCCCGCGGCTGCCGCCACTGCTGCTGCCACAAGGCAGGGCAAGGGCAAGCTGCCTTGGCTAGGATCAGCTGCTTTGGCGCAGGGGCGGAGGCTCGCAGTAAGGCCGTGCTCAGCCAGCAGTCGGAGGGAACCACATGGGTCCGGGCAGAAGATGGCGGATCCCGGAAGGGCAGAAGTGAGGGGCGGAAGTGGAAGCAGAATTGGGGGGAACGACAGGAAGGTGCGCGCATGCACTGTGAGTACAAATGGACTGGCAACGCTTCACTGCAGCGCTCTCGCCCCCATTTTCCCCCTCTGGCCTCCACTCGCAGGTGGTGGCGGGCAGGTATACTGCGGTGGCGGCGGTGGCATGCTGCCTACCATTGCTGTGGGTCTGCACCTTGTGACGGTGGAAGACATCACAGCGTCCCATGGCTCGCCATCCCGTGGCATGCATCCCTGGGGCATGGTCATGCGCATGCGCCTCCTCCTAGGCACAAGCCCCACCCCGGCAGGGCTGATGTGAGCGGCGCACCAGATGGTCCAAGACAAAGCCCAAGCCAAGTGGTGGCATTGGCAGCCAACTGACCGCACACCATTGGCGACCCGTCACCGGGCAAAGACAGAACCAACGGGATGCACCCACACATACCATCCTGTCCATTTGTGGGCGGGCAGGGGGCAATGACCCCAGGGCCGCGGCCCGAGGCGGCTCACCACAGGCACGGTACGGGATGGCCTTGGCCAGAGGAGATGGATGCGGTTTGGCAAGCCCGTCACCAAGTGCGCCTTCCCTGGACATCTTCCCTCTCTCCCCCGCCAGGTGCACACTAAAACTGCAGGTTTCCCTGCGCAGAGGTTTCAGATCTATGTCCGAAGGCTGAGGTTTCCAGAAAAGGGAGAAGAAGAAAGAGAAAAAAAGTGGGTGAGAGGGTGAGAGAAAAAACTTTGCGATATGTTTTCCCTATTTTTTTAGGGATGTCCTTACCTCATAGCACCGATTAACCTGAGCCACCGAGAACGTTCTGTTGCAATCCTTTTCGAGCCCCGCGTGGAGGCAATCCTTTTCGAGTCCCATGTGGAGCGCCACTTGTTGGGGTCTTTTATGAGTTGCTGGGGGTCTTTAGCTCCCTCCCTAACCCGGGATAAGCTCCTCTGGCCGGCAGAGGAGACTGGGGGAACACACCCCAGAGGAGGTAAACTTGGGAAATTTAAAGGCCGACTGACCACCCACACCCAGCCCTCCTTTCAAAGGACAAACAGATGGGTCAAGGAGAATGGTCAAGGCACGAACTCAGTTTATTGAGGAAGTTTGGACAGTCTTATAGAGGACATGGGCCAATCAGCAGAAAGATCATAGGGACACATAAAGAGCATGGGTGGATGCCATTGGTGGAGCCATTGGCCTATCATTGGGGTGGTTTCAGTTCTCATCTTACTTCAGGGGAACACACCTTGGCCAGGCCAAGTTCTCATACCAGGAAGTGGGAGAAAGCCAGAGTTTCTATTGTCATGCTGTTTAACATCCTGAACAATCCATGAACAGTCAAGATCTTTCTATCGTCATTTCATACAACTGGTAGTAAATCCTCTGAATTTTTAATTCCTCCCCTCATCAGAATTGATATATATGGTACCCCATTCTCAATTTTTGTTCTTGCTTTTGGATTGTTGGCAGTTGCTCCCTAACCCTTTGCTCCACCCAAGAATATCATTATTTGTGTTCTTACTCACTAGAGGGAACAAACCTTGATCATGCTTCTGTGGTCCTCTGGAAGTTCTCTTTCCCTTGTTTTTACCTGACTCTCTTGTTTTTTTTTTTTTTTTTTTTTTTTTTTTGGGGGGGGGGGGAGCTGTCTTTTTTGCTTCTTTGTTATATTCTGTTCTTCTCACTCTTGACATTCCTGAATATTGTGCCAACTCAGTTTGGTTGAAATAAAAGAAATAAGAGTGCCCAGGACTTCTCCAAGGTTGGTAAACCTATACAACTATGTGTGGAGAAGGGAACACTGCTAAATTGTCCTTTACTCTAAATCATCCTCTGTTTCAACATACACTGACTTAACAATCTCATCTGTTCTTTAGCACTCTGAGCATCTACATGCAAACGACAGGCTAATTTCTATCAATTATGTCCCACTTTCCAAGTATTTGGTAAATTGTTCCACATGGAGGTAAGCAACACTCCAGGTATATTATCATCTTTTCTATCAGTGATTTTCCTATCTCTCAGCCTCCTAAGAGGAAACCTACCCAGTTGTCACATGCTGGCTTTCTCCGTATTTTACTAGTTACCAGATGTACCAGTCCACACTGTGGGTTGCCATTCAAGGGCCACTTCTTTTCAGTGTCTGTTTGCATAACTGTAGTGCAGTCCTCCTTCCCTTTACCCATCCCTTTTATATTTCCTAAGATGCAGCTGATAATCCTCTTTCTCAACTCTGTTAGAATCTAAGCCCTTGACTAGGTTCATCTGTCATTCTTCTCTTTTGCTCATTCATGTTTCAGAAATTTCCTATTGCCTCTGAAAAACCCAGCTGTTTTCTGGGTTCCCGACTCCTCTGATGCAGGTGGTACTCTAGACTAGTTAATTCATTCTTTATTAATTCTAGGGAATTCATGTAAAAATCTGCTTGTGTTATCTGTTTGAAGCTCTATCTTTTGTTTCATGTTGCCAGGATTAGGCATCTCTAGCACTCAGTTCTGCCTGAAAATTCTTCCTCAAATTCTTTCAAATTCCCTGACCTGGAGATATCTTTTCCCTTCCATCATATGTACATTTGTCCGTACTTTAAAATATATGGAAAGGTATATGAAGGATGGGGAGGGAGATAAAGCTGGCAAGAGATGCAGGATCACATACAGGGGGTGCTCCTACAGGACCTCATCATGCCCAGGAAACACTTTTCCAGTGTGGAACCCCCCTTTTTCAGCCTCAAGCCTCTTTTCAGTTTAATGGCTTATTTTGCTTCTGTAAAATGCTTAGCTAAAAGACAATAGAAGCCAAACTGCTGTAACCCCATTTTCTAATCAGCTGCCTCAAACTGTTTCAAGTCTCCTGTCACAAGGCAGGAATAAGTTGGGATATGATAAGCCAGCCCGTGCACAATAAAATAGGGCAATGTCAGGGCTCTGCAATGAACAGTCAGCACATTCCATAGCTCTGGAGATAGCCTCCACCAATTGAAAACCTCCTTAGTCTCACATGGGCTCCCCTGGCCAATAAGGCAACCCCCCAAACTATCCTTGCTCCTACCTCTATAAAGAATCAGTCTTTCCTCAATTCCGGGCTCTCAGTACAGAACCACTCTGGTGGTTAGGTCTAATAGTCTGAGCTTAAGCCAGAATAAAGGCTCTTTGTTTTTCCATCCACTACAGATTCCTTGGTGGTCTTTGGGGTCCATACTATGGGCATAACAGCCAGCACTTGTTGAAGAAACAAAAGTGAGACTATAGGAATCAAGGAAGGATTTTACCAATTTCTCCTGAACCATTTATTTCCCTGACAGCTTGGTAAGAAAATTTTTGAAGGGCAGGCCTGTCCAACATTTACTGTGCTCTCTGCCACACTCCCCTCTGAAAAAAGCAATCCACAAATGGCTCCCTAACAACCAGCAACATATATAGGATATCCGGAGGGTGTGAGGGCCCTTTCCTGGGGGCTGTTCTGAGAGTTCACCATAGGAAAATGGTAACACAATTGTGTGGTGGACCATTCTTTGATGAAAGACAGCCATGCTAATGAGATTTCACAAGATGGATGGAGGCCCTTCCTTCCATCAACTGACAACCACTCCATAACCGTCACCACTGGAATTCCCAGTGCTCAGAACCTGGTGACCTCATCTTTAGGAAACAAAGGGGCTTGGGCCTTCCAAGGACTCTCATTGGTGGACAGAGTAGTGGGTGAGTTCATTTTTTTTAGAGTCACTGGCATGGTAACAAGGCTCAACATTATGGATTCCCAAAAGGAGGACCTAGGCCTTCCTGGCCGTAATTAACCCTCCAGTCCTTTGAGTGTGTGTGTGTGGGGAACGTTCAGGGAAGATCCTTTGCATGGATGGGGTGATGACTGCCTGCATGGAGTGCTAAATAGTTAAGAGATAGACTCCTCTAGGAAACTAAAGACTCCTCAAAGGAAGAGACCACATTCTGCCCAAACAGAAACGATACATTGGTGTCCTTGTCAAATGGGGATCTTGTACTTCCTTGAAGGCCTTGCACTTAGGAAGACTTCTCACTCTGATGGACTGGATGGGTTTTAGACTGGGTGTTAGAATGCCTGATTGAGTCAGGGCAGGTCATGTACCCTCTAGATCTAGAGGTTCTTTTTTTTTTTTTTTTCTTGGTACTGGGGATTGACCTCAGGGGCACTCGACCACTGGGCCACATCCCCAGCCCCCCCTTTTTTATTTCTATTTTATTAGAGACAGGGTCTCATTGAGTTGCTAAGTGTCTCACCATTGCTGAGGCTGGCTTTGAACTCGTGATCCTCCTGCCTCAGCCTCCCAAGTGCTGGGATTACAAGCGTGCGCCACCGCACCTAGCTCAATCTAGAGGTTCTTATCTTTAAAAGGTGATTGTGGCCTCTCAGTCTCCCTACAAATCTAGCTTTGACTGAATAAGAAAATGATGAGGCTTGCTTTGAGGAGGAACAGAAGAAAGAAATGGATAAATGAGCCAAATCAAGGAGAGGAATGAGAAATACTCTAGGACCCACGGTGGAGCTGTCAGTCAGTTTGCCTCTTTTCTTTTTTTACTACCTCAATTTCAGTGTCCTGGTACTTTGGATTCCTGGGGCTTTGCTTAGTGATAAATGGTCTCTGCACTCTTTCTGCATTGGAGGAAGAACTGGAAGTAGGAGGAGCGTGCCCAAAGATGGGTGAAAGTACTGAAAGCTTTCACCTTCATTTATAGACCAATCCTGTATTGGATAAACAAGTGACGCCATTATGGCATAAATACAACTATTAAAATAGGCCCTCCCCAGGCTGTTGCCAATACTGACATTAACATCCAGATGCCAGATTTTCTGTGGGAGCTGGAACCCCCATGAAGATAGGCATGATGCCTTCAGAAGGGCCAGTATCAAGGCAGAGGCCCCTGTTCTCCTGCAATCTGCCACAGCCCCATACCACATCCCCATTCCCCATGACTTTTCAGGAGATTCCCTCTGCCCCACACCTCTGCATGCTGAACCTACCTCCCATGCTGGACCAGTTATTAGAAAAAGACACTAACCTTCCATTTAGATGTTACAATAAAAGTTTTTGAAAAGCCAGAGTCATTTGTGTCTCATTTGCCTGCAGGAGGGCAACGTCCTTCTCCTGTTGGATGGGGGCAAAAGTCTCGCCAATAACATAAGAACTGCAGGATGGCTTTGAAGGTACACACATTAACCAATACTTGTGGATGAGCTCAATTCCCTCCATCAAGTATTAAACTCAAATGTGTGAAAAACCCTGGGCTAAGTCCCCAAAGGCACTGCTGTTCTGCAAGATGAGAAGTACAACTGTCACAAGAGTGAAAGTTGCTGAGAGCACACAGTTCTGGCAGTCCACAGTGGCTATGCCAATGGCCAAACAAGTCATCATGAGGTCAGTGAACCACACCATACTCTGGGCTGAATGGTTGAAATCTATGATGTATTGATTCTTAGGGGGTTGTCTCTGTACATTACTTCTAATAGAATTAAATTGCAAAATGGCTATTATAATTTTTCTTTTACTGATGAAGAGGCAGGTTCCAATGGCATATGCCATCATCTTCTTTTTTGTTCTTTTTGATGAGCCACTTCTCCCATTTACATCTGCCTGGCATTAAATTTCCTGGTCTTTCCACCATACCACATGGTATCCTTTCCCTAATCATGTCTTCTGAAAACATACTTGATGAATGAATGCTTTACTGGGTGTAGAGTGTCATCAGCTTGCTCTACAGATTTGCTTACTGGCATGGCTGGTGGTTACCACCTAATATTATATGGAGAAATACATCCAAAGCATGTATCTTAAGAATTCCATGTCTGCCCAAAATTTGAGTCCCCTGTCATTCTGCTGCATGGGAATATTAATATTTTTATACTTTCTGGAAAAGGTCCAAAAAAGGAGAGACAAAGATAATTATGAGCAATTTGGCCCCAGTTTAAAGATAATAAAGCCTGATTCTGACACAGAAATTTTCCACATTTACTTGAAAAATGAGCAAACCACTCACCAAATTTGATTTAAACTTTAAATGTAGACGGTCCTGAGAGGAAATGCCCAGTTTTTACCTATTTTGTGGAATGTGGTGTGTGTGTGTGTGTGTGTGTGTGTGTGTGTGTGTGTGTGTGATTCTCAGAAGTTAGTAAACATATAGTTAATTTTTTCTTTTGTTCCCCTGTGTGGGGGTTGAAGGGATTAGGTACAGCAACTGCAAAGAAAGCCCAAGCCTTGTCTATATGACTCTAGCAATACTGTTTAAGCCATTTACTTTTATTTTTGAAAGATAAATGGAACCATTTTCCCTTGTGAAAACATGATATTTTAATATTTATATTTCTATGAGGATCTTCTCTTGGAGAACAGGGGCAGAGGTTCACTTCTCCCTCACCTTGCCCTCTCTTCACCTTGCCCCCTTCAAACCTGCAGATACCGAAAGCCCTCTACCTGCAGTCTTCACTTCTTCACACCCAATAAGCTAATTGTAAAGGTAGATTCTAGTACATTGGTTTGTGCCAACCATTGGTTAGCCCCTGCTTTCAAAAAAGGATAAAATCCATCAACATAGAAATCAAAGCAGATTTTCTTTCTCTTAAGAACCAAGGGAGTGGGGGGAGGAGTTAGTAAGACACAGTGAGAGAAAACCAAAATGTTTCATTCAGTTAAATTAAAATGGCTGTGTCACTGATATGTAATGAAGTTTAAACTGAGTCATGAAAACCTTGAATTCACTCTCTAAACAAAACCAAAAATACTTATATGTTACCCAAATAGCTCCACTAGAACAAAGCACATTTGCATTACTTACTGTGAGAAAACAAGGTAGGTTAGGTTCATATAACAAGATACACATGCTCCATAAAGTCTCACGATAACCAAATTTGTTCTGGTTTGGTTATGAAAGAAACCACATCTAGTTGGTGTTAGTAAGGAAGCCAGTGACATGTGCAGCAAACAAAATCTGTCAATAAAAACAACTCAATAGGCCAGTGACCCCAAGGGAGTCAATATCCTCACCTGTGACCAGCAGGTCCAGGCAAAGGATGTTGGGGCGGTGGTTATGTCCAACAATGCAAAGAAAGGAAACTGCAGTACAATGCAAAAGAGCCAGCAGCAAGGAAAGGGTGTCCACTCCTCAGCTTTGTTGCCTCACACCCATTTGCAAGTGCCAGGTATGCTGTAGTCATCTTGAAGCCAGGCACTCTATTCCTTTGGGACTTCTTTTTCTACAGTACCTGTTGCCTCTCCGACTTAAGGGGAAGGTCTTTAAGTAAGCATTATGCCAGAAATATATATAAGGCAAAAGAATAATAGGTGTCAGGAAGTAGTGCTTTAGGAAACTAAGGAGAGAACCAGTAGAAGCCGTCAGCCTTAATAGGTAAAATAATTTAAAATGAAAGCCAAACTCAGACCACTACCCAGCCTTTATCAAGAGCTGAGGATGTGACAGGTGAGGCTTGACTATAGCTCAAAAAAAGGCACAGGCTGGGTGAGTGAGGACACCATACATATATAAGTCCCAAAGTAACACTAAGTGATAGGTTTCTGGGGCTTGTAAGCTGCTGAGTCTTCTCGACTCAAAGGAAGTTGAGATACCTACCTGTCTGGGAGACATGGTAATTTCTCAGGCAGGATTGTAAGAGCCTTAATGAGGAGGTAGCCAAGATGGCGGCTGGCAGAGAGCCCTAAAGAGGCTTAACTGTTTACTCCTGACATTAATGCAATTAACTAAGAATCTTTCTGTGCCCGTGAACACTGTGTGACGCACCTGTAAGTTGAGCTATTGACACGTGTATACTTGTTAAGGTGAAGAGTATTTAACCGGGTGAGGTTGGCTAGAGGGGTGGTTGGAGTTGGAGTTGGAGAGGTTTTTGGAGTTGGAGAGAGACGTCAGCACAAGAAGCAAGAATAAAGAACCTATTCATTCCCAGTCTGCCTCCGAATTCTTTCCTGAGGTATCGTTGCTGCAGGCGGCAGCAGCTGCAGGGGGGCAACAAGTGGTGGCCCGTACAAGGAGTTTGGAATCGGTATGGTAAGAAAACTGAGGAGTCTCTAGTCAGAGCGGTTAAAATGGGTTCAAAAATAACTAAGACCCGAGTGATAAAGGCTATTGAAGAATTCTTTGATATAGCTGAGTCAGTTGTTAGTGAGGAGGATTTGGAAAAAAGTGAAAGTGATCATAAAAGCATAGTCTCTGCTGAGTCAGTTAGGACCAGTAAGGATAGTATTACTGTGGGCTCAAAAATGACAAAGATCTGAGCTGCTAAAGCTATTCAAGATTTATTAGAGATAGCTGAAGGATACGTGCTCTCAATTGAACCTGGGACTCAGGATGTTACTAAGTCAGTTAGGACCAGTGAGAGTAGTAGTAATGAAGAGGAATTAAGTAAAAGTTATCCTGAGAAAATGAGCAAAAGGAAATTAAAGAGGACCAAGATAAAGGACCGTTAAGTGGAGGAACCACTTGTGCCCTGTGTTCCTCCATGGGTTGAATCAATTACAGAAAATATGAGGGGTATTTCTGAGCACATGCGTGCCCTTGAAGCAGAGATTAATGGTCTTTCTGAGCACTTGCGTGCCCTTAAGTGTCGAAACTCGCAGGGACATTGGGATCTGCCAGTATTTGAAAATCAAAATGAGCAAAGGTACCATGAATCTTTAGATTTAAAAACCATAAAAAATTTTAAAGAAGCAACAATGACATTGGACCCCAAGCTCCTTTTATCATAAGCATGATAGAAGCCCTTAATACTTTGAATTTAACTCCTTCAGATTGGAAAGGCTTATGTAAGGCAGTATTGAGCGGGGGACAATACTTGATTTGAAGGTCTCAATTCCAAGAGTTGTGTGTTGAAACAGCTAGAAGAAATGCAACTGCAGGATTTCCAGACTGTAACATAGACATGTTAACTGGAGAAGGGCAGTTTGCTGATTTACAGGTTCAGATTCAGTATGATCCTGGAGTTTATGCTCAAATATATGCCGCAGCTGTTAAGGCATGGAAAACATTACAAGGAACTAGTGACTTACAGGGTAGCTTGTCTAAAGTAATTCAGGGACCTAATGAGCCATATGCTGACATTGTTGATCAACTTTTGCGAACTGCAGGTAGAGTGTTTGGAGATGTTTGTCAAGCCATGCCATTAGTTGTCCAGCTGGCATATGAAAATGCCAACAAATATTGTCAAGACGCTATCAGACCTTGGAAATCTAAAAGGGACCTTTCTGTATATATAAGGCTATGTAAAGACATAAATGACACATTTGTTACAGGAAATGTAATCGCAGCAGCCATGAGAGGTGCTTTTCCTCAAAATTTTACAAGAAGGGCTCAACCTAAAAATTATTATAGTCAATCAGGTTATTTTTAGAAAACAATATCCCCAAAGAAGGCAAGAGACAATAGAAACAAGACCAAGCTCGTATCGTGCCCCAGGCCGCTGCCCCAGGTGTAAAAAAGGAAATCATTGGGCTAATAAGTGAAGATCTAAAACTGATATTTATGGTAACATTTTGTCTGGCAATTCAAAAAACGGGGCACGGGGCCCAATGCCCTGGGGACCACAAATGTACGAGGCATTAGAGGAGGAATATCCTCAAACATCCATCCAGATGATTCCTCGACACAATCCCTATTACTCATTGACTCCCTTGTCAGAGGGACAAGAGGAAGTGCAGGACTAGACCTCTGTTCCACCGCCCGAGTAGTGCTAACACCTGAAATGGGGCTCAACTAATTCCCACGGGAGTCAGGGGACCTCTTCCCTTAGGGACTGTAGGACTTATCCTCGGAAAAGTTCTGAAAGCTTATCAGGTTTTCAAGTGACTCCAGGTATAATAGACTCAGACTACCAAGGAGAAATTAAGATTATGCTTAGTTCACCTCGAGGCATTAGCTCTGTTAACCAAGGAGATAGAATTGCTCAGCTGCTTCTCCTTCCCAGTTTACAGACTCATTTAAAAGTATGCCTCAAAGTAGGAAGAATAGGGGATTTGGTTCCACTGGCTCAGGACCTATGACTTGATGGGTTCAGGATTGTTCACAGAGGCCTATGTGCAAAATAAAAATTCAAGGTATAGAGATGGAGGGGCTGATTGACACTGGGGCTGACTCTTCCATCATCAACTTATGACAATGGGCCAAACACTGGCCTTTACAAAAGGCTTCAACTAGCTTGAGAGGTTTGGGATATTCTAATAGCCCAGAATAAAGTGCAACAGTTTTAAAATGGGAGGATGATGAAGGGCATCGAGGAACATTTCAGCCTTGTGTTTGGAGCAGCTTGCCAGTTACCTTATTGGGAAGAGATATTTTACAACAAATGGGAGTACACCTCGCAACCAAGCCTGCAGGTGTTAAAAATAAAAATCTGCAGGGTAATCCTAACCCTACTGAGCTTAAAGGAAATCATCATTGAAAAGGTAAAGGATTTTTTTTTTAGGGGCCACTGAGAAAACAATTTTGAAAATATCATGGCTTTCTGATAAGCCAGTTTGGGTCCCTCAGTGGCCCCTATCTAGAGAGAAATTACAAGCGGCCCACTTACTAGTTCAAGAACAACTAGAAGCAGGACATACAGAACCTTCTACCTCTCCCTGGAATTCCCCCATATTCATGATCAGGAAAATGTCGATTGTTACATGATCTTAGAGAAATCAATAAAACCATGCAAATTATGGGCCCTAACCAACCTGGGCTTCCTAATCCTGTAGCTATTCCTAAAAATTTCCATCTTATAACTCTTGATATAAAGGATTTTTTTCTATTCCTTTACATCCTCTGGATGCCCCCAGGTTTGCTTTTTCAGTTCCTTCTATTAATAATAATGGACCTGATCAAAGACTTCAGTGGAAAGTTTTACCCTGGGTATGTCTAATAGCCCCACTATGTGTCAAATCTATGTAGATAAAGTTATTCAGCCTATCAAGAACAAATACCCAGAGCTTATGTGCCTCCATTATATGGATGATGTTTTGCTTGCTCATCCTAATCAAGAAGTCTTATTCACCATATTTAGCGATATATCAGAAAACTTGAAATGATATGGACTAAACATTGCTGAAGAAAAGGTTCAAACTAGATCGCCAATATTATATCTAGGATTCCAAATTATGGATACTTTTATTAAGCCTCAAAAATTTTAATAAATAAGGAACATATAGCTACTCTTAATGATTTTCAAAAATTGCTGAGAGACATTAATTGGCTTCGCCCTACACCAAGCCTCACTACTGGCCAATTAAAACCCTTATTTGATATCCTTCACGGGAACCCTGATCCATCCTCACCGCGAACATTGACTCCTGATGCTAGGGAAGCTTTAAAGTTGGTAGAAAAGGCCATTGAAGGATCACATTGTGATAGAATTGATTTTGCTCGATCTCTGATATTGATCAAATAAACCCACAGGAGTATTTTGGCAACAGGTACCTTTATTATGGATACATTTGCCCGTCTCTCCTAAAAGTACAATTGAGACTTATACCTCCATGGTGGCTAAACTTATTCTTCAAGGACTTAAGACTTCTACTAAAATAGTTGGCATTCACCCCATTACTATTATTACTCCCTATTCATCTTCACAGGTTGAATATTTATACTTCAATGATAATGATGGGGCTATAGCTAGATGCTCTACTTCTGCAAATTTTGATAACCATCTTCCTAAGTCTCCTATACTATCTTTTTGTATCAATCATCCCATTATATATTCACAGGTAATAAAAAATCAACCTATTCCTAAGGCATTAAATGTATTTACAGATGGGTTCTCTAACAGTACTGCTTTAGTAGTCATTCAAAAAGAAAATATGATTCATATTACTGCCCATAAATCAGCTCAATTGGTTGAGCTAGAAGCTACTATTATAGCTTTTGAAAGTTTTAAAGAACAGCCCATAAATATTTTTTCAGACAGCCACTATATTGTACATGCTGTCCCTAAATTGGAGCTAGCAGGTCCAATAGCACCTCATACTCCAGCCTTTAAATTGTTTTTTCAAATTCAAAACCTTCTATGGGAACGTAAAGAACCTTTAGTTATTGGACATATCAGAGCTCATACTAATTTGCCTGGTCCTCTCCATGAAGGTAATCAAAAGCCCGATGCCCTCACTCAAACAATCTTTATATTTTCAGCAGTCCAACAAGCTACCTCGTTCCATTCTCAATTTCATGTTAATAGTACTACTTTACAACAAAGGTTCAAAATAACTAAAGATCAAGTTTGAACAATTGTGAAGGCTTGTCAATCTTGTGTGACACATTTGCCCAATCCACATTATGGGGTTAACCCAAGAGGATTAATGCCCATTCATTTGTGGCAGATGGATGTCACTCATGAGCCAAGTTTTGGAAAATTGCGATTTATTCATGTGACCATAGATACATGCTCAGGCATGATTTTTGCTTCCTTACATGCTGGAGAAAAAGTTAAAGATGTTACATCTCATTGTTTACAAGCTTTTGCTGCATTGGGCAAAATGCTTAAAACAGACAATGGCCCTGCATATATGTCCTCATCTTTCAAACAGTTTTGTGCAAAATTCAGTATGCTCCATAAGACTGGTATTCCGTATAATCCTCAAGGCCAAGGTATAATTGAACGAGCTAATCGCACACTCAAAATTATGCTTTTAAAACAAAAAGAAGGAAATTGGACAAATCCTAAAGATAGATTAGCCTTTGCCCTTTTTACTTTAAATTTTCTAACTTTGGACCAAAGGATATTCAGCTAGAGACAGACACTGGAATCCACACCAACAACCTAAACCTTTGGTTTACTGGAAGGATGTTCTTTCAGGCACATGGAAGGGCCCAGATCCAGTATTAATTTGGGGGAGAGGATCTGTTTGTGTTTTTCCACAGCATGAGTCCTCCCCAGTATGGATACCATCAAGATTAATAAAACAGGTACCAAATAAATAGGACCAAGATGAAGTGTTGCAGAATCAAGATTAATAAAACAAGTGCCAAATCAAAAGGGCCAAGATGAAGTTGTTGTGGTATGATTCCCTTAAAAGAGTTATCAATCCATGAACCTGTGCAAGTTCGTCTCTTTTCAGATGATGGGTAAATCTTTGCTTTTTCAGCTATGAAACTTTTAAGCTGCACAATTTTTCCTTCAATAAATTCACAACTTAAGTCTCATTCCTCCCGGCCGGGACAAGAGAATCTCTCTTTAGTGTGCACACAATTGTGTTTTTCTTTTTTTATATATGTCTTTATGTCTGTGCGCTTGTCTAGGTTTCATGTAAATGTGACGTCACAAATATATGTCTCTATGTTTGTGCGTCTGTCCATTGTGATGTCACAAATTAAGAAAAACCGAGCGCTCATGAAAATTATTATTAAAAAAAATAGGATCCAAATAACTTCAATTCATTTAAGTTAAATATATTCAAATTGGGTAAACTAATAAAAAATGAAGGTACCTTCAAACTTAATTTATAAGTATCTCTAGGACTTCTCTTCAGCAAGGAATATGACTAATACTGTTCAACCTGATATTTTGGTATTTGACTTGGGATTGTTTATTTGTAATTAACTTTTTTTGTTAAACAGCCGATTAATTTAAATTGTCTCAACAGGTATATTCATAAAAGGTTGCTGTGTATGCAGAGGCTCAAAAGTTCCAGCTAACAAATTATTTTTCTAAAATGCTCTTAGCCTTTCTTTAATCTATCTTAAAAGTATTATTTTGTCAAGCTAAATACTCTCAGTCTTTCTTTAATCCGTTCTGAATGTGATATTTTGCCAGCTTATGTTTGTGGGAGCTCAAGCAGCAATGTGTGTGAGCAGAGATCAACTTCAATTACCTATCTAATAATTCTATTTTTTAGTTTGACAACTCGCTTCTTGAATCAGTGCTGGAATGGCACTGCCTTTCCTCTAACGATTGATGCTTGAGTTTCCAGGTAGCGGGTCCTGAAGATTTGCTGGTGGCATTGTCTAGACATCTACAAGCATCCCTACTGCTCAAGCATTAAACAACCTCACCAGCAGTGTGGCCTCTGCTCTGCATGCATGGGGCCTCCTAGATCAATGTGTTGTAGCAAGTGGACATTTTGACAGATCTTTTCTACTATAGGATGTTTGTGACATTGCACGGAACAATGCCTTGAGGGTATTTGTCTAGAGAACTCAGTGCATTACTTAATAGAACTTGGGACACCTGATTTGTCTAAAAGAACTTAGTACGCTATTTAATGGAACTTGGCTCGTCAGCGAAAAGTTTGCCGCCTTAGAACCGGAGCATCTCCTCTCGATTGGACGGCTGGTAGTCAATGACGGGAAAGTCTCATGTGGCCGACATATCAACCTAAGACAGGAGGCAAGGGCACAGCCTTGATTATCCGATGACGGGTAAGAATGTTGGTTGCACATGTAGACGCCTAAGACAGGCACAGTTGATCCTGATGTGGTGCGGAGCGTCACCCATCCATTTAAGCTGTTCCCTTTTTAAAAAACAAAAGGGAGGAAATGTAAGAGCCTTAATGAGGAGGTAGCTAAGATGGCGGCTGGCTGAGAGCCATAAAGAGGCTTAATTGTTTACTCCTGACATTAATGCAATTAACTAAGAATCTTTCTGTGCCCGTGAACACTGTGTGATGCACCTGTAAGTTGAGCTATTGACACGTGTATACTTGTTAAGGTGAAGAGTATTTAACTGGGTGAGGTTGGCTAGAGGGATGGTTGGAGTTGGAGTTGGAGTTGGAGAGGTTGTTGGAGTTGGAGAGAGAAGTCAGCAGAAGAAGCAAGAATAAAGAACCTATTCATTCCCAGTCTGCCTCCGAATTCTTTCCCGCGGTATCACTGCTGTAGGTGGCTGCTGCAGGCAGCAACACAGGATGACGGAGGGTATCACAGGCCTGAGAGCAGAATGGGTTCCTCTGATTATAACCCAGCAATTCCAATCTTAGGCATATACTCAAGGGGCATGAAAACATATCTACAAAACCCTACACACTAACATTCGTAACAGTATTATTTGGAACAGTCCCAAAGTGGAAACAATTCAAACACTAACCAACTCATGAATGGATCAAGTGTGCTCATGTCCATACAGTGGAATAGTACTCAGCCAAAAAGAATGAGGTACTGCTACATGCTACAACAAGAATAAACCATAAAATCCTACAAGAAGCATACACAAGGACGACCATATATTAGGATTCCATTCATATGAAACATCCCAAACCGCAAGAGGAAGCTGGGGGATGATTGTTCACTGGGTACAGAGTTTCCTTCTGGGGTGATGAAAATGTGGGGAATTAGATAGTAGTGATAGTTGCATACCTCTCTGAATGTACTAAAAAACACACATTTTCACATTTTAAAAGGGTGCCTATTATAATATGTGAATTTTATTTCAATTAACATAAAAAGAACTAGAAGACTATATAGTCTCCAAATACTGTACCTTTTTTTAAAAAAAAAAATTTTTGTAGTTGTAAATGGATAGCATGCCTTTGTTGTTTTCATTTATATGTGGTGCTAAGGATTGAACCCAGGGCCTCACACATGCTGGACAAGTCCTCTGCCACTGAGCTACAGCCACATCCCCAAAGACAGTATCTTTTCAAAGCATTGTCTTTCTTTTTCTCTCTCTTTCTCCACTTCCCACACCAAATCCCCTCCAATTTTCTTTCCGGTAGTTAAGAGACTGAGCAATGCTTCCAAATGACCTGTAATCTGTTTCATGCCCAAGGTGCTATATCAAACAACAGGATTTGAGAAGTTCTATCAATAGTCTAACACTTAAAAAAGACTTCATTTTGTCCTCACAGCCAAATACAAGATTTAGTCTCTCACACCAAAGAAGGTCATTGCGGCTTATGTTTCTTTAAAAATCTTCCTGAATTCTTTTTTGTTTTTGTCCCCTCCACTTTTTAAGTCTACATTTACATTAAATTGGACTTTTGCTCTTTGGTTCTTAGAAAAAATGAAAATGTCCCAAAAGGTGAAAAACATATTGCAGTGCAAGCTTCGGTCCAAAAATGAGTTCTTGGAAACAACTTCTAAACAGGACCCTACTCTCACTCCTGTCATTGGACCAGTAATGCAACTAGTCAAATCTCAAAGCACTCTGTAAGCCAGAAAATTATGTGGGACACTTTTCCCCCATGCCTGCCATCAAGTGGCCAGATGTTAAAAAAAAAAAAAAATTCTATTGGTACTAAGAGTATATATAACTTGCTATGTATTTTGTAGCAGAATTCAAATAAAAATGATTGCTTTTTCGGATAATTTCAAAAGTGTCTTGTGGCCCAGGTTAAAGATGGAAGTGAAAATGTTTAGACTGCTATTCCTGAATTTGATCGAACAGTCTCTCCCCCATTCATACTCATCAATTCTTGAATTAATAATGGAGACTGGGGAGACAACTGATGCTGCCCTGAAATGCCACATATACACATCCCAGAAAATAGGACACAAATCGGGGATAGAAAAAACAAAGTGATCACATATAAATGCTGATTTAAATCTTTCAGCATTCTATGTTTTAAGCATGAATTGCAGTGTGTAGGTAACACATGTATTTTTTAACATATAATCGTGTGTACCAAGAATTGTGCTAGGGGTTAGGGAATGAATAAGATGTGGACTTTGTCCATGGAAGTTACATTTTATATCAACGCAAGAAATCACAAGAGTGACATGTGCTAAACATGGGCAAACTCCAATGCCAGCATATAGGAGGAGGTTACCACAGTTCTGGTGGAATGTCATCTAAGCTAAAATGAAGAGAAAGAGAAAAGTAGGTAGAAGGAATGGGTGATTATCCAGGGAGTTAGCAAATGAAAAAAGGTCTTAACATCACAATGAATAGAACATACTGTTGGAAAAAAATGCAAATATATTTTTCTGTGAATCATAGAAAAAAGTCCCATCATTTTTGGAGGGCCCTTTAAAACTGGGTCAATTTTTACTTCATTTTACTCATTTCCCACTACTATACTGGCTTTTCTTCCCTTCTATTATAATATCTTTGAGGAAAGAAACTGAGACTGTATCTTCTAAAGTTATCTTCACTGCTAAGTATGTGGTTTAACAAGGCACTTCATGAATCAGTGAATTTCTTAAGAAACATTAATGGAGAAACCAGATGGAATACTGGCTAAGAATGCAAGTCTTGGTGTCATAAAGTCTCAGTTTCAATTCTTCCTGAACCAAGTATTTGCTGTTCAGAGGTAGAGACTTTCCCTATCGGCAAAGTGGGCATACTGCATAAATACTTATGTTCACAGATACTCGACATGATTATATGACATGATATGTATCAAGTGCCCATAGGAAGTACCCCATAAATGTTAGATGTATTTTTGTAAATTGAAAAACATTAAAAAGGTATTACATTACACAGTCCCACAATTATCCCAAAGTATAAAAATTTACCTTCAATGCTAGAGATGCCAGGTAGGCAGACAGCTGCCTTAGTTGGGCAGATTTCTTAATTTGGTCTCCAAGAAATTGTGAAAAATTTGGCAATGCTGATGGCTTGGTGTGAAACTCTGTACGTGTTCTGTAACAAACATGTATGCTTTAATATGATCACATCTTCCACCCAATTAAGCTAGTATCAAAGGTCACCTAAAAAGGGCAATTGCTATGTACTTAATTTAAGAGAGAGAGTTGAGAATTAAGCAGCACGGTGATTGTGTAAAGTTAAAGGCTTGGATTGAGAAGTGAAGATGAATCAAGACTACATTACATGAAGATTTCTACTACATGTCCCACTAGAATATGATCTACAGGTTGAACACTCATAACTAAAAATCTGAAATGTTCCAAAATCTGAAACTTTTTGAGTGCCAACATGACACAGTGGATAATTTCACATGTGACCTACTGTAATGGGTTGCAATCAAAATGAAGGTGTAGCTGGCACAGTATTGCATGCCTGTAATCCCAGGCACACAGCAGGCTGAAGCAGGAGGATCGAGTTCAAGGCTAGCCTAAGAAATTGAGCGAGGCCCTAAGCAACTTATGAAGAACTTGTCTCTAAATAAATATAAAAATGGCTAGGGATGTGGCTAAGAAGAAAGTGCCCTTGGGTTCTATCTCCAGCACATTTCCCCCCCAGACCCCTCAAAAAAAGGGGGGGGGGGGGGGTACATAAAAATATTGAATGAGAGAAACTATAAGTGTGGCTATGTCGTTCAAAGCAGATGCTTGCCTAGCATGTGCTAGGTCCTCAGTTCAAGCCCCAGAACGGCAAAAAACTACAAAAATAAAAAATATCAGAGTCCTCACCCAAATACCAGTTTATGTATATAAGGTATTTAGGACACACAAATAAGTTTCATGTTGAGACTTGACTACTCATACCCAAGATATTTCATTACATATACACCAATATTACAAAATCTGAATATCTGAAACATTTCCAGTCCCAAATGTCTCTGATCAGTGATACTCACATAAGCCATAGTACAAGTTAGCATTGTACATATTTAGATGGTATGAATTTAAGCAGCCAAGTGACAAAGGCATGGAAGCTGGACATTAAGCATCTTTAACATTCTGGGAGATGTGTGATTAGCCTGGTCTGGGAGTACATGCTACCAGGTAAGCTGGTGCTCAAAGAATGTTACCATAAATTTATATAGCACCAAGAGTTAGGATAAGGCCTCCCATTGTAGTTCTGTTGCCCAAACAAACGATTTCAAGGGAGACTACATTGCTTTTCCAAGCTGAATAATACTTGGAGGAGGAGGAGGGGTCAAAGCCAACACACTCTCATGCCTTAGTTATGTCCATAATGGAGGTAAATGCATCTGCTAATATTATTTAGTCATATCCCTACCCAAAGTCAAGCACCCTTCTAGTACAATAATTCTACCAGTATATGTTAATGATTTTAACAAGGACTAATATTTAAGTAAATTTTATACAGAAATAAAAAGTCCCATAAACAACATCTAGGGCTGGTTTAATATGTAATGACAAACATTTTTGCCTATTTTTGAATGTAGACAGCATGGACAAGTCTATTTCCAGCTAAACAGTCCTCCTTCTTCCCTTCATAGACTGGATTACAAATCTGTACAAAATGGGCTTTTTCTAAATGGAATCAAAGTGTATCAGCCTCACCTTGGTGTACTCAGGAATCACTCACTTGGTTCCATCACTGGTGTTCAAACACCTTTCCCACTCCTTGTGTGGGAGCAAGTTGATCAAGCCTGTGTGAAATAGTCAGAAGCCAGCCCAGTGCTTACCTTTGTCTGCAGTCTCTGGAGGCCTGTTGCTCTAAGGTTTGATTGTGACAGCACTGATCAGCTGCAGTTTCTCTTGTAGTTTGGATACCCAAGAATTTTTACTATCTTCCTTCTGCCAAAAACAGAAATCAAATAAGGTTTCAGGTAGAAGTCAGACCTCACGTGAGTCTCCACTAGGTTACCTGACCCTCTGAAAGTTCCCTCTAAAGGCACCAAAGCAATGAATGAACAAATACCAGGAATACATTCATTGTTTAATGTTGATGTGTGTCTATCTGAACTTGAGGCTAGATCATTAAGGCAACATTATGCTCCAGGTGACATGATTGGTTGTGAACATTTTGCTAATGAAAGAAGGCATACATGGTCATCAGTAAGGTAAATGGACCCTTGCTCAGGTACCTGCATGACATCCATTTCCTTAATGAGCAGGGCATTACTTTTTAGGAGCTATAATACACTAACTAAAGAACTGACTCAATATCTCACACTACCTTGTGACCACACCACTGCAGGCAGAGCTTTATGCCCTTACACCCTAAAGCACCGCTCAATACCAAATAACAAAAAAATAACAGCAAAAACACATGAACACAAACAACCACAAGTATTCCTCTATAATTCCCTCTACTTCCTTATGGTGATGTCAAGTGAAGGCAACAACTATCAGAAACATAAAGGAACTGTAATAGTTCTAATTCAAGGTCCCATTTCTTTAAATCTTTTCAAAAAAGTTTTCACCTTGTACTTTGTTTTAGCCAGTGTCAGCTGTTTACAGACTACAGACTTTTGCTTCTACTGTTGTACACAACCTACATTTTTTAAAAGGTTTGAAAGAAATCTTTCTTTCCAGGTAGGTCTTTGTGGACCTGAAGAAGTATCATATCATCCCCAGTAAATTATAGCTTATGTAACCAAACAAGTGCTAATTTTGATTAAAACACATAGTTCTCATCTTGCCCCCAGGTGGGAAGGTACAGAATATGGGAATGGGCCCATGTGGGGGAGACAATCTGGAGAAGGATGAGACTGGGGCAAAACCAGAGGTGGCCACACTCTCAGGAGGGTGGCAGCCTTTGCAGGTGGTTTGGTGCCATAGAGCCCAATCACCCACTACCCTATCCAGGGCCAAGACTTTGCTGGACAAGCTTCCCAAGCCAGTTCCCAAGGAGCCACTCCCAGGGGCAGGATCCCTTGAGGCCCAGCCTCGCCCACTTGTATGGGCACCTTGAGAACCAGACAACTGGCATTCCTAATGGAGATCCTGTCTTGCTGTTTCTCCAAACTGAGCATTTTAACACTAAGAGCCTTACACCAGGAGAGTGCTAAGCAAGAAGTGTGCCACTGATATGCTGTGTGACTTGGCAAGACTCGAGGCTATAGTGCTCCCTATCTGTGTAAGAAATAAACATCCTTTGACTTCATGGGTATTTCGAAGAAAAAAATTCACTGAGTAAAATACTTTGAAAATAGGAAATCACTACATCAATATGAATTTTAATTTTTGTAGCCAGTAAATTAGAGAGTTAATTCTTTAAAATGCCTTTAATAGTTTTTTAATTTATAATAGTAGTATGTATTACGATCCATAGTGCACATATATAGCATCTTTTTACATACAACTCTTTGTATACAAAGTATATTCTTATTATTCAGGTCTTCAATCATGCATTTAGGATAATGATATCCATCTCATTCAACCACCTTTTCTTTTTTTTTCTTTTTCTTTTCCCCCCTCCCTCTCTCCTTGCTCCCTTCCTTCCCCTCCCTTCCCTTTGACCACTCCAGTGTTACTTTAATCCTCCTATGTACCCCCCTCCAACAACACTGTGAACTAGCCTCCTTATATCAGAGAAAACATTGGGCATTTGGAATTTTGAGATTGACTAATTTCACTTAGCATTATATTCTCCAACTTCAACCATTTAATTGCAAATGCCGTTAAATGCCTAACATTACAGGAGATTATGGCATGTCCTCAGTGCTTTGAGTACCAGGGAGGAGCCTTGATTGACTTGTCCTCCATGCCCCTGGCTAAGTGGGTGATTGTGAGACCTTAGAAGCAGCCATCTCTCTCCTGCTCTAACCTAACAGAAGAAGCTAGAACTGTAGGGATCTTTCTACTCTCCAGAGATGCATAACAATGAACTGCTCTTCAGCCATTTGCACATACATAGAGGTATGTACTCACCATAGGAGAAAGTCAATTTTATGTGTTGAAATAACTGGAAACTTAGAAAGACATTAAATCCAATAATCGTGAATTTTTGCTTGGCTTGTGTTATAAAGAAAATAATTTCATATTAAAGTTTAATTCAGAGCAGCAGCACATTATACAAGAATTAAAAAGAAATAAAAGTCAGTTCACTAAAATTACATTTTTAACAATTTCATTTTCTAAGTCCAGGCACAGTTTTCTAGCCTGAGGGTTTTTTTTTTTTTTTTAAATCTCCTATTCTTTTATTACCCATTCCAATTCAGTGAATGGTTTGCACATGAAGAAATAAAAAAGTGATAACACCCCCTGCTTTAAATGTGCCTTTATTACAGAGCACTCAGAGAAGCCAAGGCTGGGCTCAGGGGAAAGGGACATATTTCTCAAGGCTGCATCTAGCCTCTCTTAAAAGACACTTAATAGACTTTAAATATTTTACTCATAATTCTCTACACCATACTTTCATATGTAAAAATGCAAGGATAGAAATTGTATTCCAAAACAGCATTTGTAAATTTGATTGGAGCACAGATATTAAGAACAAATAAAACTGTAAGTTATATGGTGCCCACCTGTAATGCCAGTGACTTGGAAGGCTAATATGGGAAGATAAAAATGGACTGGGGATGAGCTCAGTGGTAGGGTACCATGGAGTTCAATCCCCAGTACAAGAAAAAAAAATCCACTACAATAAACTGTGTCATCTCCAGACTATACAACACTGTGCTGGGGTAGGTTGGTAATGGTCTAGTGAGAGCAATACAGGACACACAGCTATGGATGTCTCCTGTGAAGAAAGCAGTAGTCCAGCCTGCAGTTCTATATCACAACACTTTGGACTAATTGTTTGTTAGAGTCACAGTATTCCAATTAGCTGGTGTTTCCTGGACTCATCAGGCCAAATGATTGACAGGTCAAGAGATACCTTTATAATTAGTGTGTTTAAAAAGTGCTGGAAAACTTCAGGAAAAATCTCCAAAACAAAACATTACCTTTTCAAATATGAAGCTTAAGAGTCAAAATTTCTCTCACTTGGGGCTGGGGTTGTAGCTCAGAGGTAGAGTGCTCATCTAGTATGTGCTTGGCCCTGGGTTCAATCCTTAGCACCACATAAAAATAAATAAAATGAAAGTATTGTGACTAACTACAACTAAATTTTTTAAAAAATTTCTCTCACATTCCTCATATGCTCATGAGTTTACATATGCACAAAGACACAAATTCATTTTCCATGTAACTATTATTTACATTATCCTCCAAACTTATATTCACAAAATGCCACATCGCTATTTCTGCAAAGAAAAAGGTGATCACCCTAACAATTTTTTAAATCAATTTTTTATTAGTCCTAATCAGTTATACATGACAGCAGAAAGCTTTTTAATTTGTTGAACACAAATGGAGCAAAATTTTTCATTTCTCTTATTGTACGGGCTGTAAAGTTGCACCACATGTGCAGTCATACACCTACCTAGGGTAAAGATATTCATCTCATTCTACCATCTTTCCTATTCCAATGCCCCCTCCTTGTCCCTCCCTCCCCTTGGCTCAATCAAAGGTCCTCCATTTTCCACACACCCCCACATTATGGATCAGCTCGAGAAAATTAAAACTACAGAACACTAAAGGAAGAAACAGAAAAAGACCTTAGTAGATGAAAAGATCTCCCATGCTCTTGGATAGGCAAATTAATACTATCAAAAGAGCCATATTATCCAAAGCTCTATACAGATTCAATGTGATTCCAATTAAAATCCCAACATCATTCCTTATAGAAATAAAAAAAGCAATCATGAAATTCATTTGGAAACATAAGAGACCCAGAATAGTCAAAGCAATCCTTAACAAGAAGAGTAAAGCAGGAGGCATCACAATACCATCACAAAGCTGTAGTAACAAAAACAGTATGGTATTGGCACCAAAATAGACATGTAGACCAATGGTACAGCATACAAAACACAGATACAAACCCACACAAATACAGTTATCTCATACTAGACAAAGGTGCCAAAAACACACATTCATTGGAGAAAAGATAGCCTCTTCAACAAATGGTGCTAGGAAAACTGGAAATCCATGTGCAGCAAAATGAAACCAAACCCCTCTCTCTTACCAGGCATAAAATTCAACTCAAAGTGGATCAAGGACCTAGAAATTAGACCACACACCCTATGCCTAATAGAAGAAAAAGTAGGCCCAAATCTTCATCATGTCGAATTAGGCCCTGGCTTTCTTAACAAGACTCCTAAAGCAGAAGAAATAAAGTCAAGAATCAATAAATGGGATGGATTTAAACTAAAAAACTTCTTCTCAGGAAAAGAAACAATGAGGAGAGGAGAGAACCTACATCTTGGAAGCAAATTTTTGCCACATGCACATAAGATAGAGCACTAATCTCTAGGACATACAAAGAACTCAAAACACTTAACACACACACACACACACACACACACACACACACACACACACCAAACAAACAACTCAATCAATAAATGGGCTAAGGAGCTGAACAGACACTTCTCAGAAGAACATATACAATCGATCAACAAATATATGAAAAAATGTTCAACATCTCTAGCAACTAGAGAAGTGCAAATCAAAACTACTCTCATTTCATGCCATTCAGAATGGCAGTTATCAAGAATACAAACAATAATAAGTGTTAGCAAGGATGTGGGGGAACAGGAATACATATATTTCTGGTGGGACTGCAAACTGGTATAACCAATCTGGAAAGCAGTATGGAGATTCCTTAGAAAACTGGGACTGAAATCACCATTTGACCCAGCTATTCTATTTCTTGTTTTATACTGAAAAACAACAACAACAAACAAACAAACAAACAAACAAAAAAAACTTAAAAACAGCATACTATAGTGATACAGCTATTTCAATGTTTATAGCTGAATAATTCACAATAGCTAAACTGTGGAACCAACCGAGATGCCCTTCAATAGATGAATGGATAAAGAGACTGTGCTATAAATTAACAATGTTTATTTATGGTCCTGACAGTGCAAAATTTCACACTATAGGTATATGCAAATAAAAATTGGCATAAAACGATTTCCAGGAAAATCTGTTTCAAATTTGAGTTCAAAACAAAATCTATAATTTTATAAATTAAATTGAGAAATGTGGTGAAATTTGCTGTCAAGAGGACACTCTGTAAGGCACAGAAAGCACTGAGTGCAATTTTAAAAGAACAGGAGCTTATCAGAAGGAAACAGGCAACTTCTAAATGTCTAGTCTATTAGCTATCAGCTATTAATTTCAAGGAGATGCTGTAAACCCAGGCATTCATTTACATCTTTATTCAATGTTTCTTGGAAATCACATTGAGTAACAATCCTCCCAGCAACACTGGAAAAACATGCTATAACACTCTAAAGCACTGGGCATTACTATTACTAACTAGATTTTTGTTGTTTATCAAAAATATTTATTTATTTATTTATTAGCTTTAGTTGGACATAATACCTTTCTTTTACTTATTTATTTTTATGTAGTGCTGAGGATCGAACCCAGGGTTGCACACATGCTAGGCGAGCAATCTACTCCTCAGCCACAACCCCATCCTCGTTGGTTGTTTTTTAATTACAGAAAAATTATATAACTGCATATAGTATTCTTTCAGCTTTTACTGAACATAATGAGTAGGAAGAGAAGAGGGATAGTATGGACATCCACATAGGCCCTAGAGTTCTGTAATGAAGTCAGGAAATAGCAGGAAGCCAGAGAACAAGAGGCCTCTCTCTGAAGAGATTCAAGGAGCTATATTTCCCTTTCTTTGAATCCATGATTTGGAAATCGCAAATTCCCCACCAGAATTCCCACTATTGTTTCTTTTCAAAGAAGTTTGGATCCTACAATTTAATCTCAATTCCTTTTGCTTTCCCCTTTTTCGGTCTCTCCTCCTCCCTCTTAATATTCACCAAGTGAATATTATATACTAAAATATAAATTCTCATAGGCAGGGATTTTTGTTTTTTATTCATGGATGTGTTGTAAGTCCTTAGTATCTAACATGTAGCAGTGTTCAATAAATATTTACTGAATTAAATTGAATGTGCCATTCCTGAGAAGAGACAGACACATAAGGGACTCCCAGCACTTAAGACAGCCGTGTCTATATGAGGAAATAAGCAGGGTTGCCAAAGGCCAGCTTCAGCAACAGGGAAAGGGCTCATCCCGAAAAACGGCACTGATGGGGAAATGTCAGCAAAAATGGGAAATAATACACACACGAAACAGGTTGCAGAAATTCTTCCAAATTTACTTTTCTCAGCAATGGATTTTATACATTCTAGCAAACACAGCAGCTCACATTCCAATTTTAGGAGGTTACATTAAGGAATTTCAGTAATTTGCATATCAACTATAGAAGGTTAGATATAGAAGGTTACATTAAAGAATCTCAGGAATTTCCATTTCAACTATAGGTTACAAAAAAGAATTCCAGTAAGGGAGGTTACACTACAGAATCCCAGTAATTAACTATAGAAGGTTAAAGAATTTCAGGACACTCCAGGGTCAATCAGGGAAAAACAAAATAGTTATCCTAAGCACATACTATTGATTAATCTTATCTATCCTAGATTTGCTGAAGGATAAGGGAGAGTCTTTTACAGACACACAAAAAGACCATTAGCTTTTCAATGGGTAATGCTATGCCCTGTTGGGAGGGGCTATTTGCAAAAGCTAATCTTAGCTGAAAAACCTATCTTACTGATTTAGCCAGCTTCTGGCTAGATTCCACAGGGCCATAGAACTGGTTTTATTTTTGATAATTAAATGTATTAAAACCTGGTGGTCATGCAGCAGAAATACATCAAGAGCATATACAGACAAAGTTAGTTCCTAATATAGTCGCATAAAAGTGGCATCTCATCAGCAAAGAGGAGCCAAGTTCAAACTTCCAGGCATAATTGGAAGGAGCTTGGGCTCAAACTCATTTGCGTAACCAAGGAAGAACCCAGACTCACTGCCCTGAATTAATAGGCGGAAATCTAGCTCAATTCCTGGTTTGGAAGAACTTAGATTCTGTCCTGAATTAACAGGTGAAAATCCAGCTCAATTCCGGATGAGAAATGCCGTATCAGGGTTATCATATAAACATATGTGACATATTAGAGGAGTCATGCACAAAATGTTCTTGGAATATAGAAGATCAGCATGGTAATTGTGCTTTTGAATACCTGGGAGATATTCCAGAGAACACACTTTCATCTTGAGTTGGGAAAGAGGAATAGCAGTCAGCAATAAAAACAAGGCAAGGAAATGCCTTCCAGGCAGAGGGGCCAGCATATAAAAGAATATGAAGGATGAGATTGCAACACTGTCTGGTGACTTAAATGAGATGAGAATACAGCAGTGTATGGGCATCATGGCAAAAGGCAACTGTAGAAAACTTTCAAGAATTACAAACAGGATATAAATTTCATCAGATTGTGAAGCTCAAAGACAGTTTTGAGGTAGGAGGACAGGGAGGGTGGGAAATTCTGAAAAATCTAAGATTTAATTAAGGATCAATTACATTTGGCTAGGCAAAAAATGAGAAGAGCCCATACTAGGACAATGGAGGTGTCTTAGGAGAAAAAAACTGAATATATGAGTATTTATAGACAGAATTGATGTGGCTACATGACTGATTAGAACGAGGTGGTTAGGGCTGAAGCAGGAGGATTAGGCTGCCTGTGAGTTTCCCAATTTGGGCAACTGAGAACCCCTGAGATCACAGAAAAAAGAAAAAAAAAAACAACAATAGGTAGATCATTCATACACTGAGAATAAGAACCAAATACCTAAGAATATGCCCTATTCCAGTCTATAAATGCTGTTCTTGAAAATATCCAACTGATGAGTATTTAGGGTATTGATGGAGATGTGGAGTGGACAGCCAGGAATACAGTGAGAGATGGAGACAGCACCAGGCTCGATAAACACAATGTGAACTTATGGCTGGAGGTTTAGAGGATGACATTAAGACAGAGATAGACATCAGCAGACGGTGGTGAATATAAAAATAGAAAAGAACAGAGATCAATAAATGACTCTTTAATTAATGAAAGGACCAAGAAAAAAATCATGGAAAGCACGGATATTGAATAATAAAAGTGCCTATGAAAGCAATATTTGCATGTTATGATCTTTAGAGAGAAAATGCTTTTGAATGAATTTATTTCTCTTTCAGTTTTCAAGTACCAAAGAAAACTCAATCTTACCTTTAGATTATTAAAAAATACTATAACTGATTTCCATAAATTCATTTGTATTTCTTTTTTTACACCACATTTTTATCAAATGAACAGCAAATGTAGCTTTTCAACATCAATGAATACATGTACTGGCATGCAACTTAAAAATGACAGTTCTTGCCGGGCGCGGTGGCGCACGCCTGTAATCCCAGCACTTTGGGAGGCTGAGGCAGGAGGATCGCGAGTTCAAAGCCAGCCTCAGCAATGGCGAGGCACTTAGCAACTCAGTGAGACCCTGTCTCTAAATAAAATACAAAAAAAAAAAAAGGGCTGGGGATGTGACTCAGTGGTTGAGTGCCCCTGAGTTCAATCCCCGGTACCACAAAAAAAAAAAAAAAAAAAAAAAAAAAAGACAGGTCTTGAGGCCACTGTAAGCCCAAGATAGCTCATGTTCACAACAGCCACTGTACTCACAACCACACACAGAGCATCCTCGTTCACTTTTCACATGATAAGTAGTAGCAGCTCACTAGCATCTAATTAGGAAAGATTAGTTACAAATGAAGCCAAATGATTGAAGGAAAGGATTCATACAGTTCAATACAAATGGAAATATGAATGAGTTTAGACCTATCATCCTAGATCAGCAAGAGCACAGAATGGCTGTCTGGGTGCCCCTTAGAAGTTATCCATAAATCACAAGCTGCTCAAGGTCTTTATTGAAAGAAAACTGCTATAGCATGACTAAGCAGGTCATCACTACTTCAGAGGGGATTTTGAGTCTGAGTCTCTCACCTCTTTCTTCTCCCTTCCAGTGCTTGACAGTCAGCACCTACACACCATGTTAGAGTTACATGGTGCCCTTCCTGACCACTCTGCTCTCCACATTCTTCCAGGATGGAGATGGTTACATGTATAGTGATAGGACCTGGAGCTTGCACTCTACACCCCCAGGGGCTTGCTGGGTTTTAAAATGAGCCACAGCTCCAGTTTCCAGCACTCTCACAGATGTACACTAAGTGGAAGATTAGGGGTCTTGGGGATTGGAGTAAGTCTGGGGGGATTCAAGTGCAGGTGGGTGGGGAACATACCTGGATCCAGCAAGAGAAAAGCAAAATTAGTTCAGGATTAGAGTCCACACATGCCATTGGTTAATTAACATTTGAAAATCCCTAAAATAGGCAAAGGTATCCTTGTCAGCTTAATTTTTCCAAAGGGTAATAGATCATGTTCTCTCCTTGTATCAGTGCTTAGCAAGCTCTGAATAAATGAGGAGTGATTTATAGTCTACACAGTGGAGTCTGGAGCTCTCTCACTGTCAGGTTCAGAACTCAGGAGAAGTGGAACTTACACTGTAGTCAGTCTTTCTCTTTACAACCTAGTGATTGACCTTGAACAGTGTGTTTGCTTTGCTCCAACCCAGGTCCACACATAGTAGTTTGAAGGGACACAATTACTCCTTTGTTAGAAAAGAGCACATCTTGTCACAGAGCTGGGATGAACCTGGCTAACTGTGTTATTTGGTGGGCCTGCTCAGAGCTGCAGGCATCTTAATTGCTATTTCATAGCCTTTAAAATATTTTCTTGAGAATGAAAATCAATCAAGCAGACTCGATCATCCAAGGAAGACTGGCAGAACAGAAAACTCCAAGGCAACCCTTATGAATTTATTTTAGGGGGAAATAAATTATGGTGCAGAGATTTATTATGCAAATTAACTTTACTCCTAAGGTACACCAGAGCATTTTACAGGCATAGCAGGTGTCTACAAATATTTCATGAATAAGTACGTTCAATAAATGAATAAATTTCATTAGACTTCTCAATATATAAGGATTATCTCATCCACAGGGAGAAGGGGAAGTCTGGATTCACAGAACAATGTAATTCATATCATAGGCAGAAAACTCTGTGTTTGGTTAAAAGTAATAAATAGATGGTATGATTTTCAATATAACATCAGTAATTTGAAATGATTTTATATTATTCACTTCATATTAAAAGTAACTAAGATCTCCCTATTTTTGTTCTGCTCTGAAAACTCATGTCTTCCAACAAATTTACCTACTATAAAAAAGAATTAGAAAATATTCTAATGCAAAAAGGAAAAAAAAAAAAAAAAAAAGCTAAAAAGAAGCTAAACTCAAATCAAGTTACATGTATATGGGCATACATACACACAGATATCCACACATATACACATGAGCATATACATGTTTATAATACACCAGTGAAATATACACACACACATATATGTATATGAAACACATACACATTGGGGGCATTAGTGATTTCAGGCATGCAAATGACTTCTTTGCATTAGGACTACCAAGTTTAATGTTCAATCAATGTTTTCCCCAAATTCAGCTGAATATGGTATGCGCTTATCATCACTTTGGCCATGGCTGACAAAGTAGTAGTAACATGAAAATCAACCTACTCACATTGAACCCTCTCTTGGACAGATGCTTATGTGGCTTGTGAGAGCTTATAAAACCATATGCATTTTGGGCATCTATTTACTTAATCTGGAATCAAATGTGAAACTTTCAAAAATATGTAATGTTAGCGATTTTATCTATTTTTATATAGTGCAAAATATTTAAAGAAGCATCCGGGTGATTATTAGATAACTTTACAGTTTGAGCACTTACATCATTTAATTTTAATCCAATGTTCAGCAAGTTTAAGAAGTAAAGAGATAGCAGAAACCATGTGTAGGATTTTGGGAAAACTTAATAATTTACATTGAGACATGGGAGGAGAGAAAATTCCAAGCAGTGAACATGGGCAGAAACTACTGACAGAAGAGAGAAAATAAGTGTAAGGAGAAGAAAAATGCAACCACATTCACAAAATAAACATACCAGATATGAAAAATCAATACATCGTCATCACTGCAAAAGACCAAAGCACAGAAACCTTTTGCCTCACATATGAGTTCTGCAGTGGGACAGGGTGGGCAAGATGGAAGCACATTCAGCCAGGTGCAGTGGTGCATGCCTGTAATCCCAAGGGCTTTGGAGGCTGAGACAGAAGAATCAGGAGTTAAAAGCAAGCCTCAGGAACTTGAGGCGCTAAGGAACTCAGTGAGACCCTAAATACAAAATAGGGCTGAGGATGTGGCTCAGTGGTTGAGTGCCTCTGAGTTCAATCCCAGGTACAAAAAAAAAAAAAAAAAAAGGTAAGCATATTCCATATGTCCTCATAAGAATGCTCACGTCCCCAATTTCCAGCCTAGGTTACACAGGGTATGACTGCTATGTCACAGCCAAGCTTTTTGATCCATGTGAAGTATTACAGCAAATAACAATTAGAGTGAAATAAATTATGGATGATGACTGAATAATCATGTATTAAGACCTTATTTGTGAGATTTGATTCAATTCACTCAGTATTTGCCATTTCAAACTATTCTCATGGATAATGAGTTATAAATCACACTGTTAACTTCCCTTTTATCTATATCTACCACTATTTGCATTCAGTGGGCTTAAAATTAAAAAACCATCTTACTCTAGCTAGAATGGCAATTATCAAGAATACAAGTAATGCTATGCACATGGTGCATGCCTGTAATCCCAGTGGCCTGAGAGCCTGAGGCAGGAGGATCGCAAGTTCAAAGCTAGCCTCAGCAAAAGCAAGGCACTAAGCAATTCAATGAGATCCTGTCTCTAAATAAAATACAAAATAGGGCTGGCAATGTGTCTCCGTGGTCAAGTGTCCCTGAGTTCAATTCCATATGGGCTTCCATAACAAGAGGGTGCATCCCATATCAAGTCTATTCTATGGTATTTGAAGCAGAAAGAACTCATTTTTTAAAAAAAGTTTTGTGGCCACAACAATTCTGTCTACATATATGTTCCTTTTCTAGATTCCTCATTCCCTCTTCTGAAAAGTATATATTCATACATGACCTCTCTCTAAAGCAAATACATGAGCAATGTTTCAAACACACGAAATAGTGATGAATGGTTCACAGAATATAATGATCTCACAATATATAATTATTTGGTCTACCTGATTATGAACTATGCTTACTTTCTTTTCAAATAGTAACCCTAAAGAAAGGCTAAAATGGGGGCAGAGCATAGGTTATTTGCCTTGTTGGAAATCAGAAACCAAGGGAGAAATGAAAGGTCTATGCAAAGCATACAGTGAAATAGTCAGTGTGCTTAACAACACAACTGCTCTGATGCATACATTTTTCTCCCAAGGAGATCCATCCATTCACACTGCAAGCACGATTGCAGCCTGGGATGGGCGGCACATACCCTCTCAGATTTCCAACAGGTTCATACAACACTTATGTGCAAATGAATATTTGCATGCTTGACATCTGTCCATCTGAATGCAATTAATACCCAAACTCCTGCTTTCTCTTCACCTCAACCTGCATGCAGCAAGTGGCACTCATGCACAAGCATGCAGATCAAGATCACAACTCCAACACGCGCCCTACCAAGTAGACAGGAGAAATCTACTGCTCCTGTCAATTTCCCCGTCCAAACCTCAACCCTTAAAAACCACCAGAAATCAGCCCTGCTGTAAGGAGGCTGTGCCTGCAGAGGGTTCCAGAGAGGAGATGCAGTGCAATGCAGCAGCCACAGCTCATGGAGTATAGACTGACTGGGTGAGTAAAGAAGCACACCAAGGCTAATTACCTTCACTTGCCTTAATCTAAGAGCCACACCTACCTCTTCCATCCCTTAAAGTTAGCTGGGTGCACTGGCACACACCGTGGAGGGAAAAGGTTGAAGGCATTTGAAGTTTGATCTTTGTGTGTATAAGAAACTATTCCCCTTTCACACTGTGATGGGTAACTTGGACACTCTTTAACATTTTTATTGAATGCTGGAATATATGAAAAAAACAGACCAGAGGATGCCCGAGTCAGAAAGCTTTAATCATATATAATCGTATCCCTCTTTTTACAACTATATTTCAAAACGATAGGAAGATGAACTAAATAGCCATATATATATATATATATATATATATATATATATATATATATTTTTCCCCTGTGATTTCCTGAAGGCAAACTTCAGATCCCACAGCACTAATTGTCACTAATTGGAAGCAAAATCCAAATGTTAGGACAAGTTGTATTTCCAAATGATTACAGCTATGAAAAGCATAATGCTTCCACTCTGACTCTTGGGAAAACGTCAGTCTACCTGAAAGGCTGGGTAGGAGCTCCTGGGACTGACATGGCTGCGGTCAGTGACTGTACTCACAAGAACTGGACGGCTGACAAAGTCAGATCAAGTCAAATCAACACATTCACTGAGGCAGACAGTGGACGGTGGTCAGCAGGAAGAGGTGTCTCCCCTAGTCACAGAGGCACATGTCACCCAGAGCTAAGCAACACAGGACCTCTGACTGCAGTGGGGCTCTCCTTCCTCCCTTTTCTTTCCCTCCCTCCTACTGCAGCCCTGTGTTTCTGACAATGTGGGCCCTGCCCTCTCAGGGGCCCCAAGTGTGCCTACCAGGGCACCTCAGCATGTCGCACTCAGCACACACTGGTGCTTTTCTCTTCTCTTTCAACGAGCCCCCGCACTCAGTCTTGTTTTCTCTTCCTTTCAACGAAATCTTGTGAAATGAATGAGGCTTAATGTCAAAGCAGCAGCAAGGAAATCAACCGCCCAAAAGACTTCTCAGGATTGAGACTCTGTCCACTACAACAACAGCAGCAATAGAAACTTCCCCTGAGGAGCATCAAGGGCAAGGAACCATGCGTGCAAAAAGGTCAGTTCCTTTGTTTTTCCAAGAAGCAAAAATATTTTAAAGAACTGTGTTTTTTGAACCGAAACAATTTCAAAGTTTGAAAGGAATTAAGAAGAGAACCCTAAAGAAAGCCCACATATTTCCCTGAAAATAAGAACAACTGCTTTACTCAAAATCACAAATTGCTTTTAAGATGCATAGTTCAAGGAAGAAGACATAAAAAACATGCACAATAGTTTGGGCTATGCTGGTTGAATTAATCCAGACACTGAAAACTGGTTGTCCACCAGTGAGGTCTAAAACTCGGGAATCTTGTTTCCCATTCAACATTTTTTAAATTAATATATCATGCACACATATGTCTATAAAGTGAGAGTCAAACACTGGTAAGAGTCATGCTAAAAAGTCAATTTTAAGCCTCTCTTAAAAACACAGAAGCCCTAGCAACAGAGAGTCTGCATTCTTTCTTGGATTTTAAAGACAGGCTCAAGAATAGTCCAGGACCAGGAAGGGAGGGGAGAAGAAGGGATGGAGAGCGGTGGGCCAGTGGGTGTGAGGCCACAGCCAGACAGGTGGCCTGGTACTGTTGTACACTGAAGGGTGACCACAGTGCCCAATGCTGTATGGTATAATTCAAAATTTCCAGAAGAGAGGTTTTTGAGTAGTTGCATTACAGAGAAATAAAACATGTTTGAAATGAACCTTTCACTAAATATCCTGTCGATCACGAGGCAGTTTATAAATGTACTGAAACATCACACTGTACCCCATAAAGAGGCACAACTGTCACCTGAAAATAAGTAAGTAAATAAATAAAGGAACAGACTCAGATTTGGCAATGTGTGACCTTCAAAAGGGCATATACTACCTGCCTGGCCAGAGTCCTCTCCCAGGAGGGCAGATGCCCATTAGTGGCCTACTGCCCTGCTGCCACAGGCAAGTGACTTACAGCACGTCTATTTCAACCCCTAAATGTAGATACATTTTAGCAGACTTTCAGGAAACATTTGGCTAATGGAGCAGGCGTTACAGTGTAGGAAATCTGTCACTTAGCTTTATTTCAAATCAAGATGCACTGGCATCCAATTTTGTACAATTTTTAACTCAGAAATGAATTTTTGGTGATGGCAAATTAAAAGTCATCAAAAAGAAACCTTAAACACGCAACGATTCTTTCTAATCTGAAATTCTGTTCTAAAGATGTACACATAAACTCCCTCAAAAATACAATGCCTTGGAGCTCCACAACCATTAATTATAAAGCAGATCATATATTCATCAAATGAAGATGAACCATGTAAAGAAAATCTATGGACAGGCTATTTAACGTTGGAAGCATGGGATGGGAACCACTTGTGTTGGAACACACACTGAAGGGGAAGACGTGTTCCATACACATGTGCATCTTGAAATATGGGCTTCCATAACAAGAGGGTGCATCCCATATCAAGTCTATTCTATGGTATTTTGAAGCAGAAAGAACTCATTTTTTAAAAAAAGTTTTGTGGCCACAACAATTCTGTCTACATGTATGTTCCTTTTCTAGATTCCTCATTCCCTCTTCTGAAAAGTATATACACATGCATGACCTCTCTCTAAAGCAAATACATGAGCAATGTTTCAAACACACGAAATAGTGATGAATGGTTCACAGAATATAATGATCTCACAATATATAATTATTTGGTCTACCTGATTATGAACTATGCTTACTTTCTTTTCAAATAGTAACCCTGAAGAAAGGCTAAAATGGGGGAGCTGTAGGTTATTTGCCTTGTTGGAAATCAGAAACCAAGGGGAGAAATGAAAGGTCTATGCAAAGCATACAGTGAAATAGTCAGTGGTGCTTAACAACACAACTGCTCTGATGCATACATTTTTCTCCCCAAGGAGATCCATCCATTCACACTGCAAACCCAATTGCAGCCTGGGATGGGTGGCACATAACCCTCTCAGATTTCCAACAGGTTCATAAAACACTTATAAGCAAATGAAGATTTGCAAGCTTGACATATTGGTGTGCATGCTTTACACCCAGTCAGTGCAAATCTTCATTTGATAAGTGCAATTAATTACCCAAACTCCTGCTTTCTCTTCACTTCCAACCTGCATGCAGCAAGTGGCACTCATGCACAAGCATGCAGATCAAGATCACAACTCCAACACGCGCCCTACCAAGTAGACAAAAGGAATCTACTGCTCCTGTCAATTTCCCCCTCCAAACCTCAACCCTTAAAAACCACCAGAAAATCAGCCCTGCTGTAAGGAGGCTGTGCCTGCAGAGGGTTCCAGAGAGGAGATCCAGTGCAATGCAGCAGCCACAGCTCATGGAGTATAGACTGACTGGGTGAGTAAAGAAGCACACCAAGGCTAATTACCTTCACTTGCCTTAATCTAAGAGCCACATCTACCTCTTCCATCCCTTAACTGTAATTCAAACAAGCAACTCCTTCAGGAGGTTGACCTGGGTGCTTTCCTAAAAACCATAGGAAATCAAAGGAGGACCTCACCTGGCACTCTGCATACAAGCAGGGGCGCACACACAAAAACACACACTTCTATGTCAACCCCGTAAATGTAGATACATTTTAGCAAATCTTTATAGGAAACAAAACTTAAATAATGGTGCACACATGATAGTCTAGGAAATGCCACTTCACTTCATTTCAAAATCAAGATGTATTGGCATCCAATCTATATAGTTTTTAATTCAGAAGTGAATTTTTGGTAATGGCAAATTAAAACTCTATCAAAAAAGGAAAAACTGGGAGGCTGGAGTTGTGGCTCAGTGGCAAAGTGCTTGCCTTTGCACCTGTGAGGCACTGGGTTCAATCCTTGGCATCACATAAGAATAAACAAAGATATTGTGTCCAAGTATAACTAAAAAAAAATTATAAAAAAGGAAATACTGCTTCTTAGAACTGGTTATCCGCTGTCAAATAATTATAACAAAATTTGTGGCCTATAGTGTTCTTTTCTTCATTGTGTTCATTTGTCTAGAAGGTCTGAATAATATGCTCAATTTTTATCAAATTGTAACTAGGAGGGAAACCTACAGACACTCAGAATTAATTAAATTAATTATGGGTTGATGTCTAAAAAATTAAATTAGGAATATTAGAAACACATGTCCTTTAAATACTCAATTATTTCTTATCTGAAATTCCATTCTAAAGATGTGCACATCATTAAAATAAAGAAATAAAAAGTGATATTTAATATTTTCCCTCCCTAGGAAGAAAGAGGGTAAACTATATTCATACATTTCTCTAATCTTTAAACAAAGTTTTCTAAATAAGTTTCAATGCAGGCTTAATACAAAACTCTTTTTCTAAATCTAAACCAATTCCACACATTCTTTTTTTCCAAATTGAACTTTTGCCCCATGGTAACTTTCCATGCCGAAGATTTTTTATTTTTTTTAAGTCTTCCTTTTCATCCTAGAATCCTTTCCAACCTATCAAGCCCATTTGAATTGTTAACCAACATTACTGAGAAAAAAAAAAGAATTTCATTATCACTATTTACATGTTATGTTCAATCTCACAGAATCCAGCCTACAGAATGCATCTAAATCAGACCTATAACATAATTTACCTTTCGATTAGTAATGTAAGCTTATTTTCATGTGGAACCTACCCCTCAAAAATACAATGCCCTTGGAGCTCCACAACCATTAATTATAAAGCAGATCATATATTCATCAAATGAAGATGAACCATGTAAAGAAAATATCTATGGACAGGCTATTTAACGTTGGAAGCATGAGATGGGAACCACTGTGGTTGGAACACACACTGAAGGGGAAGACGTGTTCCATACACATGTGCATCTTGAAATATGGGCTTCCATAACAAGAGGGTGCATCCCATATCAAGTCTATTCTATGGTATTTGAAGCCGAGAAAGAACTCATTTTTTAAAAAAAGTTTTGTGGCCACAACAATTCTGTCTACATATATGTTCCTTTTCTAGATTCCTCATTCCCTCTTCTGAAAAGTATATATTCATACATGACCATCTCTCTAAAGCAAATACATGAGCAATGTTTTCAAACACACGAAATAGTGATGAATGATGGTTCACAGAATATAATGATCTCACAATATATAATTATTTGGTCTACCTGATTATGAACTATGCTTACTTTCTTTTCAAATAGTAACCCTAAAGAAAGGCTAAAATGGGGGCAGAGCATAGGTTATTTTGCCTTGTTGGAAATCAGAAACCAAGGGAGAAATGAAAGGTCTATGCAAAGCATACAGTGAAATAGTCACTGTGTGCTTAACAACACAACTGCTCTGATGCATACATTTTTCTCCCAAGGAGATCCATCCATTCACACTGCAAGCACGATTGCAGCCTGGGTATGGGCGGCACATACCCTCTAAGATTTCCAACAGGTTTATACAAAAACTCTTTTCTAAATCTTAAACCATTCCACACATTCTTTTTTTCCATATTGAACTTTTGCCCCATGGGTTACGTGTCCTATGCGTAGATTTTTTTTTTTTTTATGATTCTACACTTTTATCCTAGAAATCTCTTTCCAACCTTCAAGCCCATTTGATTTGTTAATCTAAACTTTTACTGAGAAAAAATAATAGGAATTTCATTTTCATCTATTTACATGTTATGTTCAATCTCACAGATTCCAGCTCTACAGAATGCTTCTAACTCAGACCTAGTAAATATATTTACCTTTCGATTAGTAATGTAAGATTTATTTTCATGTGGAACATCCCTCAAAAATACAATGACTTGGAGCTACACAACCATTAATTATTAAAGCAGAATCATATACTTCTTTCAAATGGAAGTTGGGAAATCCTCTGTAAAGAAAATCTATGGACAGGCTAAATTTACCGTTGGAGAGCATGAGATTGGAATCCACTTGTGTTGGAACACACACTGAAGGGGAAGACGTGTTACCATACACATGTTGCATCTTGTGAAATCTGGGCTTCCATAACAAGAGGGTGCATCCCATATCAAAGGTCTATACTATATGGTAATTTGCTACGCAGAAAGAACTCATTTTTTAAAAAAAGTTTTTGTGGCCACAACAATTCTGTCTACATATAGTGTTCCTTTTCCTAGAGTTCCTCATTCCAGTCTTCTGAAAAACGTATAAACTCACGACATGACCTCCTCCCTCTAACGCATAATACTTGTAGCAATGTTTCAAACACACGAAATAGATGATGAATGGTTCACCGGTATATAATGATCTCACAATAATATAATTATTGTGGTCTCTACCTGATTATGACTACTGAACTACTTTCTTTCCAAATAGTAACCCTGAAGAAAGGCAAAAATGGGGGCAGGAGCATAGTTTGTGATTCTTGACCTTTGTTGGAAATCAGAAACCAAGGGAGAAATGAAAGGTCTATGCAAAGCATTACAGTGAATATAGTCACGTGTGCTTAACAAACCACCACTGCTCTGATGCCATACAATTTTTTCTCCCAAGATAAGAAGAGATCCATTCCCATTCACACTGCAAGACACGATTGCAGCACTTAGGATGCGGCGGCGCACTATACCACTCTCAGATTTTCCAACTGGTTCATCACACACTTCTGTGCAAATGAATATTTGCATGCTTGACATCTAGTCCATCTTGAATGCACATTAATACCCAAACTCCTGGCTTTCTGCTTACCTCATCCTGCATGCAGCATAGTGGCCACTCATGCACAAGCATGCAGATCAAGAATCACAACTCCAACACGCGCCCTACCAAGTAGACAGGAGAAATATACTGCTCCTGTCAATTTCCCCGGTCCAAACCTCAACCTTTAAAAACCGACAGAAATCAGCCCTGCTGTAAGGAGCTGTGCCTGCAGAGGGTTCCAGAGATCGGAGATGGCAGTGCAATGCAGCAGCCACAGCTCATGGGAGTATAGACTGACCAGGGTGAGTAAAGAAGCACACAAGGCTAGATTCTAATTAATGACCTTCACTTGCCTTAATCTAAGAGCCACACCTACCTACTTTCCATCGCTCTTAACTTGTAATTCAAACTAGCTCGCTCCTCCAGGAGGTTGACCTGGGGGTGCTTTCCTAAAAACTATATATGGAAATCAAAGGAGGACCTACCTGGCACTCTGCATACCGGGGCGCACACACACAACACACGCTCATACACAGCCTGTGAAACTTCACCAGACCTTTCTGCCTTGGATCCCCACATGTGACAGAGAGCAAATCTAAGCAAATAGTTAGCTGGGTGGGCGACCCCAGCTTTCTCTGGGCCACCCCTACCTCTCAATCCTTATTCATGTCCCAGTACAGGCACATCCGTTGAGTTGCACCTCTGAATTTCCCACCCTCAGTCAGGAGCTCCAACCCCCACAGCAGAAGGCCTTGCTCAAGGTTCAAGCCCACCCCCAAGCCCCAATTATTACAGAACAACCTCTTTTGTACCATTCACAGTTCCCTCTTTTAACTCCTCTAGAAACAAAAGTATTTCTCACTAGCACAGAAAATCATTTTCCTCCTTTAGCAAGGAGACAAGCCAAGAAACAGGTCATCTGCTACTGCCACCTGCTTTGCTGAGCCCTTGGTGCGGTGAGAGTAGTCCTTACCTGGCAGTTCATCTCCAGGTGGCCTTCCCATGTCAGTCCTCTATGCTTCCCCAACACGCCAGGGTCATCAGGTCCACCACATCTTGGTCTTCTGCCTGTTCACAGTGTTCAGGAAACTGCTGTCCTTAGGCTCTTGAGTCCCTGCCTGGGGGCCACGCTTCCATGCCTGTCTTCTTAGAAACGCTGCTGCCACCTTTGCGGACCAAAGATGGGCACCGGATCTGGGATGGCGCTGACTTCCTCCTTGGTGTGCGCTCCTGGATCCAAGAGCGCTCATCCCATGTGCAGCTGTGGCCGCCTCCAGGCAGTGGCCCAGGCACCTGCCCAAATGGCAGTGTTCTGGGCTGGGAAGAGCCACCCCCAAGCCCCTAGTTGGTCCCTGCATGCTCTGCCCATTTCTGGTCACGCTCCCGATCCCCTCCTTCCCGCACACACCACTCAGTCCTCTTACTTCCCCGCCCCCACTCCGTTTCCAAGTGGCAGGAGCTTCTGTCCCACCCCCATGAACTTTTCCTCTCCCTGCGGCGGGGGTCCTGACTACTGCAGACCCGCTCCTCTTCCCCTCCTCCTCCTCGCCTAAGCGCTACTAGCCTCAGGTAATCCACAAGCTGCCATAATTTGAGCCCCAAACCGGCTTAGCTTCTGTGAATGCCCAGTTACCCTGGTATTGCCTAGATTGCTGCCTCCTGCGGGCTCGCCAGGCTAGGTTTGCTGCCCAGCAGGGGCCTTGAGAAAGCCATCTAGGGGATCTTGGCAGGTGGGCGCGGGGGGCACGTGGGCTGCCGAGCTGCGCTAGGGCCAGGGAAAGCCGTCAGAGGCTTAGGAAGCTCGCCCAAGGGCCTTGGGTACGGGAGGAAGCTTCAAGGCGCCCCATGAGGCCTAGCCGATGGCCCAGGGGGCTTGCTTGGGGACAGGAGATACTCACTGTGGCTTCGCGAAGGTCGAAGGCCGAAGGCCGTTGCCGCCAACTGACAGTTGCCTGAGGCGGAGAATGCACTTCCGTGTCCGGGAGCACGTGCTCTAGAGTGGGATGGCAGCCAGGAGGAGCCAAAGTGTGGCTTTGCGCGGGGCGAATAAAGCGTGGAGTCATAAGACTCGCGTTCAGCTGTAGCCAGGTGAAGTGCTGCACAAGAGGCAGCAGCTGCTTATATCTGGCCTCGCTGCACCCGGATGATTTGCTGTTGCCAGCGGCTTCAGTGAAGGCGGTCCCTGAGATGCCTTCCCTCCCAGTAGGGACCCCTCTTCCACCGAGGGTCACTGCCTGACCTAGGCCTTTGGGGCTATGTGCCACTCTACAGGGTGTCACTATATACATATTACAAATAAAACTGAATCAGAGGAACTTTTATCCTTCACCAGACGTTAATGAGAATGAAAAATAGAAAAATAATGAGATCTATACCTAAGTTGAATATATATATATTGCAAGTTTAAAACAGAAAAGTAAAAAGCAAAGCTTAATAAAAAATAAAAGTATTAAAAAAAGAAATCAAATAAAATTAAGGAAAGAGTGTTTAATATGCAAACTGAGAAAAAATAAATGTGATATTTATAAACCATTAATCAAAGATTCAAAATAATTAAAAAAGGAAATTCAAAAAAGATGAATGAATATGAAAAATTCAAATTATTAAGAAATATTATTCAAAGTTATAGCGTAAAATATTTAGAGCATTAGAGGCAATGAACAATTTTGAATAGAAGTAACATAATCAGAAAAAGAAAACTCAGATTGACCAACAGAGAAAGATTAGAAGAAGGGAAAATTCCAGGAAGATCTGAAGAATGAAGAGGGCTCTACTCGCCCTTGATAATGTTGTCATAAGCATTTTCAATATCAAATAAAACCGCAATTAAATTTGTGAGGCAAATGTAGTCATTCCCCATACTTGTAAAGATAAACATTACCATAAAGAAAGGTTGAAATTTTTAAATTCATGCAAATTTTTAATCACTTCTGCATATTTAATATTCATTTTATTCCATTTTCCCCTTACTACTATTATACATTTATGTTGCAAATGGTGTACAGTGTGCAAACTGTTTTATATCCTTTCTTTGATAAGTGGAATATTAAAAATTGTCCCCAAGTTTACATTAGAATTTTAAAAGTTTTATTCCTTATTTCACAAATTATAACTGGTTGGGGCTGTGGATTGTGTGCACAGTGATAGAGCACATTGCCTAGCAACTTGTGAGGCCCTGGGTTCAATCCTCAGCACACTCTATAAAATAAATAAATAAATAAAATAAAAGGTATTGTGTTTCATCTACAACTAAATTAGTTTTAAAAATTTATAAAATATTGATTGAAAATAACTTTAGAAAAATTGCATTGGCATTATGAAGAAAAATTTTATAAATATATATATATATATATATAAATATATATAGTGTAATTCCACCCAACCTGAGATGGAGGTATGATAGTACATTTCAAATTGGGAATACCTCTTTTTTTAAATTCTAAAGTTGACATACAATTTCAATTAAGAGGAGACTGTGGCTCAAGTCTACTATTAGATAATTTTTGTGTATTCATGAACATACAATCATCCACCACTATCAATTTAGAACATAATTCATTCACCAACACAAAAGAAACCCCATTACTCCATTGTTAAATCACTCCCCATTGCCCGCCATGTTCAAAGATGTAACGTCCAATCACCCATTCCAATTTCTGTCTAGTGGATTTCTCTATCCTGTGGCCCTCTTTAAAATTTTTAAATTTGTTCTAAATTAGTGATACATCACAGTATAATAATCATAGGATAATAAAGGTCCCTCTCATTATACAATCCTTCTCAACCCCTAACCCCCTCCCCATCCCTCTACCTACTTCTTTGGCCCAAGTCCAAAATTTTCCTTCATTCTTTCCCTACCTACCTCCCTCCATTATGGAATAAGTATCTGTATATCAAAGCAGAAAACATTCCCACTTTGGTATTTTTTTTTTTTTTTTTTTTTTTTTTTTTTTGTGGTACCAGTGGATTGAACTCAGGGGCATACTCGACCTCTGGGCCGACAATCCCCAGCCCTTTTTTGTATTTGTGGTTTAGGAGACAGG
>CM046664.1:34050392-34071574 GCA_025594165.1 Tamias sibiricus | reverse complement strand
GTGCTAAACAACAGTGTGAAGAGCATTAATAGGAGATGGTTAATTGCGGTTAGCTGACGGCCATAAGAGATGTTCTGGTTTCCACCTGAAAGAATCTTTGTATGCCGTGAACTATGTGATGCACCTGTGGTCCTTGTTAAAGCTAAAGATATATAACCGGGTGAGGAGTCAGACTGATATTAGAGAGAAGTTGTTGCTGGTCGAAGTCAGGCCAAGGCTGCCGAAGAAGAAAGAAGAAAGAAGAATCTCTCTCTCTCTCTCTCTCTCTCCTTCTCTCTCTCTCTCTCTCTCAACTCTCTCTAAGAAAGTAAAAGTAAAAGAAAGTAAAGAAGTAAAGAAGTAAAGAGTCAGTAAGCTCTAAGTAAAAGTAAAAGAAGTAAAGTAAAAAAGTAAAGAAGTAAAGAGTCAGTAAGTAAAGTAAAGAAGTAAAGTAAAAAGAGTCAGAAAGTAGCCGGGCGCGGTGGCGCACGCCTGTAATCCCAGCACTTTGGGAGGCTGAGGCAGGAGGATTGCGAGTTCAAAGCCAGCCTCAGCAAATGCGAGGCACTTAGCAACTCAGTGAGACCCTGTCTCTAATAAAATCCCAAAAAAAGGGCTGGGGATGTGGCCCAGTGGTCAAGTGCCCCTGAGTTCAATCCCTGGTACCAAAAAAAAAAAAAAAAAAAGAGTCAGAAAGTAAAGAAGTAAAGAAGTAAAAAGTCAGAGAGGCTGCTGAGATTGTTAAAGCCAAAGAATAAAAAACCTTCTTTCATCTTCATTCTGCCTCCGAGATTTTCTCCCGCGGCGTTGTTGCTCCAAGTCAGGAAGCAACAACAGTGGTCTTCACAATGTGGTAGGACACTACAGTGAGCCATGAGGGTCAGGTACACATGGGTCTGGTTATTCATCCATATTCTGGATGGACCACATCGCTGTCTGCTTCCTTTAGCTGTGACATACTCTTCTGTTTTACATTGTTATACATACCCAGGGTAGTTGTCCTGGACAAGTAGGAAGGAGGAGGCAAAGAGTACTGAGGTTTCAAGCATTTGAACAACATTTTAAAGCCAACATTGTCTACAAAAGAGTATGGCTGAAGGTCAAATGCAATCATTTCAGCAATAAGACTTGTGATTTTGTGGGGGGCCGGGGGGACTGAGTGAGGGTCATAAAACTTCTCACTGAGGTCATCAAAGGAGTAAGTGCCAGATAGCTCCCATGATCAGTAGCCCCTGGATGCCTAAGAGTGGGTTAAGGTGGTCTCTGAGACATAGGTCTTGAGCAGGTATCCATGGAGAACCTCTGCAGATGTTAGGAAGCAGCTGGTGCCCTAGTTGGTAGGATTCTTGCTGCTGCTGCTGCTGCTGCTGGTCCAACCACAGTGTAAACATACCACTTTAGGGACTCTGTAGAGCCAGTAGAGAAATGACTACAGCTTTGATCTCATCTTGCTATTAATGGGAAATATAATAGATGGTTTTTTTCTGGCTTCTCTTGGAAGCCAGTTTATTATTATTATTATTATTATTATTATTATTATTATTATTATTTGGCATGCCTTTAATCACAGTGCAGGAGTATTGCAAATTTGAAACCAGCCTCATCAACTTAGCAAGGCCCTGAGCAATTAAGGGAGATCCTGTTTCAAAATTTAAAAATAAATAAATAAATAAAGGCTGGGGAAGTGGCTCAATGGTTCAGGGCCTCTGGGTTCAATACCTGGTATCAAAATAAACAAACAACAACAACAACAACAAAAAGAAGAAGAAACTAACAAAAAACATTAGAGAAAGCCAATTAATTTGGAGGAGGAACTTTCCATGGAGTCTGCCAAACTTGTACCCAGAAAGGCCTTCTGAATCTTAACACTTTCAGGGTGACATATGTAGCACAAATGGCTGGTAACTAAACTCCCTTTTTTCCCTGGGAATGATGACCCAGCTGCAATATAGATATACTGTCTCAAGACTTTCCATGGGGCCCAGTAAAAAATGGTGCCAGACTTCCTACTACAGAATTTTCATGACCTTCTTATTCTGTTGGAAAACAGCACCAGATTCAAACATTCTAGGACTCACTTCCCCAGCTTGCTACTTCTCAGGAGAGGATACCACCAGGGCCTCACTAACATCCTTGGAACACACAGCACAGACATGAATTCCCAAAGCACAACTGCAGATCCCTGGCCAGCCTGCCCAGGGACGAGGAGACAGACAGGCACATTTTAACCAGTGTTGCTAGAAAAGATGATGCTGAATTTGGTTCCCCTCTGGAGGCAGCGGGCTTGGACTCATTGTGTGAGATGGGGTACGGTACCTGTCTTTTGACTTTTCGCCTTATTATTTTTCACTGCCCAGTTTCATAAGTTTCTTCTTCTCTTGCTATACCTTAATGTTGATATTAGACTAAGACAATTATAAGGTACAAATATTTTAGGAGGCTCTCACTCTTGGGTCCTGCCAGTGTAGCACGGGCACTGGCACTTGTGGGACTTTGCTTTATCAAGTTTTGACCCCAGGTGCTTGGTTTGCCCTTGTTATCCTGGCCCTGGTGCTTATATGTCCCATAGTGTGCATTTGTTGGAACCTGAATTCTGTCCCAGATTGGCTGGATTTATTTACAATTTTGAACCTACCTGCACTATGCATTGTGCCAGGTGTGGCACCTCAGGACACCAATTCTCTTATTTTCTTCAGATTTCCTTTCTCAAGTCTAGTACCTTGCCCATTCCTTGTAATGCACATATTTTTGTATCATGTGACACATTCCCCAAACAGCCTGTTTATCCTAAGCCCATCCAAGCTCTTTATAATATTTATTTCTATGGTGGGAGCTCCTCTGTAGGAGGAGTTGGGCAGTTGGGCAGTATATCAGTGGACCTCATTCTGGAAGATGCTGAGAATTCAAATTTTAAAAAAATTTGTAGATGTAGATAGACACAATGCCTTTATTTTACTTATTTTTATGTGGTGCCCAGGATCAAACCAGTGCCTCACACATGATAGGCAAGTGCTCTACCACTAAGCTATAGCCCCAGCCTGAGAATTCAAATTTGACTGTTCTTTCATGGTGTCAGGGTAAGTGTGCCTAGGACTTCTCCATGGTTAGAGTGCTTTTTTTTTTTTTTTTTTTTTTTTTTTTTTGGTACCAGGGAGTGAACTCAGGGGCACTCGACCACTGGTCACATCCCCAGGCCCTTTTTGTATTTTTATTAGAGACAGGGTCTCACTGAGTTGCTAAGTGCCTCACCATTGCTGAGGCTGGCTTTGAACTCACGATCCTCCTGCCTCAGCCTCCCAAAGTGCTGGGATTACAGGCATGCGCCACCGCACTCGGTGGTTAGAGGGCTTTTACAACTGTGTCACAGAGGAGGGAAGGTTGCCTGTTTGATCATCTTCCTAGTATCTTATATACTAGTAGTTTGATACTCAAAGGTGAGCTTTGTCTCCATTTCTAATTGTCTGCCATATTCTTGACAACTTGGGATTTTCTGTTCTTTTCCCATTCTTTCCTACCTTTCTCGTGTGTGTGTGTGTGTGTGTGTGTGTGTGTGTGTGTGTGATTGTGAGTGTGCACATGTGCGTGCATGTTCAGCTCTCTGCAGGTTCTTAAAATATTTTTTTCGTTGTTGATTGACATTTATTTCATTTATCTGTTTATATGTGGTGCTGATAATTGAACCCAGGGCCTGACACATGCTAGTCAAGCACTCTACCTCTGAGCCACAACCTGAGCCCCCTGTCGTGTTTTTTAATGTGGTTTCCCTGAACAACGCTGTTCCATTTGGTATTCTGTTTGTTCACACATTTGTCCATATAAGGTGTGGCTGTTGAACATCTCTTCTATCCTGGGGATTGTGGAAGACACTGGGGTTACAAAGACAAACTTGCTCCAACTTTCCCTTGTCATCCTAAGCTACAGAGAAGTGAGATGGGAATTACACAAGCTGGGATACCTGCAGTGGAGGAAAGGTACTGATGTTGCTGCTCTAGAAACAGTCAAGATCTTTTTATCCTCATTTCATACAACTGGCAGTAAATCCTCTGAATTTTTAATTCCTCCCCTCATCAGAACTGATATATATGGTACCCCATTCTCAATTTTTGTTCTTGCTTTTGGATTGTTGGCAGTTTGTCACCAACCCTTTGCTCCACCCAAGAATATCAATATTTGTGTTCTTACTCACTAGAGGGAACAAACCCTGATCATGCTTCTGTGGTCCTCTGGAAGTTCTTTTCCCCTTGTTTTTACCTGACTCTCTTGGCTGTTTTTTTTTTTTTTTTTTTTTTTTTTTTGGGGGGGGGAGTTGCTGTCTTTTTTGCTTCTTTGTTATATTCTGTTCTTCTAACTGTTGACATTCCTGAATGTTGTGCCAACTCCAGTTTGGTTGAAAAAAGAGAAATAAGAGTGCCCAGGCTTCTCCAAGGTTTGTAGACCTACACAACTATGTGTGGAGAAGGGAACATTGCTAAATTGTCTTTTACTATAGATCATCCTCTGTTTCAGCATACTCTGTCTTGGCAATCTCATCTGTTATCCAACTCTCTGAGCATCTACATGCAAACAACAGGCTAATTTCTGTCAATTATGTCCCACTTTCCAAGTATTTGGTGGATTAATCCATGTGGAGGTAACCAACACTCCAGATAGATTATCATATTTTCTAACATAGTGATTTTCCTATCTCTTAGCCTCCTTAGAGGAAACCTACCCAGTTGTCACATGCTGGCTTTCTCTGTATTTTACTAGTTGCCAGATGTGCCAGTCCACACTGTGGGGTGCCATTCAAGGGCCAGTTCTTTTCAGTGTCTGTTTGCATAACTGAGGTACAGTCCTCCTTCCCTTTACCCATCCATTTTATTTTTCCTAAGATGCAGCTGATGATCCTCTTTCTCAACTCTGTTAGATTCTAAGCCCTTGACTAGGTTCATCTGTCATTCTTCTCCTTTTTTCTCATTCATACTTAAGAAATTTCCTAGTGCCTCTGAAAAACCAAGCTGTTTTCTGGGTTCCCCACTGGCCACTATCTCCTTTCATATAGGTGGGACTCTAGGCTAGTTAATTCATTCTCTATTAACTCTAGAGAAATCATGTAAGAATCTGCTTGTACTATCCGTTTGAATCTCTGTTTTTTGTTTCATGTTGCCAGGATTAGGCATCTCTACCACTCAGTTCTACCTGGAAATTCTTCCTCAAATTCTTTTAGATTCCCCGACCTGGAGATATCCTTTCCCTCCCATCATATGTACATTTTTCCGTACTTTAAAATATATGGAAAGGTATATGAAGGATGGGGAGGGAGAAAAAGCTGGCAAGAGATGCAGGATCACATATAGGTGTGCTCCCACAGGGCCTGATCACGTCCAGGAAACACTTTGCCAGTGGGGAACCCCCCTTTTCAGCCTCAAGCCTCTTTTCAGTTTAACGGCTTATTTTGCTTCTGCAAAATGCTTGGCTTAAAGACAATAGAAGCCAAACTGCTGTAACCCCATTTTCTTATCAGCTGCCTCAAACTGTTGCAAGTCTCCTGTCACAAGGCAGAAATAAGCTGGGATATGATAAGCCAGCCCGTGCACAATAAAATAGGGCAATGGCAGGGCCCTGCAATGAACAGTCAGCACATTCCATAGCTCTGGAGATAGCCACCACCAATGAAAATCTCCTTAGTCACACATGGCCTCCCCTGGCCAATCAGGCAAACGCCCCCCCCCACCTCTTCTTGCTTCTACCCCTATAAAGACTCAGTCTTTCCTCAGTTCCGAGCTCTCAGTACAGATCCACTATGTTGGTTAGGTCTAAGAATCTGAGCTTAAGCCAGAATAAAGGCTCTTTGTTTTTGCTTGCACTCTGGATTCCTTGGTGGTCTTTGGGGTCCATACTCTGGGCACAACATCCAGCACTTGTTGAAGAAACAAAAGTGAGACTATAGGAGTCAAAGAAGGACTTTACCAATTCTTCCTCAACAATTTATCTCCCTGACAGCTTGGTAAGAAAATTTTTGAGGGGCAGGCCTGTCCAACATTTACTGTGCTCTCTGCCACACTCCCCTCTGAAAAAAGCTATCCAGAAATGGCTCTCTAACAACCCTCAACATATATAGGAGCTCCTGAGGGTGTGAGGGCCCTTTCCTGGGGGCTGTTCTGAGTGAACCATATGAAGTTGGTAACACAATTGTGTGGTGGACCCTTCTTTGATAAAAGACTGCCATGCTAATGAGATTTCACAAGATGGATGGAGTCCCTTCCTTCCATCAACTGACAACCACTCCATAACCATCACCCCTGGAATTCCCAGTGCTCAGAACCTGGTGACCTCATCTTTAGGGAACAATGGGGCTGGGGCCTTCCAAGGACTCTCATTGGTGGACAGATTAGTGGGTGAATTCATTCTTTTTAGAGCCACAGGCCTGGTAACAAGGCTCAATATTATGGATTCCCAAAAGGAGGACCTGGGCCTTCCTGGCCGTAAGTACCACTCCAGCCCTTTGAATGTGTGGGGGGGGGGACATTCAGGGAAGATCCTTTGCATGGATGGGGTGATGACTGCCTACATGGAGTGCTAAATAGTTAAGAGATAGAATCCTCTAGGAAACTAAAGACTCCTCAAAGGAAGAGACCACATTCTGCCCAAACAGAAAAGATTCATTGGTGTCCTTGTCAAATGGTGATCTTGTACTTCCTTGAAGGCCTTGCCCTTAGGAAGACTTCTCACTCTATGGACTGGATGGGTTTTAGACTGGGAGTTAGAATGCCTGATTGAGTCTGGGCAGGTCATGTACCCTATAGATCTAGAGGTTCTTTTTTTAAATTTTTTTTTCTTGGTACTGGGGATTGACCTCAGGGGCACTCGACCACTGGGCCAAATCCCCAGCCCCCCTTTTTTAAAATTTCTATTTTATTAGAGACATGGTCTCACTGAGTTGCTAAGTGCCTCGCCATTGCTGAGGCTGGCTTTGAACTCGTGATCCTACTGCCTCAGCCTCCCAAGTGCTGGGATGACAGGTGTGTGCCACCGCACCTGGCTCAATCTAGAGGTTCTTATCTTTAAAAGGTGATTGTGGCCCCTCAGTTTCCCTACAAATCTAGATTTGACTGAATGAGAAAATGATGAGGCTTGCTTTAAGGAGGAAAAGAAATGGATAAATGAGCCAAATCAAGGAGAGGAATGAGAAATACTCTAAGGACCCAAGGTGGAGCTGTCAGTCAGTTTGCCTCTTTTCTGTTTTTACTGCCTCAGTTTGGATTCCATGGTACTTTGGATTCCTGGGGCTTTGCTTCATGATAACTGGTGGCTACACTCTATTTCTGCATTGGAGGAAGAACCAGAAGCGGGAGGAGCATGCCCAACGGTGGGTGGAAGTAATGAAAGCTTCCACCTTCATTTACAGCCCAATCCTGTATTGGATAAACAAGTGACGCCAATATGGCATAAATACAACCATCAAAATAGGCCCCTCCCCAGGCTGTTGCCAATACTGACATTAACATCCAGATGCCAGATTTTCAGTGGGAGCCGGAACGCCCATGAAGACAGGCATGATGCCTTCAGAAGGGCCAGTACCAAGGCAGAGGCCCCTGTTCCCCTGCAACCTGCCATAGCACCATACCACATCCCCATTCCCCATGACTTTTCAGGAGATTCCCTCTGCCCCACCCTTCTGCATGCTGAACCTACCTCCCATGTTGGACCACTCTGCCTCCTACCCCCTTCTCAAGTGTCCTGAAAAGAATGTCTACTTCCATTCCCTTTCCACATTGCCCCATGGGGTAGACTGTACCAATGTATATCCTTTTGCTTCAGAGTTGTAGCCTCCTCTCAATGAAGGTGGGAGATTCAGGTACCAGTTATTAGTAAAAGGCACTAACCTCAAGTATATGATATTGATAGAGGTCAGCACCCATTTAGATGTTACATTAATAAAGGTTTTTGAAAAGCCAGAGTCATTTGTGTCTCATTTGCCAGCAGGAGGGCAATGTCCTTCTTCTGTTTGATGGGGGCAAAAGTCTCATCAATACAATGAGAACTGCAGGATGGCTTTGAAGAGACACATTGAACCAATACTTGTGGATGAGCTCAATTCCCTCCATCAAATATTAAACTCAAATGTGTGCAAAACCCTGGCCTAAGTCCCCAAAGGCACTGCTGTTCTGCAAGATGAGAAGTACAACTGTCACAAGAGTGAAAGTTGCTGAGAGCACACAGTTCTGGCAGTCCACAGTGGCTATGCCAATGGCCAAACAAGACATCAGGAGGTCAGTGAACCACACCATACTCTGGGCTGAATGGTTGAGATCTATGATGTATTGATTCTTAGGGGGTTGTCTCTGTACATTACTTCTAATAGAAGTAAACTGCAAAATGGCTATTATAATTTTTATTTTACTGATGAAGAGGCAGGTTCCAATGGCATATGCCATCATCTTCTTTTTTATTCTTTTTGCTGAGCCACTTCTCCCATTTACATCTGCCTGGCATTAAAGTTTCTGGTCTTTCCACCATACCCCATGGTATCCTTTCCCTAATCATGTCTTCTGAAAACATACTTGGTGAATGAATGCTTTACTGGGTGTAGAGTGTCATCAGCTTGCTCTACAGATTTGCTTACTGGCATGGCTGGTGGTTACCACCTAATATTATATGGAGAAATACATCCAAAGCATGTATCTTAAGAATTCCATGGCTGCCCAACAGTTGAGTCCCCTGTCATTCTGCTGCATGAGAATATTAATAATTTTTATACTTTCTGGAAAAGGTCCAAAAAGGCGAGACAAAGATAATTATGAGCTATTTAGCCCCAGTTTAGAGACAATAAAGTCTGATTCTGACACAGAAATTTTCCCCATTTATTTTAAAAATAAATGAGCAAACCCACTCACCATATTTGATCTAAACTTTAAATGTAGACTACCCTGATAGGAAATACCCAGTTTTATCTATTTTGTGGAATGGTGGTGTGTGTGTGTGTGTGTGAGAGAGAGAGAGAGAGAGAGAGAGAGAGAGAGAGATTCTCAGAAGTTAGTAAACATGTAGTTAATTTTTTCTTTTGTTCCCCTGTGTGGGGGTTGAAGGGATTAGGTACAGCAACTGCAAAGAAAGCCCAAGCCTTGTCTATATGACTCTAGCAAAAAAGTTTAAGCCATTTACTTATACCAAAAGCCCAACACCTACAGTCTTCACTTATTCACACTCAATAAGCTAATTCTGAAGGTAGATTCTAGAACATAAGTTTATGCCAACCATTGGTTAGCCCCTGGTTTCAAAGGAGGATAGAATCCATAAACAGCAATCAAAGCAGATTTTCTTTCTCTTAAGAATCAAGGGAGTGGGGGGTAGGGAGGGGAAAAAAGAAAAAAATGGTTGAATAAGATGGATGTCATTATCCTAAATGCATGATTGAAGATTTGAATGGTACGAATATACACTGTATACAGTGTTTTGAAAAAGATGCTCTATATGTTTATTATGAATTATAATGCATACTACCATTATAAATACAACAAATTTGAATTTTAAAAAATTTTAAAAATGTATGTAATGATAGGCATAGTGTAAAATCAAAAGTAATAATAACTATTGTGTTTATTGATACTTATCAACAATATAAAAGTCTAAGAACCATAAAAATGTGGGAAACAAAACAAACAACAACAACAACAAAACAACTTGTGATTCACCTGCTTCAGCCTCCCAAGTTGCTGGAATTACAGGCATCTACTACTATGTCCAGTTCCCTGGAGTATAGGATTTAGATGAATAATAATAAAGATTATAATCTTAAAAAAAAAAAAAGAACCAAGGGAGTGGGGGGAGGAGTTAGTAAGACAAGGTGAGAGAAAAACAAAATGTTTCATTCAGTAAAATTAAAATCGCTGTGTCACTGATATGTAATGAAGCTTAAACTGAAGCTTAAACCTTTAATTCACTCCCTAAATGGAACCAAAATTGTTACATGTTACCAAAATAGCTCCACTAGAACAAAGTAGATTTGCATTACTTACTGTGAGAAAACAAGGTAGGTTAGGTTCATATAACAAGATACACATGCTCTATAAAGTCTCACCATACCCAAATTTGTTCTGGTTTGGTTATGAAAGAAACCACATCTAGTTGGTGTTAGTAAGCAAGCCAGTGAGGGTGTGCAGCAAACAAAAGCTGTCAATAAAAACAACTCAATAGGCCACTAACGCCAAGGGAGTCAAAATCCTCAACTGTGACCATCAGGTCCAGCAAGGAGTGTTGGGGGGTGTTACGTCCAACAATGCAAAGAAAGGAAACTGCAGTAGAATGCAAAACAGCCAGCAGCAAGGAAAGGGTGTCCACTCCTCAGCTTTGTTGCCTCACACCCATTCACAAGTGCCAGGTATGCTGTAGTCATCTTGAAGCCAGACATTCTATTCCTTTGGGACTTCTCTTTCTACAGTTCCTGTTGCCTTTCTGACTTATGGGGAGGCTCTTTAAGTAAACATTATGCCAGGAATATATATAAGGCAATAGAATAAAATGTGTCAAGAAGTAGTGCTTTGGCAAACTAAGGAGAGAACCAGTAGGAATAGCCAGACTTAATAGGTAAAAGAATTTAAAATGAAAGCCAAACTCAGACCACTCACTACCCAACCTTTCTCAGAGAGCTGAGGATGTGGCAGGTGAGCCTTGACTATAGCTCAAGACAAGGCACAGGCTGGGTAACTGAGGACACCATACAGATATAAATCCCAAAGTAACACTAAGTGATAGGTTTCTGGGGCTTGTAAGCTTCTGAGACTTCTCAACTCAAACAAAGGAAGTTGAGATACCTGTTTGGGAGACATGGTAATTTCTCAGGCAGGATGACAAGGGTATCACAGGCCTGAGTGTAGAATGGGTTCCTCTGGTTATGACCCAGCTATTCCAATCCTAGGCATATACTCAAGGGAGATGAAAGCATATCTACAAAATCCTACACACTAACATTCATAACAGTATTATTCCTAACAGTCCCAAAGTGGAAACAATTCAAACACTGATCAACTCATGAATGGATAAAGTGTGCTTATGTCCATACAGTAGAATAGTACTCAGCCAAAAAGAATGAGGTACTGCTACATGCTACAACAAAAACAAACCACAAAAACCTATAAGAAGCATACACAAGGAAGGCCTTATGCTAGGATTCCATTCATATGAAACAACCCAAACCGGAAGAGGAAGCTGGGAGATGATTGTTCACTGGTTACAGAGTTTTCTTCTGGGGTGATGAAAATTTGGGGAATTAGATAGTAGTGATGGTTGCATACCTCTCTGAATATACTAAAAAACCATACATTTTCACATTTTAAAAGGTGCCTATTGTCATATGTGAATTTTATTTCATTAACATAAAAAGAACTAGAAGACTATATAGTCTTCAAAGACTGTACCTTATATTTTTAAAAAATTTTTTGTAGTCGTAAATGGATAGCATGCCTTTGTTGGTTTCACTTATATGTGGTGCTAAGGATTGAACCCATGGCCTCACACATGCTGAGCAAGTCCTCTGTCACTGAGCTACAGCCACATCCCCAAAGACAGTATCTTTTCAAAGCATTCTCCTTCTTTCTCTATCTTTCATCACTTCCCACAACCCATCCCCTCCAATTTTCTATTTGGTAGTTAAAAAGACTGAGCAATGCTTCCAAATGATCTATAATCTGTTTCATTCCCAAGGTACTATTTCAACCAACAGGACTAGAGGAGTTCTATCAATAGTCTAACACTTAAAAAGGACTTCATTTTGTCCTCACAGCCAAATACAAGATTTAGTCTCTCACAGCAAAGAAGGTCATTGTGGCTTATGTTTCTTTAAAAATCTTCCTAAATTCTTGTTTGTTTTTATCCCTCCATTTTTAAAGACTATACTTGCATTAAATTGGACTTTTGCTCTTTGGTTCTGGGAAAGAATAAAAATGTCCCGAAGGGTAAAAAATATATTGCAGTGCAAACTTTGGAACAAAAATGAGTTCTTGAAACAACTTCTAACAGGACCCTACTCTCAACTCCTGTCATGAGACCAGTAATGCAGCTAGTAAAATCTCAAAGCACTCTGAAAGCCAGAAAATCATGTGGGACACTTCTTCCCCATGCCTGCCACCAAATGGCCAGATTTAAAAAAACAAAAAACAAAAAAAAAAAACACAATTTTTACTGGTACCAAGAGTTTATATAATTTGCTATGTATTTGGTAGCAGAATTCATTTCAAAAGTGTCTAATGGCCCATGTTAAAGATGGAAGTACAAATGTTTAGACTGCTATTGCTTAATTCGATCGAACAGTCTCTCCCCCATTCAAACTCACCAATTCTTGAAATAATAATGGAGGGGGGGAGACAACTGATGCTGCCCTGAAATGCCACATACACACATCCCAGAAAATAGGACATAAATTGGGGATAGAAAAAAACAAAGTGATCATATCTAAATGCTGATTTAAATCTTTCAGCGTTCTATGTTTTAAGGATGATTGCAGTATGTAGGTAACATATGCATTTTTTAACATATAATCGTGTGTACCAAGAATTGTGCTAGGGGTTAGGGAATGAATACGATGTGGACTTTGTCCATGGAAGTTACATTTTATATCACCACAAGAAATCACAAGAGTGACATGTGCTAAACATGGGCAAATTCCAATACCAGCATACAGGAGGAGGTTACCACAGTTCTGGGAGGTAATGCTTCCTGGTGGGATGGCATCTAAGCTAAAGTGAAGAGCAAGAGAAAAGTAGGTGGAAGGAATGGGTGATTTTCCAGGGAGTTAGAAAATGCAAAATGGTCTTAACACCACAATGAGAAGAATGTACTATTGGATATAATGCAAATATATTTTTCTGTGAATCACAGAAAAAATTCCCATCATTTTTGGGGGGCCCTTAAAAACTGTGTCAATTTTTACATTATTTTACTCATTTCACACTACTGTATTGGCTTTTCTGCCCTTCTACTATACTATAATATCTTTGAGGAAAGAAACTAAGACTGCATCTTTTAAAGTTATCCTCACTGCTAAGTATGTGGTTTAACAAGGCACTTCATGAATAAGTGAATTTTGTAAGAAACATTAATGGAGAAACCAGATGGAATACTGGCTAGGAATGCAAGCCTTGGTGTCATACAGTCTCAGTTTCAATTCTGCCTAAACCAAGTATCTGCTGTTCAGAGATAGAGACGTTCCCTATCAGTGAAGTGGGCATACTGCATAAATACTTATGTTCACAGATACTTGACATGATTATATGATATGATACATATCAATTGCCCATGGGAAGTACCCCATAAATGTTAGATGTATTTTTGAAAGTTGAAAAGTATTAAAAAGGTATTACATTACACATTCCCACAATTATCCCAAAGTATAAAAATTTACCTTCAATGCTAGAGATGCCAGGTAGGCAGACAGCTGCCTTAGTTGGGCAGCTTTCTTAATTTGATCTCCAAGAAATTGTGAAAATATTGACAATGCTGATGGCTTGGTGTGAAACAATGTACCTGTTCTGTAATAAATACATATGCTTTAATATGATTAAATCTTCCACCCAATTAAACTAATATCAAAGGTCACTTTTTAGGGCAATTGCTATGTATTTAATTTAAGAGAAATAGTTGAGAATTAAGCAGCACAGTGATTATGTAAAGTTAAAGGCTTGGATTGAGAACTGAAGATTAATCAAGACTACATTACATTAAGATTTCTAGTACATATCCCACTAGAATATGATCTACAGGTTGAACACTCCTAACTAAAAAAATCTGAAATGTTCCAAAATCTGAAACTTTTTGAGTGCCAACATGACATAGTGGAAAATTTCACATGTGACCTACTGTGATAGGTCACAATCAAAATGAAGGTGTAGCTGGCACCATGTTGCATGGCTGTAATCCCAGAGGCACAGGAGTCTGAGGCAGGAGGATCAAGTTCAAGACCAGCCTAAGCAATTGAGTGAGGCCCTAAGCAACTTGGCAAGAACTTGTCTGTAAATAAACATAAAAACGGATAGGGATGTGGCTAAGAAAGTGCCCTTGGGTTCAATCTCCAGCACATACCCCCATCCCCTGGAAAAAAAAAAAAAGGTACGTAAAAATAGTGCATGAGAGAACTATGATGGGGGCAATGTAGCTCAGGGCAGATGCTTGCGTACCATGTGCTAGTTCCTCAGTTCAAACCTCAAAACTGCAAAAAACAACAAAAATTAAAAATAACAGAGTCCTTCCCTAAATACCAGTATATGCGTGTAAGGTATATAGGAAACACAAATAAGTTTCATGTTGAGAGTTGACTACTCATACCCAAGATATTTCAAGATATTTCATTATATATATGCCAATATTACAAAATCTAAATATCTGAAACATTTCCAGTCCCAAACTTTTCTGATCAGTGATACTCGCATAAGCCATAGTACAAGTTAGCATTGTACATATTTAGATGGTAAGAATTTAAGCAGCCAAGTGACAAAGGCATGGAAGCTGGACATTAAGCATCTTTAACATCCTGGGAGATGTGTGATTAGCCTGGTCTGGGAGTACATGCTACCAGGTAAGCTGGTGCTCAAAGAATGTTACCATAAATTTATATAGCACCAAAGATTAGGACAATGCCTCCCATTGTAGTTCTGTTGCCCAAACAAATGATTTCAAGGGAGGCTACATTGCTTTTCCAAGCTGAATAATACTTGTCAGAGGAGGGGTCAAAGCCAACACACTTTCATGCCTTAGTTATGTCCATAATGGAGGTAAATGCATCTGCTAATATTATTTAGTCATATCCCTACCCAAAGTCAAGCACCCTTCTAGTCCAATAATCCTACCAGTATATGTTAATGATTTTCACAAGGAAAATATTAGATATTTAGGTAAATATTAGATATTAGATATTTAGGTAAATATTAGGTAAATATTAGATATTAGATATTTAGGTAAATATCTAAATATTAGATATTTAGGTAAATTTTACACAGAAATGAAGAGTCCCATAAACAACATCTAGGGCTGGTTTAATATGTTATGACACTAACATATTTGCCCATTTTTGGATGCAGACAGCATGGAGAAGTCTATTTCCAGCTAAACAGTCCTCCTTCTTCCCTTGGTAGGCCAGATTACAAATCTGTACAAAATGGGCTTTTTCCAAATGGAAGCAAAGTGCATCAGCTTCATCTTGGTGCACTCAGGAATCACTCACTTGGTTCCATCAATGGTGCTCAAACACCTTTCCCACTCCCTGTGAGGAAGCAAGTTGATCAAGCCTGCATGAAATAGTCAGAAGCCAGCCCAGTGCTCACCTGTGTCTGCAGTCTCTTGAGGCCTGTTGCTCTATGGTTTGATTGTGAGAGCACTGGTCAGCTAGAGTTTCTCTTGTAGTTTGGATACCCAAGAATTGGACTATCTTCCTTCTGCCAAAAACAGAAATCAAAGGTTTCAGGTAGAAGTCAGACCTCAGGTGAGTCTCCACTAGGTTATCTGACCCACAGAAAGTTCCCTCTAAGGCACCGAAGGAATGAACAAACAAATACCAAGAATACATTTGTTGTTTAGTGTTGATGTGTGTTTATTTGGACTTGAGGCTAGATCATTAAGGCAACATTATGCTCCAGGTGATCTGATTGGTTGTAAGCATTTTGCTAATGAAAGAAGGCATTCATGGTCATCAGTAAGAAAAATGGACCCTTGCTCAGGTACCTGTGTGACATCCATTTCCTTAATGAGCAGGGCATTATTTTTTAGGAGCTATATCACCATAACTAAAGAACTGACCTCAATATCTCACACTGCCTTTTGACCACACCACTGCAGGCAGAGCTTTATACCCGTACCACCCTAAACACCGCCCAATACCAAATAACAAAACAATAACAGCAAAAACAGCTAAACACAAACAAACCACAAGTATTCCTCTATACTTCCCTCTGGTCCCTTATGGTGATGGTCAAGTGAAGGAAACAACTATCAGAAACATAAAGGAGCTGTATAATAATTCTAATTCAAGGTCCTATTTGTTTAAATCTTTTAAAAACGTTTTACCCTACACTTTGTTTTAGCCAGTGTCAGCTGTTTATAGACTACAGACTTTTAGTTATACTGTGGTACCCAATCTACATTTTTTAAAACGTTTGAAAGGAATCTTTCTTTCCAGGTAGGTCTTTGTGGACCTGAAGAATTATCATATAATCCCCAGCAAATTATAGCTTATGTAACCAAACAAGTGCTAATTTTGATTAAAACAAAAAGTTCTCTTCTTGTCCCTGCCCTGCAGTTCTATATCACAACACTTTGGACTAATTGTCTGGTGTCTCTTGGACTCATCAGGCCAAATGATTGACAAGCTCAAGAGACATCTTTATAATTAGTGTGTTTAAAATATGCTAGGAAACTTCAGGAAAAATCTCCAAAACAAAATTAAGAGTCAAAATTTCTGTCACTTGGGGCTGGGGTTGTGATTCAGAGGTAGTGCACTCACCTAGCACATGCATGGCCCTGGGTTCAATCCTCAGCACTACATAAAAATAAAAAAATAAAATGAAGGTACTGTGTCCAACAAATAAAGATATTTTTAAAATTTCTCTCACTTTCCTTCTTATATGCTCATAAGTTTCCATATGCACAATGACACAAATTCATTTTCCATGTAACTATAATTTACAGTATCTTCCAAACTTATATTCACAAAATGCCATATCACTGTTCCTGAAAAGAGAAAGGTGATCACCCTAACAATGTTTATTTTTTCAATTAATTTTTTATTAGTTCTAATCAGTTATACATGGCAGCAGAAAGCTTTTCAATTAATTGTACACAAATGAAGCAAAACTTTTCATTTCTCTGCTTGTATGGGATGTAGAGTTGCACCACATGTACAGTCATAAACCTATCTAGGGTAATAATGTTCATCTCATTCCACCATCTTTCCTAGTCCAATTCCCCCTCCTTTCCCCTCCCTCCCCTTGGCCCAATCAAAGTTCCCCCATTCTCCACACACCCCCACATTATGGATCAGCTCAAGAAAATGAAAATTCTTGGGACTCAATTTAACAAAAGAGGTAAAAGACCTCTACAATGAAAACTACAGAACACTAAAGGAAGAAATAGAAAAAGACCTTAGTAGATGGAAAGCTCTCCCATGCTCTTGGATAGGCACATTAGTACTATCAAAATGGCCATACTATCCAAAGCTCTATACAAATTCAATGTGATTCCTATTAAAATCCCAACATCATTCCTTATATAAATAGAAAAGGCAATCATGAAAAATCATTTGGAAAAATAAGAGATCCAGAACAGCTAAAGCAATCCTTAACAAGAAGAGTGAAGCAGGAGGCATCACAATACCAGACCTTTAACTATACCACAAAGCTGTAGTAACAAAAACAGTACGGTATTGGCACCAAAATCGACATGTAGACCAATGGTACAGAATAGAAGACACAGAGACAAACCCACATAAATACAGTTATCTCATACTAGACAAAGGTGCCAAAAACACACATTGGAGAAAAGATAGCATCTTCAACAAATGGTGCTAGGAAAACTGGAAGTCCATATGCAGCAAAATGAAACCAAACCCCTCTCTCCACCAGGCACAAAATTCAACTCAAAGTGGATCAATGACCTAGAAATTAGACCACACATCCTATGCCTAATAGAAGAAATAGTAGGCCGAAATCTTCATCGTGTCGAATTAGGCCCTGGCTTTCTTAACAAGACTCCTAAAGCACAAGAAATAAAATCAACAATCAATAAATAGGATGGATTTAAACTAAAAAGCTTCTTCTCAGGAAAAGAAACAATCAATGAGGTGAAGAGAGAACCTACATTTTGGAAGCAAATTTTGCCACATGCACATCAGATAGAGCACTAATCTCTAGGACATACAAAGAACCCAAAACACTTAACACCAAAAAAAAAAAAAAAAAAAAAAAAAAAAAAAAAAAAAAAACCAAAAACCAAAACAAACAAACAACTCAATCAATAAATGGGCTAATGAGCTGAACAGACACTTCTCAGAGGAAAATTATACAATCAACAAATATATGAAAAAATGTTCAACATCTCTAGCAACTAGAGAAATGCAAATCAAAACTACTCTCATCTCATGCCATTCAGAATGGCAGTTATCAAAAATACAAACAACAATAAGTGTTAGCAAGGATGTGGGGGGAAAAGACATACATATATTGCTGGTGGGACTGCAAACTGTGTAACCAATCTGGAAAGCATTATGGAGATTCCTTAGAAAACTTGGACTGAAATCACCATTTGACCCAGCTATCCTGCTTCTCGGTTTATACCAAAAAGACTTAACAGCATACTACAATGATGCAGCCATTTCAATGTTTATAGCTGTACAATTCACGATAGCTAAACTGTGGAACCAACCTAGATGCCCTTCAATAAATGAATGGATAAAGAAACTGTGCTATAAATTAACAATGTTTATTTGTGGTCCTCACAGTGCAAAGTTTCACACTATAGATATATGTAAATAAAAAATGGCATAAAACAATTTCCAGGAAAACCAAAGTTTCAAATTTGAATCCAAAACAAAATCTATAATTTTATAAATTAAATTGATAAATGTGGTTAAATTTGCTGCCAATAGGACACTCTGTAAGGCATAGAAAACACTGAATGCAATTTTAAAAGAACAGGAGCTTACCAGAAAGAAACAGGCAACTACCAAATGCCTAGTCTATTAGCTATCAGCCATTAATTTCAAGGAGAAGCTGTAAACCCAGGCATTCATTTCCATCTTTATTCAATGTTTCCTGGAAATCACATGAAGTGACAATCCTCTCAGCAGCATTGGGAAAACATGTCATCACACTCTAAAGCACTGGGCATTACTAACTAGATTTTTGGGTTTTATAAAAATATGTATTTATTTATTTATTTTTTAGCTTTAGTTGGACACAATGCCTTTGTTTTACTTATTTTCTTTAATGTGGTGCTGAGGATCGAACCCAGGGCCCTGCACATGCTAGGAGAGCACTCTACCACTGAGCCACAACCCCAGCCCCATTGGTTGTTTTTAATTATGGAAAAATTATATAACTGCATATAATATTCTTTACCTCAGGTTTTACCAAACATAAATGAATAGGAAGAGAAAAGGGATAGTACTGACATCCACACAGACCCTAGAGTTCTGTAATGAAGTCAGGAAGAAGCAGGAAGCCAGAATACAAAAGGCCTCCCTCTGTAGAGATTCAAGAGGTTATATTTCCCTCTTTATGAATCCATGATTTGGAAATCTCAAATTCCCCACCAGAATTCCCACTACTGTTTCTTTTCAAAGAAGTTTGGATCCTACTATTTAATCTCAATTCCTTTGCTTTCTCCTTTTTCTGTCTCTCCTCCTCCTTCTTCATATTCACCAAGTGAATATTATATGCTAAAATATAAATCCTCATAGGCAGGGATTTTTGGTTTTTATTCATGAATGTGTTGTAATTCCTTAGTATCTAACATGTAGCAGGTGCTCAATAAATATTTATTGAATTAAATTGAATGTGCCATTCCTGAAAAGAGAGAGATACATAAGGGAGTTCCTGCTCTTAAGGTAGCCACTGTCTATCTGAGGAAATAAGCAAGGTTATCATATAAACCTATGTGACGTATTAGAAGAGCCATGCACAAAATGTTCTTGGAATATAGAACAAGGAGTGCAATTTTAAAAGAACAGGAGCTTACCAGAAAGAAACAGGCAACTCCCAAATGCCTAGTCTATCAGCTATCAGCTATTAATTTCAAGGAGAAGCTGTAAACCCAGGCATTCATTTACATCTGAATAGCTGGAAAGTATCCCAGAGAACATGCTTTCATCTTGAGTTGGGAAAGAGGAACAGCAGTTAGCAATATAAACAAGGCAAGGAAGTGCCTTCCAGGCAGAGGGCCAGCATATGGAAGATGAGATTGCAACACTGCCTGGTGACTTAAATTAGATGAGGGTACAGCAGTGTCTGGGCATCACGGCAAAAGGGTAATTGTAGGAAGCTTTCAAGGATTTCAAACAGGGCATAAATTTCATCAGCTTGTGATGCTCAAAGACAGTTTTGAGGTAGGAGGACAGGGAGGGTGGGAAAGTCTAGGAAGTCTAAGATTTAATTAAGGATCAATTACATTTGGCTAGGCAAAAAATGAGAAAAGACCATACTAAGGCAATGGAGGTGTCTTAGGAGAAAAAAATTGAATATATGAGGTATTTATGGACAGAATTGATGTGGCTACATGACTGATTAGAAGGAGATGGTTAGAGCTGAAGCAGGAGGATTAGGCTGCCTGTGAGTTTCCCAATTTGGGCAACTAACAACCCCCGAGATCACAGAAAAAATAGGTAGATCATTCATACACTGAGAATAAGAACCAAATACCTAATATAAGAATATACCCTATTTCAGTCTATAAACACTGTTCTTGAAAATCTCCAACTAATAAGTATTTAGGGTATTGATGGAGATGTGGAGTGGACAGCCAGGAATACACTGAGAGATGGAGACAGCACCAGGCTGGATAAACACAATGTGAAGTTATGGCTGGAGGTTTAGAGGATGACATTAAGACAGAGATAGATATCAGCAGATGGTGGGGAATATAAATAAAGAAAAGTACTGAGATCAATAAATGACTCTTGCCGGGCACGGTGGCGCACGCCTGTAATCCCAGCACTTTGGGAGGCTGAGGCAGGAGGATCGCGAGTTCAAAGCCAGCCTCAGCAATAGCGAGGCACTTAGCAACTCAGTGAGACCCTGTCTCTAAATAAAATACAAAAAAGGGCTGGGGATGTGACCCAGTGGTTGAGTGCCCCTGAGTTCAATCCCCAGTGCCACAAAAAAAAAAATAAATAAAAATAAATGACTCTTTAATTAGTGACAGGACCAAGAAAACCATCCTGGAAAGCATGGATATTGAAAAATAAAAATGACTATGAAAGCAATATTTGCATGTTATGATCTTTAGATAGAAAATGCTTGTGAATGAATTTATTTCTCTTTCAGTTTTGAAGTACCAAAGAAAACTCAATCATAATTTTAGTTTATTAAGTGATACCAGAATTGATTTCCATAAATTCATTTGTCTTTCTTTTTTTGCACCACTTTTTTTTTTTTTTTTTTTTTTTTTTTTTTTTTTGGTACTGGGGAGTGAACTCAGGGGCACTCGACCACTGGATCACATCCCCAGCCCTTTTTTTGTATTTT
>CM046664.1:34019205-34050292 GCA_025594165.1 Tamias sibiricus | reverse complement strand
GCAGGAGAGAGATGGCTGCTTCTAAGGTCACACACTCACCCCCTTAGCCAGGGGCATGGAGGACAAGTCAATCAAGGCTCTCCCTGGTACTGAAAGCACTGAGGACATGCCATAATCTACTGGAATGTTAGGCATTTAATGGCATTTGCAAGTAAATGGATAAAGTTGGAGAATATAATGCTAAATGAAATTAGTCAATCTCAAAAATCCAAATACCCAATGTTTTCTCTGATATAAGGAGGCTAGTTCACAGTGTTGTTGGATGGGGGTACAAAGGAGGATTAAAGTAACACTAGAATGGTCAAAGGGAAGGGAGGGGAAGGTTGGGAGCAAGGGAAGAGCAGGGGAGGAAAAAAAAGAAAAGGTGTGGTTGAATAAGATGGATATCATTATCCTAAAATTTATATTGATGTAGTGATTTCCTATTTTCAAAGTATTTTACTCAGTGAATTTTTTTCTTCAAAATACCCATGAAGTCAAAGGATGATTATTTCTTACACAGATAGGGAGCACTATAGCCTCGAGTCTTGCCAAGTCACACAGCATATCAGTGGCACACTTCTTGCTTAGCACTCTCCTGGTGTAAGGCTCTAATGTTTAAAATGCTCTTCTTTCAGTTTGGAGAAACAGCAAGACAGGATCTCCATTAGAAATGCCAGTTGTCTGGTCCTCAAGGTGGCCATGCAAGTGGGCAAGGCTGGACCTCAAGGGGTCCTGCCCCTGGGAGTGGCTCCTTGGGAAGCTTGTCCAGCAAAGTCTTGGCCCTAGGGAGGGTGGTGGGTGATTGGGGTCTATGGCACCAAACCACCTACAAAGGCTGCCACCCTCCTGAGAGTGTGGCCACCTCTGCTTTTGCCCTGGTCTCATCCTTCTCCAGAGTGTCTCCCCCACATGGGCCCATTCCCATTTTGTGCACCTTCCTGCCTGGTGACAAGAAGAGAACTATTTGTTTTAATAAAAATTAGCACTTGTTTGGTTACATAAACTATAATTTACTGGGGATGATATGATACATCTTCAGGTCCACACAGACCTACCTGGAAAGAAAGACTCCTTTCAAACCTTTTAAAAAAATGTAGATTGTGTAGGACAGTAGAAGCAAAAGTCTGTAGTCTGTAAACAGCTGACACTGGCTAAAACAAAGTACAGGGTGAAAACGTTTTTTAAAGATTTAAACAAATGGGACCTTGAATTAGAACTATGACAGTTCCTTTATGTTTCTGATAGTTGTTGCCTTCACTTGACATCACCATAAGGAAGTAGAGGGAATTATAGAGGAATACTTGTGGTTTGTTTGTGTCCATGTGTTTTTGCTGTTATTGTTTTGTTATTTGGTATTGAGCAGTGTTTTTAGGGTGGTAAGGGCATAAAGCTCTGCCCGCAGTGTTGTGGTCACAAGGCAGTGTGAGATATTGAGGTCAGTTCTTTAGTTAGGTTGATATAGCTCCTAAAAAATAATGCCCAGCTCATTAAGGAAATGGATGTCATGCAGGTACCTGAGCAAGGGTTCATTTTCCTTACTGATGACCATGTATGCCTTCTTTCATTAGCAAAATGTTCACAACCAATCAGGTCACCTGGAGCATAATGTTGCCTTAATGATCTAGCCTTAAGTCCAGATAGACACACATCAACACTAAACAATGAATGTATTCCTGGTATTTGTTCATTCATTCCTTTGGTGCCTTTAGAGGGAACTTTCTGAGGGTCAGGTAACCTAGTGGAGACTCAAGTGAGGTCTGACTCCTACCTGAAACCTTATTTGATTTCTGTTTTTGGCAGAAGGAAGATAGTCCAAATTCTTGGGTATCCAAACTACAAGAGAAACTGCAGCTGATCAGTGCTCTCACAATCAAACCTTAGAGCAACAGGCCTCCAGAGACTGCAGACAAAGGTGAGCACTGGGCTGGCTTCTATTTCACGCAGGCTTGATCAACTTGCTCCCACACAAGGAGTGGGAAAGGTGTTTGAGCACGAGTGATGGAACCAAGAGAGTGATTCCTGAGTACACCAAGATGAAGCTGATGCACTTTGCTTCCATTTAGAAAAAGTCCATTTTGAACAGATTTGTAATCCGGTCTATTAAGGGAAAATGGAGGACTGTTTAGCTGGAAAGAGACTTGTCCATCCTGTCTGCATTCAAAAATAGGCAAAAATGTTAGTGTCATAACATATTAAACCATCCCTAGATGGTGTTTATGGGACTCTTCATTTCTGTATAAAATTTACTTAAATATTAGTCCTTGTGAAAATCATTAACATATACTGGTAGGATTATTGGACTAGAAGGGTGCTTGACTTTGGGTAGGGATATTACTAAATAATATTAGCAGATGCATTTACCTCCATTATGGACATAACTAAGGCATGAGAGTGTGTTGGCTTTGACCCCTCCTCCTCCAAGTATTATTCAGCTTGGAAAAGCAATATAGCCTCCCTTGAAATCTTTTGTTTGGGCAACAGAACTACAATGGGAGGCCTTATCCTAACTCTTGGTGCCATATAAATTTATGGTAACATTCTTTGAGCACCAGCTTACCTGGTAGCATGTACTCCCAGACCAGGCTAATCACACATCTCCCAGAATGTTAAAGATGCTTAATGTCCAGCTTCCATGCCTTTGTCACTTGGCTGCTTAAAATCTTACCATCTAAATATGTACAATGCTAACTTGTACTATGGCTTATGTGAGTATCACTGATCAGAAAAGTTTGGGACTGGAAATGTTTCAGATATTCAGATTTTGTAATATTGGTGTGTATATAATGAAATATCTTGGGTATGAGTAGTCAAGTCTCAACATGAAACTTATTTGTGTGTCCTAAATACATTATATACATAAACTGGTATTTGGGGGAGGACTCTGACTTTCTTTATTTTTGTAGTTTTTTGCAGTTCTGGGGCTTGAACTGAGGACCTAGCACATGCTAGGCAAGCATCTGCTTTGAACGACATTGCCACCCTTATAGTTCTCTCATTCAATATTTTTATGTACCCTTTTTTTTTTTTTTCTTAAGGGTTTGATGTGGGGGAATGTGCTGGAGTTTGAACCCAAGGGCACTTTCTGCTTAGCCACATCCCTAGCTGTTTTTATGTTTATTTAGAGACAAGTTCTTACTAAGTTGCTTAGGGACACGCTCAATTGCTTAGGCTCCTCTTGAACTCCATCCTCCTGCTTCAGCCTCCTGTGTGCCTGGGATTACAAGCATGCGAAACCCATGCCAGCTACAGCTTTGTTTTGATTGCAACCCATCACAGTAGGTCACATGTGAAATTTTTCCACTGTGTCATGTTGGCACTCAAAAAGTTTCAGATTTTGGAACATTTCAGATTTTTTAGTTAGGAGTGTTCAACCTGTAGATTATATTCTAGTGGGACATGTACTAGAAATCGTCATGTAATGTAGTCTTGATTCATCTTCACTTTTCATTCCAAGCCTTTAACTTTACATAATCACCATGCTGCTTAATTCTCAACTCTTTCTCTTAAATTAAGTACATAGCAATTGCCCTAAAGGGTGACCTTTGATACTAGGTTAATTGGGTGGAAGATGTGATCATATTAAAGCATACATGTTTGTTACAGAACAGGTACAGAGTTTCACACCAAGCCATCAGCATTGCCAACATTTTCACAATTTCTTGGAGACCAAATTAAGAAAGCTGCCCAACTAAGGCAGCTGTCTGCCTACCTGGCATCTCTAGCATTGAAGGTAAATTTTTATACTTTGGATAATTGTGGGAATGTGTAATGTAATACGTTTTAATATTTTCAACTTAAAAAAATACATCTAACAATTATGGAGTGCAGGAGCCCTGTTTGGGGAGATAGCTAAGATTGCGGTTGACTATGGGCCATGGACATTTTTGGGCATTGTCGCCTTCCGTAGTCTCACGGGACTTGGCCCAGGATCTCGAGAGATTTGAGCAATGACTCAGCAGATTGACATTTTTGGGCATTGTCGCCTTCCGTAGTCTCACGGGACTTGGCCCAAGATCTCGAGAGATTTGAGGAGTGACTCGGCAGATCGAGCAAGCACCATTCCTGCTCGGGCGCATGGGATGAGACCAGAGAGAGAAAGGACAGGGTTATCGCTATTGTATAGATACATTGTAGTTTCTTGTAAGAGTACGTGGCTTGGTTTCTTGTGAGAGTGAAAGGACAGGGTTATCGTTATTGTATAGATACATTGTAGTTTCTTGTAAGAGTACGTGGTTGGTTTCTTGTGAGAGTGTGTATGTAGTGTTAGAAATTACAAGAGACAGAGACAGAAAGATTAAAGAATTTTTTCGTCTCCATCCTGTCTCCGGACTCCTTCCCGCGGAGCTGCCGTTTCAGGCTGCAATCCCTTTCCGCGGCTAACAGTTGGTGGCCCGTACGGGGAATTCAGCACGGCAGGTAAGAACTGAGAAACCTCGCAGGAGTCTCTAGTCAGAGCGGTTAAAATGGGTTCGAAAATAACTAAGACCCAAGTGTACGAGGCTCTTGATGAATTCTTTGATATGGATGAGTCTGTCGTTAGTGAGGAGGATTTAGAAAACAGTGAAGGCAATCATAAAAGCGTAGATTCCGCTGAGTCAACTAAGACCAGTAAGGAGAGTATTAGAAGTGTCCCCAAAATTACAAAGATCCGAGCTGCTAAAGCTATTCAAGATTTATTAGAGATATTTCAAGGATACATGGTCTCAATTGAACCTGGGACTCAGGATGTTACTGAGTCAGTTAGGACCAATGAGAGTAGTAGTAGTGAGGAGGAATTAACTAAAGGTGATTTTGAGAAAATGAATAAAAGGAAATTAAGGAAGACCAAGATAAGGGATCATCAAGTGGAGGAACTTGTGTCCTCTACTCCCCCATGGGTGAAATCGATTACAGAAAATATGAAGGGTATCACTAGACGTTTGCATACCCTAGAAATAGAAATAAAAAGTCTTTCTGAGCGCTTATGCGCTCTCGAGGGTAACTCACAGATACATTGGGAACTGCCAGTATTTGAATATGAAAATGGACAGAGGGGCCACCAGCCAATAGATTTCAAAACAATAAAAAATCTCAAAGAGGCAGTAATGACTTATGGACCCCAAGCTCCTTTCACGTTGAGTATACTGGAGTCCCTTAACACCTTTAGCTTAACCCCCGCAGACTGGAAGCGTCTATGTAAAGCAACATTAAGTGGGGGACAATACTTGGTTTGGCGATCGCAATTTCAGGAACTTTGTATAGAAACAGCTAAAAGAAATGCAGATGCAGGGTTTGGAGACCATAATATAGAAATGCTCACAGGAGAAGGGCAATTCGCAGACATACAGGATCAAAAACATTATACCCCAGGAGTATATGCTCAGATAAATGCAGCTGCCTTAAAGGCATGGAAAACTGTACAAGGACCTGGGGATCTACAAGGTAGCTTGTCCAAAGTAATTCAAGGACCTAATGAACCATATGCTGAATTTGCTGATAGACTTTTGAGAACTGCAGGTAGAGTTTTTGGAGACATTGATCAAGTTATGCCATTAGTTATTCAATTAGCGTACGAAAATGCTAATAAATATTGCCAGGAAGTCATCAGGCCATGGAAAAATAAAAAGGATCTTTCCATATATATACAACTATGTAAAGATGTAAATGATGCCTTTGTCACAGGGAATGTGATTGCAGCAGCTGTGAGAGATGCTGCCCCTCAAAATTTTACAAGGGCTCAACATAGACATTATAATCAATCGGATATTCTAGGCAAAATTATCATAATCAATCAGGCTATTCTAGGCAAAATCCCCAAAGAGAAATAAGACCAAATTCATACCGTACTCCAGGTTGCTGCCCCAGGTGTAAGAAAGGAAATCATTGGGCCAATAAATGCTATTCAAAATTTGACATCCATGGAAATCCTTTGTTCAGGAATTCAAAAAACAGGGCACGGGGCCCAATGCCCCGGGGCCCACAAATGTACGAGGCATTGGAGGAGGAGTATCCTCAAGCATCCACTCAGATGCTTCCCCGACACAATCCCTATTACCCATCCACTCCCTCGCCAGAGGAACAGGAGGAAATGCAGGATTAGACCTCTGTTCCACCGCCCGAATAGTGTTAACACCTGAAATGGGGGTTCAACTGATTCCCACAGGAGTCAGGGGACCTCTTCCCTCAGGGACTGTAGGACTTATTATCGGGCAAAGTCCTGAAAGCTTATTAGGTTTGCAAGTGACCCCAGGCGTAATAAACTCAGACTATAAAGGGGAAATAAAAATAATGCTTAGCTCACCCCAAAGTATAAGTTCTATTAATCAGGGAGATAGAATTGCTCAGCTGCTCCTCCTTCCAAATTTACATAATTCATTTAAAATGAATATGCCTCTAAATAGGAACAATAGAGGATTTTGTTCCACTGATTCAAAACCCATGGTTTGCTGGGTTCGGGACTGTACAAGGAGGCCTATGTGTAAAATAAGAATCCAAGGAATAGAAATGGAGGGTCTTATAGATACTGGAGCTGATTCTTCCATCATTAATTTACGTCAATGGCCCAAACACTGGCCTCTACAAAAAGCTTCAACCAGTTTAAGAGGCTTGGGATATAATAACCTCCCAGAAAAAAGTGCGGTAATTTTAAAATGGGAGGATGATGAAGGACATAAAGGCACATTTCAGCCTTATGTTTTACCTAATCTACCGGTTACTTTATGGGGAAGAGATATTTTACAACAAAAATGGGAGTACACCTTGCAACCAAACCTGCAGGTGTTAAATGTAAAAACATACAGGGTAATCTTAACCCTAAAAGAAATCATCAAAAAGTACAGGGTAAGCTTAACCCTAAAAGAAATCATTATTATATAGGAAAAAGACATTTTTCTTTGGGGCCACTGAGAAAATAATTTTGAAAATACCATGGCTTTCTGATAAGCCAGTGTGGGTCCCTCAGTGGCCCTATCTAAAGAGAAATTACAAGCGGCCCACCTACTAGTTAAGGAACAATTAAAAGCAGGACATATAGAACATTCCACCTCTCCCTGGAATTCCCCCATATTTGTGATCAAGAAAAAAATCAGGAAAAATGGCGATTATTACATGATCTTAGACAAATTAATAAAACCATGCAAGTCATGGGCCCTACTCAACCTGGACTTCCGAATCCTATAGCTATTCCAAAAAATTTCCATGTTATTAGTCTTGATATAAAGGATTGCTTCTTTTCTATTCCCCTACATCAACTCAGACTATAAAGGGGAAATAAAAATAATGCTTAGCTCACCCCAAAGTATAAGTTCTATTAATCAGGGAGATAGAATTGCTCAGCTGCTCCTCCTTCCAAATTTACATAATTCATTTAAAATGAATATGCCTCTAAATAGGAACAATAGAGGATTTTGTTCCACTGATTCAAAACCCATGGTTTGCTGGGTTCGGGACTGTACAAGGAGGCCTATGTGTAAAATAAGAATCCAAGGAATAGAAATGGAGGGTCTTATAGATACTGGAGCTGATTCTTCCATCATTAATTTACGTCAATGGCCCAAACACTGGCCTCTACAAAAAGCTTCAACCAGTTTAAGAGGCTTGGGATATAATAACCTCCCAGAAAAAAGTGCGGTAATTTTAAAATGGGAGGATGATGAAGGACATAAAGGCACATTTCAGCCTTATGTTTTACCTAATCTACCGGTTACTTTATGGGGAAGAGATATTTTACAACAAATGGGAGTACACCTTGCAACCAAACCTGCAGGTGTTAAATGTAAAAACATACAGGGTAATCTTAACCCTAAAAGAAATCATCAAAAAGTACAGGGTAAGCTTAACCCTAAAAGAAATCATTATTATATAGGAAAAAGACATTTTTCTTTGGGGCCACTGAGAAAATAATTTTGAAAATACCATGGCTTTCTGATAAGCCAGTGTGGGTCCCTCAGTGGCCCCTATCTAAAGAGAAATTACAAGCGGCCCACCTACTAGTTAAGGAACAATTAAAAGCAGGACATATAGAACATTCCACCTCTCCCTGGAATTCCCCCATATTTGTGATCAAGAAAAAATCAGGAAAATGGCGATTATTACATGATCTTAGACAAATTAATAAAACATGCAAGTCATGGGCCCTACTCAACCTGGACTTCCGAATCCTATAGCTATTCCAAAAAATTTCCATGTTATTAGTCTTGATATAAAGGATTGCTTCTTTTCTATTCCCCTACATCCTCTGGATGCCCCCAGGTTTGCTTTTTCAGTTCCTTCTATTAACAATAATGGCCCTGATCAGAGATATCAATGGAAGGTTTTGCCGCAGGGAATGGCTAATAGCCCCACCATATGCCAAATATATGTGGACAAGGCTATCCAACCCATTAAAAATAAATATCCAAACCTCATGTGTCTACATTACATGGATGATATTTTACTGGCCCACCCTAATCAAAAAATCTTATTTAATATATTCAGTGACATGGTAGAAAATTTTTAAAAATACGGATTATATATAGCAGAAGAAAAAGTTCAAACCAGATCTCCCATATTATATTTAGGATTTAAAATCATGGATACTTTTGTTAGACTCCAAAAAATTTTAATAAATAAAGAACATTTGACCACCCTCAATGATTTCCAAAAACTACTGGGAGACATTAATTGGCTTCGCCCTACACTAAACCTCACTACTGGCCAATTAAAACCTTTATTTGATATTCTTCGAGGGGCCCCTGATCCATCCTCACCGCGAACATTGACTCCTGATGCTAGGAAAGCTTTAAAGGTAGTAGAAAAAGCCATAGAAGGAGCTCATTGTGACAGATTTGATTTAACTCAACCGCTGATATTGATTATTATTTCTTCACAATATACACCGACAGGAGTATTTTGGCAACAAGGGCCTTTATTATGGATACATTTGCCTGTCTCTCCTAAAAGCATAATTGAGTCATATACCTCCATGGTGGCTAAACTTATTCTTCAAGGACTTAAAACTTCTACTAAAATATTTGGCATTCACCCTGCTACTATTATTACTCCCTATTCATCGTCACAGATTGAATATTTATGCTTCAATGATAATGACTGGGCTATAGCTAGATGCTCTACCTCTGCAAATTTTGATAATCACCTTCCTAAGTCTCCTATATTATCTTTTTGTATTAATCATCCTATTATATTTCCACAGGTAATAAAAAAATCAACCTATTCCTAAGGCATTTAATGTATTTACAGATGGGTCCTCAAATGGTACTGCTGCAGTAGTCACTACAAAAGAAAATATGACTTACATAACTGCACACAAATCAGCTCAACTAGTGGAATTGGAAGCTGTGGTAAGAGCTCTGGAAAATTTTAGAGACCAGCCCATAAACATTTTTTCAGATAGCCACTATATTGTACAAGCCGTCCCAAAATTAGAGTTAGCAGGACCAATAGCACCTCATACTCCAGCCTTTAAATTGTTTTATCAGATACAAAAACTTTTGTGGGCAAGAAAAGAACCTCTATTCGTAGGCCATATTAGAGCACATACTAATTTGCCTGGCCCCCTCCATGAAGGTAATCAAAAGGCAGATGAACTTACAAAAACAATATTTGGTCATACTTTCAGCACTACAACAAGCTACTTTATTTCATTCCCAGTTTCACGTCAACAGCACCACCTTGCAACGTAGGTTTAAAATCACAAAGGAGCAAGCCAGAACAATTGTAAAAGATTGTAAATCTTGTATAACACATTTGCCCAATCCTCATTTTGGTGTTAACCCTAGAGGATTAATGCCCAATCATTTGTGGCAGATGGATGTTACTCATGAGCCAAGCTTTGGAAAATTGCAATTTATTCATGTAACCATAGATACATGCTCAGGCATGATTTTTGCTTCCTTACATTCCGGAGAAAAAGTTAAAGATGTCACATCTCATTGTTTACAAGCTTTTGCTGCATTGGGCATCCCCAAAATGCTTAAAACAGATAATGGTCCCGCTTATACGTCCTCATCTTTCAAACAGTTTTGCGCAAAATTCAACATATCCCATAAAACAGGCATCCCATACAATCCTCAGGGTCAAGGCATTATTGAAAGAGCAAACCGCACACTAAAAGTTATGTTGTTAAAACAGAAAGAAGGAAACTGGAAAAATCCTAAGGACAGATTGGCAGTTGCCCTGTTTACTTTAAATTTTTTAACTTTAGACTCTGATGGTTATTCTGCTGGAGACAGACATTGGAACCCACATCAACAACATAAACCTTTGGTTTACTGGAAGGATGTTCTTTCAGGTACATGGAAGGGTCCGGATCCAGTATTAATTTGGGGGAGAGGATCTGTTTGTGTCTTTCCAAAGCATGAATCCTCTCCAATATGGATACCATCTAGATTAATAAAGCAGGTACCACATCAAAAGGATCAAGATGAAGTTGTTGAGGAATCAAGATTAATAAAAAAGGTACAAAATCAAGAGGACCATGATGAAGATATGGAATGATTCCCTTAAAAGAGTCCTTCAAAATATGTCACAACTTAAGTGTCATTCCTCCCGGCTGGGACGAAAAGATCTCTCTTTAGTGTGCACACAATTATATATATATTTTTTTTACCTTTTATATATGTGTTTATTTGTGTATTTGTCTAAATTTCATGTTAATGTGACGTCACAAATATATGTTTGTATGTGCGTCTGTCCAGTGTGACATCAAAAATAACAAAGCGCTTGTGAATATATATATATATATATATATATATATATATGGATCCAAATAACTCTAATTCATTTAAGTTTAAGAGTATTCAAAATGGGTAAATAATTTAATAAGTGAAGGTACCTTCAATTTTGTTTTATAGGTGTCCCAGGGACTTCTCTTTAGCAAAAAATATGACTAGTGCTGTATAACCTGATATTTTGGTGTTTTGACATGAGGTTGCTTATTTGTTATTAACTTCATTTGTTTAAAAAATGATTAATTTCAATTATTTCAACAGGTAAAGGACTGCTGTGTATGCAGAAACTCGAGAGTTCCAGCTAACAAATTATTTCTCCACAGTGCTTTTAGTTTTTCTTTAATCTATCTTTAATGCAGTAATTACCCTCAGTCTTTCTTTGTTTTGTTCTAAAAATGATATTTTGCCAGCTTATGTTTGTGGGAGCACAGGCTACAATGTGTGTGAGCAGAAATCAACTTATTTTTCCAATCTAATAATTCTATTATTTAGTTTGACAACTCGCCTCTTGACTCAGTGCTGGAATAGCACTGCCTTTCCTTTAACAATTGATGCTTCAGTCTCTAGATAGCGGGCCCTGAAGATTTGCCGGTGGCATCGTCTAGACATAAAAAAGACGGCTGCTTCTACAGCTGCAGGGATCGCGGTCGCTGCAAGCATCCCTGCTGCTCAAATGTCAAACAACCTCACCAGCAGTGTGGCCTCTGCTCTGCATGCATGGGGCCTCCTAGATCTACGTGTTATAACAAGTGGACATTTTGATCTTTCATTGTTTGGGACTTCATGGGACAGTACCTTGCGGGTATTTGTTTAGAGAACTCACTGTGTTACTTGATAGAACTTAGGGCAGCTGATTTGTTTAAAGAATTTGATATGCTATGCAATTTGACTTGTCACCAAAAGGCTTGTTGCCTTAAAGCCGCAGCATCTCCTCCCAATTGGACGGCTGTTAGTCATCTTACACAGTCGATCCTAAAGGGCTCCATTGGATGGCTGGTTAGCCAATGACGGGTAAGATCCCCAGAGGGGGACAACCTAAGACAGGCACAGTCGCACGGGACAGTCTCATGTGGCCGACATATCAACCTAAGACAGGAGTCAAGGGCACAGCCTTGATTATCCAATGACGGGTAAGAATGTTGGTTGCACATAGACGTCCTAGAGCATCCCCTCTTTTAAAACAAAAGGGGGAAATGCAGGAGCCCTGTTTGGGGAGATAGCTAAGATTGCGGTTGACTATGGGCCATGGACATTTTTGGGCATTGTCGCCTTCCGTAGTCTCACGGGACTTGGCCCAGGATCTCGAGAGATTTGAGCAATGACTCAGCAGATTGACATTTTTGGGCATTGTCGCCTTCCGTAGTCTCACGGGACTTGGCCCAAGATCTCGAGAGATTTGAGGAGTGACTCGGCAGATCGAGCAAGCACCATTCCTGCTCGGGCGCATGGGATGAGACCAGAGAGAGAAAGGACAGGGTTATCGCTATTGTATAGATACATTTATGGGGTACTTCCTATGGGCAATTGATAGATATCATGTCATATAATCATGTCAAGTATCTGTGAACACAAGTATTTATGCAGTATGCCCACTTTACTAATAGGGAAAGTCTCTACCTCTGAAGAGCAGATACTTGGTTAAGGCAGAATTGAAACTGAGACTGTATGACACCAAGGCTTGCATTCTTAACCAGTATTCCGTCTGGTTTCTCCATTAATGTTTCTTTCGAAATTCAGTCATTCATGAAGTGCCTTGATAAACCACATACTTAGCAGTGAGGATAACTTTAGAAGATGCAATCTCAGTTTCTTTCCTCAAAGATATTATAGTATAGGAGAAGGGCAGAGAAGCCAGTACAGTAGTGTGAAATGAGTAAAATAAAGTAACAATTGACCCAGTTTTAAAGGGCCCTCCAAAAATGATGGGACTTTTTTCTAGGATTCACAGAAAAATATATTTGCATTGTTTCCAATAGTATATTCTACTCATTGTGATGTTAAGACCTTTTTGCATTTGCTAACTCCCTGGAATATCACCGATTCCTTCCACCTACTTTTCTCTTGCTCTTCACTTTAGCTTAGATGCCATCCCACCAGGAAGCATTAACTCCCAGAACTGGTAAGCTCCTCCTGAATGCTGGTATTGGAGTTTGCCCATGTTTAGCACTCTTGTGATTTCTTGTGGTGATATAAAATGAAACTTCCATGGACAAATTCCACATCATATTCATGCCCTAAACCCTAGCACAATTCTTGGTACACACGATTATATGTTAAAAAAAAAAAAAAAAAGTGTTACCTACACAACTGCAATTCATCCTTAAAATATAGAACACTGAAAGATTTAAATCAGCATTTAGATGTGACCATTTTGTTCTTTCTATCCCCGATTTGTGACCTATTTTCTGGGATGTGTGTATGTGGTATTTCAGGGCAGCATCAATTGTCTCCCCAGTCTCCATTATTATTTCAAGAATTGCCCAGTATAAATGGGGGAGAGACTGTTCGATCGAATTAAGGAATAGCAGTCTAAACAATTGTACTTCCATCTTTAACATGGGCCATTAGCCACTTTTGAAATGAATTCTACTACCAAATACTTCGCAAGTTATATAAACTCTTGGTACCAGTAGAAATTGTGGGTTTTTTTTTTTTTTTTTTTTTTTTTTTTTTTTTTTACATCTGGCCATTTGGTTGCTGGCATGGGGAAGAAGTGTCCCACATGATTTTCTGGCTTTCAGAATGCTTTGAGATTTTACTAGCTGCATTACTGGTCTCATGACAGGAGTGAGAGTAGGGTCCTGTTTAGAAGTTGTTTTCAAGAACTCATTTTTGTACCGAAGCTTGTACTGCAATATAGTTTTCACCCTTCAGGTCATTTTTATCTTTCCTGCAACCAAAGGACAAAAGTCCAATTTAATGTAAGTATACTCTTAAAAACTGGAGGGGAAAAAAACCGAAAAAGAATTTAGGATGATTTTTAAAAAACCATAAGCCACAATGACCTTCTTTGGTTTGAGAGACTAAATTTTGTATTTGGCTGTGAGGACCAAATGAAGTCCTTTTTAAGTGTTAGACTATTGATAGAACTCCTCTAATCTTGTTGGTTGAAATAGTATCTTGGGAATGAAACAGATCATAGATCATTTGGAAGCATTGCTCAGTCTCTTAACTACCAAAAAGAAAATTGGAGGGGATGGGTTGTGGGAAGTGGAGAAAGAAGGAGAATGCTTTGAAGAGATGCTGTCTTTGGGGATGTGGCTGTAGCTCAGTGACAGAGGACTTGTCCAGCATGTGTGAGGCCCTGGGATCAATCCTTAGCACCACATATCAATGCAACCAACAAAGGCATTCTATCCATTTACAACTACAAAAATTATTTTTAAAAATAAGGTACACTCTTTGGAGACTATATAGTCTTCTAGTACTTTTTATTTTAATTAAAATAAAATTCATGTATGATAATAAGCAACCTTTTAAAATATGAAAATGTATTGTTTTTTCGTACATTCAGAGAGGTCTGCAACCTTCACTACTATGTAATTCCCCACATTTTTATCACCCCAGAAAGAAACTCGGCACCCAGTAAACAATCATCCCCCAGCATCCTCTTCCAGTTTGGGTTGTTTCTTATGAATGGAATTCTTGTATATGGCCTTCTTTGTGTATGCTTCTTGTAGGTTTTTGTGGTTTGTTCTTGTTGTAGCGTGTAGCAGTACCTCATTCTTTTTGGCTGAGTACTATTCCACTGTATGGACATGAGCACACTTTATTTATCCATTCATGAGTTGGTTAGTGTTTGAATTGTTTCCACTTTGGGACTGTTCGTAATAATACTGTTATGAATGTTAGTGTGTAGGGTTTTGTAGACATGTTTTTATCCCCCTTGAGTATATGCATAGGATTGGAATAGCTGGGTCATAATCAGAGGAACCCATTCTGCTCTCAGGCCTGTGATACCCTTGTCATCCTGCCTGAGAAATTACCATGTTTCCCAGACAGGTAGGTATCTCAACTTCCTTTGAGTCGAGAAGACTCAGCAGCTTACAAGCCCCAGAAACCTATCACTTAGTGTTACTTTGGGATTTATATCTGTATGGTGTCCTCACTTACCCAGCCTGTGCCTTGTGTTCAGCTATAGTCAAGCCTCACCTGCCACATCCTAAGCTCTCTGATAAAGGTTGGGTAGTGGTCTGAGTTTGGCTTTCACTTTAAATTCTTTTACCTATTAAGTCTGGCTGCTCCTACTGGTTCTCTCCTTAGTTTCCCAAAGCACTACTTCTTGACACCTTTTATTCTATTGCCTTATATATATTCCTGGCACAATGTTTACATAAAGACCTTCCCCATCAGTCGGAGAGGCAACAGGTACTATAGAAAGAGAAGTCCCTCCCAAAGGAATAGAGTGCCTGGCTTCAAGATGACTACAGCATACCTGGCACTTGCAAATGGGTGTGAGGCAACAAAGCTGAGGAGTGGACACCCTTTCCTTGCTGCTGGCTGTTTTGCATTGTGCTGCAGTTTCCTTTCTTTGCATTGTTGGACATAGCCCCCCCCCCAACACCCCTTGCTGGACCTGCTGGTCACAGGTGAGGATTTTGACTCCCTTGGGGTCAGTGGCCTATTGAGTTGTTTTTATTGACAGCTTTTGTTTGCTGCACACCTCACTGGCTTGCTTACTAACACCAACTAGATGTGGTTTCTTTCATAACCAAACCAGAACACATTGGGGTATCGTGAGACTTTATAGAGCATGTGTATCTTGTTATATGAACCTAAACTACCTTGTTTTCTCACAGTAAGTAATGCAAATCTACTTTGTTCTAGTGGAGCTATTTGGGTAACCTAGAAGTATTTTTGGTTCTGTTTAGAGAGTGAATTCAAGGTTTTCATGACTCAGTTGAAGCTTCATTACATATCAGTAACACAGCCATTTTAATTTAACTGAATGAAACATTTTGTTTTTCTCTCACTGTGTCTTACTAACTCCTCCCCCCACTCCCTTGGTTCTTAAGAGAAAGAAAATCTGCTTTGATTGCTATGTTTATGGATTCTATCCTCCTTTGAAAGCGGGGCCTAACCAATGGTTGGCCCAAACCAATGTTCTAGAATCTACCTTCAGAATTAGCTTATTGGGTGTGAAGAAGCGAAGACTGTAGGTGTTGGGATTTCGGTATCTGCAGGTTTGAAGGGGGCAAGGTGAAGAGGGGGCAAGGTGAGGGAGAAGTGAACCTCTGCCCCTGTTCTCCAAGAGAAGATCCACATAGTCCTGTTTTATATTTTGAGATATAAGATCATGTTTCCACAAGGGAAAATGGCTCCATTTATCTTTAAAAAATAATAAAAGTAAATGGCTTAAACGCTATTGCTAGAGTCATATAGACAAGGCTTGGGCTTTCTTTGCAGTTGGTGTACCTAATCTCTCAACCCCCACACAGGAGAACAAAAGAAAATATTAACTATATGTTTACTAACTTCTGAGAATCTCTCTCTCTCTCTCTCTCTGTCTCTCTGTCTCACTCTCTGTCTCTCTCTCTCTCTCTCTCTCTCTCTCTCTCTCTCTCACACACACACACACACACACACACACACCACATTCCACAAAATGGGTACAAACTGGGCATTTCCTCTCAGGGCAGTCTACATTTAAAGTTTAGATCAAATATGGTGAGTGAATTTGTTCATTTTTAAAGTAAATGGGGAAAATTTCTGTGTCCGAATTAGGCTTTATTATCTTTAAACTGGGGCCAAATAGCTCATAATTATCTTTGTCTCTCCTTTTTGGACCTTTTCCAGAAAGTATAAAATTTAATATTCCCATGCAGCAGAATGACAGGGGACTCAACTTTTGGGCAGCCATGGAATTCTTAAGATACAGGTTTGGATGTATTTCTCCAAATAATATTAGGTGGTAACCACCAGCCATGCCAGTAAACCAACCTGTAGAGCAAGCTGATGACACTCTACACCCAGTAAGGCATTCACTCACCAAGTATGTTTTCAGAGGACATGATTAGGGAAAGGATATTATGGGGTATGGGGGAAAGACCAGGAACTTTAATGCCTGGCAGATGTAAATGAGAGAAGTGGCTCCTCAAAAAGAACAAAAAAGAAGATGATGGCATATGCCATTGGAACCTGCCTCTTCATCAGTAAAAGAAAAATTATAATAGCCATTTTGAAGTTTACTTCTATTAGAAATCATGTACAGAGACAACCCCCTAAGAATCAATACATCATAGATCTCAAACATTCAGCCCAGCGTATGGTGTGGTTCACTGACCTCATGATGACTTGTTTGGCCATTGGCATTGCCACTGTGGACTGCCAGAACTGTGTGCTCTCAGCAACTTTCACTCTTGTGACAGTTGTACTTCTCATCTTGCAGAACAGCAGTGCCTTTGGGGACTTAGGCCAGGGTTTTGCACACATTTGAGTTTAAGACTTGATGGAGGGTATTGAGCTCATCCACAAGTATTGGTTCAATGTGTCTCTTCAAAGCCATCCTGCAGTTGTTATGGTATTGGCGAGACTTTTGCCCCCATCAAACAGGAGAAGGACGTTGCCCTACTGCAGGCAAATGAGACACAAATGACTCTGGCTTTTCAAAAACTTTTATTGTAACATCTAAATGGAAGGTTAGCGCCTTTTTCTAATAAGTGGTCCAGCAGGGGAGGTAGGTTCAGCATGCAGAGGGGTGGGGCAGAGGGAATCTCAGGAAAAGTCATGGGGAATGGGGAATGGGGATGTTGCATGGGGCTGTGGCAGATTCCAGGGGAACAGGGGCCTCTGCCTTGATATTGCCCCTCTTAGGCATCATGCCCGTCTTCATGGGGGTTCCGGCTCCCACAGAAACTCTGGCATCTTGATGTTAATGTCATTATTGGCAACAGCCTGGGGAGGGCCTATTTTAATCGTTGTGTGTATGCCATATTGGCGTCGTTTGTTTAGCCAATAGAGTATTGGGCTGTAAATGAAGGTGGAAGCTTTCATTGCTTCCACCCACCGTTGTGCACGCTCCTCCCGCTTCCGGTTCTTCCTCCAATGAAGATATAGAGTGCAGCCACCAGTTATCAGGAAGCAAAGCCCCAGCAATCCCAAGTACCACGGCAGCGAAACTGAGGCAGTAAAAAAAGAAAAGAGGCAAACTTACTGACAGCTTCACCTTGGGTCCTAGAGTATTTCTCATTCCTCTCCTTTATTTGACTCATTTATCCATTTCTTTCTTCTGTTTCTCCTCAAACCAAGCCTCATCATTTTCTTATTCAGTCAAAGCCAGATTTGTAGGGAGACTGAGAGGCCACAATCAACTTTAAAGATAAGAACCTCTATATCGAGCTGGGTGCGGTGACGCATGCCTGTAATCCCAGCACTTGGGAGGCTGAGGCAGGAGGATCACGAGTTCAAAGCCAGCCTCAGCAATGGTGAGACACTTAGCAACTCAGTGAGACCCTGTCTCTAATAAAATAAGAAATAAAAAAAGTGGAGGCTGGGGATGTGGCCCAGTGGTCAAGTGCCCCTGAGGTCAATCCTCAGTACCAAGAAAAAAAAAGGAAAAAAAAAAAAAAAGAACCTCTAGATCTAGAGGGTACATGACCTGCCCAGACTCAATCAGGCATTCTAACTGCCAGTCTAAAACCCATCCAGTCCATCAGAGTGAGAAGGCTTCCTAAGGGCAAGGCCTTCAAGGAAGTACAAGATCACCATTTGACAAGGACACCAATGTGTCGTTTCTGTTTGGGCAGAATGTGGTCTCTTCCTTTGAGGAGTCTTTAGTTTCCTAGAGGAGTCTATCTTTTAACTATTTAGCACTCCAGGCAGGCAGTCATCACCCCGTCCATGCAAAGGATCTTCCCTGAACGTTTCCCCCCCAACACTCAAAGGGCTGGAGGGGTACTTACGGCCAGGAAGGCCTAGGTCCTCCTTTTGGTAATCCATAATGTTTACCCTTGTTACCACGACTGTGGCTCTAGAAAGAATGAACTCACCCACTACTCTGTCCACCAATGAGAGTCGTTGGAAGGCCCAAGCCCCATTGTTCCCTAAAGATGAGGTCACCAGGTTCTGAGCACTGGGAATTCCAGCGGTGATGGTTATGGAGTGGTTGTCAGTTGATGGAAGGAAGGGACTCCATCCATCTTGTGAAATCTCATTAGCATGGCTGTCTTCCATCAAAGAATGGTCCACCACACAATTGTGTTACCAACTTCATATGGTGAACTCTCAGAACAGCCCCCAGTAAAGGGCCCTCACACCCTCAGGAGCTTCTATTTATTTTGCTGGTTGTTAGGGAGCCATTTTGGATAGCTTTTTTCGGAGTTGAGTGTGGCAGAGAGCACAGTAAATGTTGGATAGCCCTGCTCCTCAAAAATTTTCTTACCAAGCTGTCAGGGAAATAAATATTTGAGGAGAAATTGGTAAAAACCTTCTTTGACTCCTATAGTTTCACTTTTGTTTCTTCAACAAGTGCTGGCTGTTATGCCCAGAGTATGGACCCCAAAGACCACCAAGGAATCTGTAGTACATGCAAAAACAAAGAGCCTTTATTCTGGCTTAAGCTCAGACTCTTAGACCTAAGAAGCCCAGAAGTGAGGAAAGACTGAGTCTGGCCCAGAGTATCCCAATATAGGGGCTATGTTCTAATCCCCAGGAGGGGTCCATTGCTCAACCTAGATGGGACAGGCTGTCTGTGGACATGTGCTCAGCAGTTCATTCTCCCAGGTAGATCACTCTTCTGCCAGTGCATCTGCCCTAGCCTATTATGCCACCATTGGGAGCAGCTCACAGCTCACTGAAGGCTAGGGGACATAAACTACACACACACACACACATAAACACACACACACTGTTTACATATATATATATACATATATATATATATATATATATATATACACACACACACACAATATACATATTGTGTGTGTATGCACACAAATAACCACACACACATACACATATATGTATCAGCGATTGAACTCAGGGGCACTCAACAACTGTGTTACATCCCCAACCCTATTTTGTATTTTACATAAGAGACAGGGTCTCACTGAATTGCTTAGTTCCTCACTTTTGATGAGGTTAGCTTTGAACTTGAGTACCTCCTCCCTTACCCTCACAGCCACTGGAATTACAGGCATTTGCTACTGCTCCCAGTTTAAGAATATATTTTTAAGTGCAAAATGCAAGGTGTGGGGGCTTGGGTTGTGGCTCAGCATTAGAGTGCTCGCCTAGCATGTGCGCAGCCCAGGTTTGATTTTCAGCATCATGTAAAAATAAAATGCATTGTGTACAAGTAAAACAAATAAATAAATATTTTTAGAAAATGCAAGGTGCTGTGGAGGATATAGAGGCTTAGCATCCTTATCTAAAACACATGGATTTCAGAGATTTTCCAGATTTGGGTATATTTTCATGGATTTTAGCAGTTGTGATTTTGAGAATGCGGATGTTCAACTGGTACAGTATTCACTTTTTACATAAGAAAGAAGGAGCAAAGTGTGTGTGTGTATGCACGCGCGCACATGCTTGTGCATACCTAGATCGTGCAGCTGGAGGATGGCCTGTGTCAATGGAGGCATCCAGAAGGGGGCATCTGGGTGGAGTATTCCCAGGTCAAGAGTGCTCAGGATTAAGCCGCCAGGTCCTAGGTGCCAGATGGGGTGCAGGAAGAAACATCCACCCTTCTGCTTGCCACATAGACTGACCTCTTTGCCTTGGAGCTGCTCAGTCCCAATGGTGACACTCAGAGTGGCTGGATGGAACCAAAGAGCTGGCACCATGGCCAGTCCTTGACTGCCAGGAATATGGCCATGTTCGTTTGGATGCACTGGGCAGTCAGGCAGTGAATCTGTAGGGGATGGAGAGCATGTGAGGAAGTCTCTCCCTACACAGCTGAGAGAGAGGAAGGAAGGAGAAGAGTCTGAGAGTGGCCCTAGGAAAGGAGGAAGTGGCCCTAATCTGAGTCTATTTTCCAAAGCATTCCAAGGCAACAGTTAGTTGTGGACCAATGGGGTTGTTCACAATATCTCAATTATTAATGTTTTCACCTCTTCTTGTCTTTTCCATGTGCATACACTTGAATTCACAAGTTCATATAAACTGAAGGTGCATATAATGGGGAAACTGCATTCTGGTAGTAGCATTCATAGTAACAATGCCAAGGTCATAGCAGTTAGAAATTTTTGAGCAGTTCCTATGTGGTTCCTTCCTTACTAAGTGCCTTCACATGTGTCTCCTCTTTCTCAGTTATTAAGAGACAGAGGCAAGGTTTGAACACAGGCCTTGTTTGTCCTGAATATACAGCCATGCTCTTTTCTCTCCATTGGAAGAGAGGAAATCCAGGCTCAAGAGATCTCTGAAGATCGTGACCCAGGATGGCTCAGGATTGTAAAATCAGTTCGACCTTGGGTCCCCAAAGACCTCTGGCTAGCACCTGCCTATGTCCTGTCTGCTCACCCTGGAGAGTGATTTGTTCCAAATAGGGGACAGGTTGAAATTACAAATAGGCTCAGGAGGGCATGGATGAGTTTATGGATACCTAGATCAAGGCTATCACTTAAAATGTGCCCGAGTGACAATCACAACATCCTACGGAACATCACTTGTAAAGCATCATCAAACTGCTTAGGTGGTCCTTGGACCAGCAGCATCAGCATTGTCCAGGGAGATGCATGGCCCTTCCTCATCATCCCAGACCTGGAGGATCAGCATTGGCAAGCCAACACTGCACAGTACCTTCAGATGGTTGAATTCCTGGTGAGACAGGAAGCCCTTGCAAGGTGCCTGGGAAGAGAATGATGCTCTGAGACATCAGCTTTTCTCTAGCCTTGAGGAAGACCTGGGAGAGAGAAAGGCTGCAGTTGACTTTTGGACTCAATCATGGTGACTGGGGTGAGAGGTGCTTGCTACTCAGACCCCAGCTCTTCTACTTCCTGCACCAATATTTGTTGGTAGTGTCCTTTATTACAGGTCTGAAGTATCAAATTATTTTTCTCCCAATGGCTCCTCTTTCCCTTCTTCTAGACCTGGGCATTAGTCTCACTGTGGTCCAGGTACCAGCAACCGGGGCAGGGCCTGGAAGCTTCTTAGAAGTGCAGAATCTCTGACCCTGAATCTACATCTTATCCGAGGGGGATTGCATACATCTTAGTTTGGGAACTGCTGGTGAAACAGATGTGCTTAATCTTCTCTGTGCACCAGGCTCACCCAGGGAATGTGGTAAGTGCAGATTCGCAGGCCTCTGCAGGAAAGGGCGAATCAGTGGATGTGGAACCAGCCTGGGAATATGCCTCTTTTGAGTGCCACTGACTGGTGACTTGAGAGAAGCCAGGCCCTAGAAGGACCTTGACCCAGCCTTGCAAGTAGGGGCAAAGCTGTGGGGAAGTGAGGGCTGTCCTCCTTGCCCTGGAGAGGGTGGGGCTGGTCTAGCACCCCCCATGGCAGTGGCTGGAACATCTAGTGGAAAACTGTTGGGCACTTGTCCCCCAGGCCTTGGCTAATCACTGATGGATGGTGGCCTCCACAGCACTGTGGTCAATGGCTTCTTGGCTCCGCACAGAGTTGTCTTCTAATAGGTTGCAGGGAACAGGACGAAGGAAGCCCAGAAACTCAGGTTGCCTGTCAGGCAAAGATGAAGGCCAAGAGTGCTGGGGGTTTGGGCTAAAGGATTCTCAGAGAGAACCTGAAACTCTGGAGACAGACCTACTCAAGACAGTACGGGGATTTTGGGTTTCTGGTTTCTCAGCTCCCCACAGGCAAAGGAAAGATGCTGTCTGCAGGGGACTGGGTCAGTGGCAGGCAGGACAAGTCCCTTTTCAGATGAACCTATGCTGTTTATTTCTAAGAACAGTCAAGTAGTTTTCTTGGTCAGGTGGAGCTTGAAACCCTCAAAGTGTCCATTTCTCAGGAGGCTCTGGAAAGCTCTGTATTGATTGGTGTGTGTGTTAAGTGTTTTGGGTTCTTTGTATGTCCTAGAGATTGGTGCTCTAGCTGATGTGCATGTGGCAAAGATTTGCTTCCAAAATGTAGGTTCTCTCTCCACCTCATTGTTTCTTTTCCTGAGAAGAAGCTTTTTAGTTTAAATCCATCCCATTTATTGATTGTTGATTTTATTTCTTGTGCTTTAGGAGTCTTGTTAAGAAAGCCAGGGCCTATTTCGACATTATGAAGATTTGAGCCTACTATTTCTTCAATTAGGCATAGGGTGTGTGGTCTAATTTCTAGGTCCTTGATCCACTGTGAGTTGAATTTTGTGCCTGGTGAGAGAGAGGGGTTTAGTTTCATTTTGCTGCATATGGACTTCCAGTTTTTCTAGCATGATTTGTTGAAGAGGTTATCATTTCTCCAATGTGTATTTTTGGCACCTTTGTCTAGTATGAGATAACTGTATTTATGTGGGTTTGTCTCTGTGTCTTCTATTCTGTACCATTGGGCTGCATGTCTATTTTGGTGCCAATACCATACTGTTTTTGTTACTACAGCTTTGTGGTATAGTGAAAGGTCTGGTATTGTGATGCCTCCTGCTTCACTCTTCTTGTTAAGGATTGCTTTGGCTATTCAGGATCTCTTTCTTTGTCCAAATGAATTTCATGATTGCTTTTTCTATTTCTATAAGGAATGATGTTTGGATTTTTATAGGAATCACATTGAATTTGTATAGAGCTTTGGATAGTATTAATTTGCCTATCCAAGAGCATGGGAGAGCTTTCCATCTACTAAGGTCTTTTTCTATTTCTTCCTTTAGTGTTCTGTAGTTTTTATTGTAGAGGTCATTTACCTCTTTTGTTCAATTGATTACCAAGTATTTTCATTTTCTTGAGCTGATCCATAATGTGGGGGTGTGTGGAGAATGGAGGAACTTTGATTGGGCCAAGGGGAGGGAGGGAAAAGGAGGGGGCATGGGAATAGGAAAGAAAGATGGTGGAATGAGGTGACCATCATTACCCTAGGTAGGTTTATTTCTGTACATGTGGTGCAACTCTACATCGTGTACAAGCAGAGAAATGAAAAGTTGTGCTTCATTTGTGTACAATGAATTGAAAAGCTTTCTGCTGTCATGTATAACTGATTAGAACTAATAAAAAATTAGTTGAAAAAATAAACATTGTTAGGGCGATCACCTTTTCTCTTTTCAAAAACAGTGATGTGGCATTTTGTGAATATACGTTTGGAAGATATTGTAAATAATAGTTACATGGAAAATGAGTTTGTGTCATTGTGCATATGGAAACTCGTGAGCATATAAGAAGGAAAGTGAGAGAAATTTTTAAAAAATCTTTATTTGTTGGACACAGTACCACCTTCATTATTTTTTTTTTTTTTAAATTTTTAGGTGTTGCTGAGGATTTAACCCTGGGCCACGCACGTGCTAGGTGAGTACTCTACCTCTGAGTCACAACCCCAGCCCCAAGTGAGGAGAAATTTTGACTCTTAAGCTTCATACTTTAAAAGGTAATAAGTTTTGTTTTGGAGATTTTTCCTGAAGTTTCCCAGCACATTGTAAACACACTAATTATAAAGTCATCTTTTGAGCTTTACAATCATTTGGCCTGATGAGTCCAAGAGACACCATCTAATTGGAATGTTGTGATTCTAACAAAGAATTAGTCCAAAGTGTTGTGATATAGAACTGCAGGCTGGACTCCTGCTTTCTTCACAGGGGACATAGCAGTGTGTCATGTATTGATTTTTCTAGATAATTCCCAATGTGCCCCATTAGCACAGTATTGTATAGTCTGGAGATGACACAGTTTATTGTAGTTGATTTTTTTTTTTTTCTTATATTGGGGATTGAACTCCTGGGTACTCTACCACGGAGCTCATCCCCAGCCCACTTTTATCTTCCCACATTAGCCTTCCAAGTCACCTGCATTACAGGTGGGCGCCATAGACCTTACAGTTTTATTTGTTCTTAATATCTGTGCTCCAAATATTCAAATGCTGTTTTGGAATACAACCTCTTTCTTTTCATTTTTACATGTGAAAGTATGGTATAGAGAATTATGAGTAAAATATTTAAAGTCTTTTACGTGTCTTATAAGAGAGGCTAGATGCAGCCTTGAGAAATATGTCCCTTTCCCCTGAGCCCAGCCTTAGCCCTCTGATGCTGTATACTAAAGGCACATTTTAAAGCGGGGGTGTTGTCCCCCTTTTTTTTTTTTTTTTTTTTTGTTAATGTGCAAACCATTCACTGAATTGGAATAGGTAATAAAAGAATAGGAGATTTAAGAAAATTAAAAATTAACAAAAAAACCTTAGGCAAGAAAAATGTGCCTGGACTCAGAAAATGAAATTGTTAAAAATATAATTTCAGTGAACTTTCCTTTTTTTTTTTTTTGAATTCTTGTATAATGTGCTGCTGCTCTGAATTAAACATTAATATGAAATTACATCGTTTGTAAGAAATGCCACGCAAAAATTCACGATTATTGGATTTAATGTCTTTCTAAGTTTCCAGTTATAACAACACATAAAGTTGACTTTCTCCCATGGTGAGTACATACCTCTGTGTGTGTGCAAACAGCTGAAGAGCAGTTCCTTGTCATGCATCTCTGGAGAGTGGAAAGATCCCTAGAGTTATAGCTTCCTCTGTTAGGTTAGAGCAGGAGAGAGATGGTTATTTCTAAGGTCACACACTCACCCCCTTAGCCAGGGGGCATGGAGGAGAAGTCAATCAAGGATCCTCTCTGGTACTCACAGCACTGAGGACATGCCATAATCTCCTGGAATGTTAGGAGGCATTTTTACTATACTTTAAAATTATTAAAGGCAATTTAACGAATTAACTCTCTAATTTACTGGCTGCAAACATTAAAATTAATATTGATGTAATGATTTCCTATTTACAAAGTACTTTTACTCACTGATGTTTTTTTTTTCAAAATACCCAGGAAGTCAAAGGATGATTATTCCTTTCACACATAGGGAGCACTGTAGCCTCCAATCTTGCCAAGTCACACAGCATATTAGTGTCACACTTCTCGCACAACACTCTCCTGGTGTAAGGCTGTTAATGTTAAAATGCTGTTCTTTCAGTTTGGAGAAACAGCAGGACAGGATCTCCATTAGGAATGCCAGTTGTCTGGTCCTCAAGGTGCCCATGCAAGTGGGTGAGGCTGGGCCTCAAGGGGTCTATTCCATTTGGTGTGGTTTTTTGGGTAGCTTGTCCAGCAAAGTCTTGGCCCTAGGGAGGGTGGTGGGTGATTGGGGTTTATGGCACCAAACCACCTGCAAAGGCTGCCACCCTCCTGAGAGTGTGGCTACCTCTGCTTTTGCCCCAGTCTCATCCTTCTCCAGAGTGTCTCCCCCACATGGGCCCTTTCCCATTTTCTGCACCTTCCCGCAGGGGGACAAGAAGAGAACTATTTGTTTTAATCAAAATTAGCACTTGTTTGGTTACATAAGCTATAATTTACTGGGGATGATATGATAATTCTTCAGGTCCACAAAGACCTACCTGGAAAGAAAGATTCCTTTCAAACCTTATAAAAAATGTAGGTTGGGTACCAGAGTATAACTAAAAGTCTATAGTGTATAAACAGCTGACACTGGCTAAAACAAAGTACAGGGTGAAAACTTTTTAAAAAGATGTAAACAAATAGGACCTTGAATTAGAATTATTATACAGCGCCTTTATGTTTCTGATAGTTGTTGCCTTCACTTGACTATCACCATAAGGGACCAGTGGGAAGTATAGAGGAATACTTGTGGTATTTTTGTGTTCAGCTGTTTTTGCTGTTATTGTTTTGTTATTTGGTATTGGACGGTGTTTTAGGGTGGTAAGGGCATAAAGCTCTGCCTGCAGTGGTGTGGTCACAAGGCAGTGTGAGATATTGAGGTCAGTTCTTTAGTTAGGGTGATATAGCTCCTAAAAAATAATGCCCTGCTCATTAAGGAAATGGATGTCACACAGGCCCCCGAGCAAGGGTCCATTTTCCTTACTGCTGTCCATGCATGCCTTCTTTCCTTAGCAAAATGTTCACAACCAATAAGATCACCTGGAGCAAAAAGTTGCCTTAATGATCTAGCCTCAAGTCCATTTAGACACACATCAACACTAAACAACAAATGTATCCCTGGTATATGTTCGTTCATTCCTTCGGTGCCTTTCGAGGGAACTTTCTGAGGGTCAGGTAACCTAGTGGAGACTCACGTGAGGTCTGACTTCTACCTGAAACCTTTGATTTCTGTTTTTGGCAGAAGGAAGGAAGATAGTCCAGATTCTTGGGTATCCAAACTACAAGAGAAAGTGCAGCTGATCAGTGCTCTCACAATCAAACCTTACAGCAACAGGCCTCCAGAGACTGCAGACAAAGGTGAGCACTGGGCTGACTTCTGACTATTTCACGCAGGCTTGATCAACTTGCTCCCTCCTCACAGGGAGTGGGAAAGGTGTTTGAGCACAACTGATGGAAGCAAGTGAGTGATAACTGAGTGCACCAAGATGAAGCTGTTGCACTTTGTTTCCATTTAGAAATAGCCCATTTTGTACAGATTTGTGATCTGGTCTGCTAAGGGAAGAAGGAGGTCTGTTTAGCTGGATATAGACTTCTCCATGCTATCTGCATCTAAAAATAGGCAAAGATGTTAAGTGTCATATCATATTAAACCAGCCCTAGATGTTGTATATGGGACTCTTCATTTCTGTATAAAATTTACTTAAATATTAGTCCTTGTGAAAATCATTAACATATAATGGTAGGATTATTGGACTAGAAGGGTGCTTGGCTTTCGGTAGGGATATAACTAGATAATATTAGCAGATGCATTTACCTCCTTTATGGACATAACTAAGGCATGAGAGTGTGTTGGCTTTGACCCCTCCTCCGACAAGTGTTATTCAGCTTGGAAAAGCTCCCTTGAAATTGTTTGTTTGAGCAACAGAACTACAGTGGGAGGGCTTGTCCTAACCCTTGGTGCTATATAAATTTATGGTAACCTTCTTTGATCACCAGCTTACCTGGTAGCATGTACTCCCAGACCAGGCTAATCACACATCTCCCAGGATGTTAAAGATGCTTAATGCCCAGCTTCCATGTCTTTGCCACTTGGCTGCTTCAATTCTTACCATCTAAATATGTACAATGCTAACTTGTACTATGGCTTATGTGAGTATCACTGATCAGAAAAGTTTGGGACTGGAAATGTTTCAGATATTCAGATTGTGTAATTTTGGCATATATATAATGAAATATCTTGGGTATGAGTAGTCAAGTCTCAACATGAAACTTATTTGTGTTTCCTATATACCTTATACACATTTACTGTTATTTAGGGAAGGACTCTGATATTTTTTATTTTTGTTGTATTTTGCGGTTCTGAGGCTTGAACTGAGGAACTAGCACATGCTAGGCAGGCATCTGCTTTGAGCTACATTGACCCGTTATAGTTCTCTCAGGAATATTTTTATATACCTTTTTTTGTTTGTTTGTGTTTCGGGGGCTGGGGAGGTATGTGCTGGAGATTTAACCCAAGGGCACTTTCTGCTTAGCCACATCCCTAGCTGTTTTTATGTTTAATTAGAGACAAGTTCTTTGTAACTTGCTTAGAGCCTTGCTCATTTGCTTAGGCTGGTCTTGAACTCGATCCTCCTGCCTCAGCCTTCTGTGCCGCTGTGATTACAGTCATGCAACATGGTGCCAGCTACACCTTCATTTAGATTGTGACCCATCACACTAGGTCACATGCGAAATTTTCCACTATGTCATCTTGGCACTCAAAAAGTTTCAGATTTTGGAACGTTTCAGATTTTTTTAGTTAGGAGTATTCAACCTGTAGATCATATTCTAGTGGGATATGTACTAGAAATCTTCATGTAATGTAGTCTTGATTCATCTTCACTTCTCAATCCAGACCAAAAAAAAAAAAAAAAAAAAAAAGCCTTTAACTTTATATAATCACTGCTGCTTAATTCTCAACTATTTCTCTTAAATTTAGTACACACCAATTGCCCTAAAAGGTGACCTTTGATACTAGTTTAATTGGTGGAAGATTTGATCATATTAAATCATACGTGTTTATTAGAGAACAGGTACAGAGTTTCACACCAAGCCATCAGCATTGTCAACATTTTCACAATTTCTTGGAGACCAAATGAAGAAAGCTGCCCAACTAAGGCAGCTGTCTGCCTTCCTGGCATCTCTAGCATTGAAGGTATATTTTTATACTTTGGGATAATTGTGGGAATGTGTAATGTAATACCTTTTTAATAGTTTCGACTTAGAAAAATACATCTAACAATTATGGGGTACTTCCTATGGGCAATTGATAGATATCATGTCATATAATCATGTCAAGTATCTGTGAACACAAGTATTTATGCAGTATGCCCACTTTACTAATAGGGAAAGTCTCTACCTCTGAAGAGCAGATACTTGGTTAAGGCAGAATTGAAACTGAGACTGTATGACCCAAGGCTTGCATTCTTAACCAGTATTCCGTCTGGTTTCTCCATTAATGTTTCTTTCGAAATTCAGTCATTCATGAAGTGCCTTGATAAACCACATACTTAGCAGTGAGGATAACTTTAGAAGATGCAATCTCAGTTTCTTTCCTCAAAGATATTATAGTATAGGAGAAGGGCAGAGAAGCCAGTACAGTAGTGTGAAATGAGTAAAATAAAGTAACAATTGACCCAGTTTTAAAGGGCCCTCCAAAAATGATGGGACTTTTTTCTAGGATTCACAGAAAAATATATTTGCATTGTTTCCAATAGTATATTCTACTCATTGTGATGTTAAGACCTTTTTGCATTTGCTAACTCCCTGGAATATCACCGATTCCTTCCACCTACTTTTCTCTTGCTCTTCACTTTAGCTTAGATGCCATCCCACCAGGAAGCATTAACTCCCAGAACTGGTAAGCTCCTCCTGAATGCTGGTATTGGAGTTTGCCCATGTTTAGCACTCTTGTGATTTCTTGTGGTGATATAAAATGAAACTTCCATGGACAAATTCCACATCATATTCATGCCCTAAACCCTAGCACAATTCTTGGTACACACGATTATATGTTAAAAAAAAAAAAAAAGTGTTACCTACACAACTGCAATTCATCCTTAAAATATAGAACACTGAAAGATTTAAATCAGCATTTAGATGTGACCATTTTGTTCTTTCTATCCCCGATTTGTGACCTATTTTCTGGGATGTGTGTATGTGGTATTTCAGGGCAGCATCAATTGTCTCCCCAGTCTCCATTATTATTTCAAGAATTGCCCAGTATAAATGGGGGAGAGACTGTTCGATCGAATTAAGGAATAGCAGTCTAAACAATTGTACTTCCATCTTTAACATGGGCCATTAGCCACTTTTGAAATGAATTCTACTACCAAATACTTCGCAAGTTATATAAACTCTTGGTACCAGTAGAAATTGTGGGTTTTTTTTTTTTTTTTTTTTTTTTTTTTTAACATCTGGCCATTTGGTTGCTGGCATGGGGAAGAAGTGTCCCACATGATTTTCTGGCTTTCAGAATGCTTTGAGATTTTACTAGCTGCATTACTGGTCTCATGACAGGAGTGAGAGTAGGGTCCTGTTTAGAAGTTGTTTTCAAGAACTCATTTTTGTACCGAAGCTTGTACTGCAATATAGTTTTCACCCTTCAGGTCATTTTTATCTTTCCTGCAACCAAAGGACAAAAGTCCAATTTAATGTAAGTATACTCTTAAAAACTGGAGGGGAAAAAACCGAAAAAGAATTTAGGATGATTTTTAAAAAACCATAAGCCACAATGACCTTCTTTGGTTTGAGAGACTAAATTTTGTATTTGGCTGTGAGGACCAAATGAAGTCCTTTTTAAGTGTTAGACTATTGATAGAACTCCTCTAATCTTGTTGGTTGAAATAGTATCTTGGGAATGAAACAGATCATAGATCATTTGGAAGCATTGCTCAGTCTCTTAACTACCAAAAAGAAAATTGGAGGGGATGGGTTGTGGGAAGTGGAGAAAGAAGGAGAATGCTTTGAAGAGATGCTGTCTTTGGGGATGTGGCTGTAGCTCAGTGACAGAGGACTTGTCCAGCATGTGTGAGGCCCTGGGATCAATCCTTAGCACCACATATCAATGCAACCAACAAAGGCATTCTATCCATTTACAACTACAAAAATTATTTTTAAAAATAAGGTACACTCTTTGGAGACTATATAGTCTTCTAGTACTTTTTATTTTAATTAAAATAAAATTCATGTATGATAATAAGCAACCTTTTAAAATATGAAAATGTATTGTTTTTTTTTTTCGTACATTCAGAGAGGTCTGCAACCTTCACTACTATGTAATTCCCCACATTTTTATCACCCCAGAAAGAAACTCGGCACCCAGTAAACAATCATCCCCCAGCATCCTCTTCCAGTTTGGGTTGTTTCTTATGAATGGAATTCTTGTATATGGCCTTCTTT
>CM046664.1:33991690-34019105 GCA_025594165.1 Tamias sibiricus | reverse complement strand
TCAGAGCGGCCAGAACGTAGGCAGAGCGGTTACAGAAGAGAAACCAGATAGAAGAAGTAATTGCTGGTCAGAGTCAGGCAGAGGCTCCCGAGGAAGAAAGAAGAAAGAACAAAGAAGAAAGAAGCTCTAAAAGCTAAGCTCTCTCTCTCTCTCTAAAGAAGAAAACTCTCTCTTTCAAGCTCTCTATCTTTCTCTCTAAGCTCTAAGAAGATGAAGAAGAAAAAGCTCTATCTTTCTCTCTAAGCTCTAAGAAGAAGAAGAAAAAGCTATCTCTAATCTTTCTCTCTAAGCTCTTTCTAAGAAGAAGAAAAATCTTTCTTTCTCTCTCTAAGCTCTCTCTAAGAAAGTAGAAGTAAAAGTAGTAAAAGCTTTACTCTGCCTCCGAGAATTTTCCCGCGGCGTTGTGGCTGGCCACGACAGGCAGCTTACAATACACCCATTTTTTCATTCACTCACCCACCCATCCACCCATTCATCAGTGCATTTACCCATCCATCCATCCGTCTGTCTATCCATCTGTCCATCAGTTCATTTATCTGTCATTCCATCTGCCCATCCATCCATCCATCCATCCATCCCATCCATTCGTGTGCCCATCATTCCTTCCTTCCATCAATCAGTGTATACATCCATCAAACCGTCCATCCATTCATTCATCCTTCTGTCATCATTCCATCCATCTGTCCACCCATCCATCCATCAATTTATCTAATCATCCCTCCATCCATCATCCTTCTTTCCTTCCATCAATCTGTCCATCTATCCATCCATTAATCCATCCATCCATCCAATTATCCATCATCGGTCTCTCCATCCACCCATCCACTGATCCATCCTTCTTTCCATCAATTAGTCTATCCATCCATGCATCCTCTACTGATCCATCCTTCTTTCCATCCATGCATCCATCAGTACATCTGTCCATCCACCCATCCATTTGCCAATTCAGTCATCCACTTCTCTCCTCCCTTCCATCCACCCACCATGCCATATCCCAACCATTCTCCCAGCACACCCCAGGGGTTTGCAAGATGACCACTGTCCTGGCTTTTCCATTTTACAGATGAGGGAGCCTCCATCACAGGAGAAATCACAGAGAACTCAGCTTCTGAAGCCAGGTTCACAGTCAGGATCTCTCATTGGCTGGATAGCCTCAGGTGGTGACAAATGCCTCTGAGCTTGTGGTGCTAAGAATGATTCCTCTTGTTGTGAGGAGGCTACTATACAGTGCTCATCTCTGGGTCTGACCTGAGGCATCATTTGCTGAGCACCTACTGTGTGCCAACGGTGCTTTGCTTGTGCTCCCCTAGGTCTGATGGGACTCTCCCCATTCTACAGAGGAGGACAGTGAATATCTGAGAGGTCAAGAGAAGGGACAGAGCCCAGGCCCCAAATGAGAGTGGTGGGACTCCAAGTTCCACTTGTCTCCATTTTCTCCCACTCTGCCACTTTGATTCTGGTTTCTGCCCTGCCACAAGCACACAGTGTGGCCCCAGGACACTCCAAACCTTAATCTCCCCATATGCACTAAGAAAGAATGGACTGCATGGTTTCTAGGGCTGCAGGTAGAAGAAAAGAGGAGAACAAAAGCCAGGGGTCACCACTACCTTCTGAGACTCCTGATCACTTACTCATTCAACAAATACAATGTGCCCTGACCTTCTACTATGTGTCTGTCCCAAGCTCAGCATTGGGAACACAGAGGTGGCTGAGAGGGACAAAGCCTCCCATTCTCTGGGGAGGAAACTCAATAGCCAAGTCCACAAATTGATGAACAACTTATTTTCAGAGATGGAGTGGTGAAGAAACTTCTATGGAGAAGTCCTTAGCAAGCGAGAGAGTGGTGTGCCTGCACAGGGGGCAGTGTCAGGAGGGCAGGTGGGGCAGCACTCCAGGAGGATGTGCTGCTTGATCTCAGAACTAACCCAATCATGAGAGGAGTCTCCCTGCCAAGGCCTGCAGGGAACAGAGTGCCAGGCACAGGGAACAGCGAGTTCCAGAGCCTGGTGATGGCATCAGACTGCTGGGGTCATGGAACTGCGGTCAGGGACCTTGCAGCCTCTGCTGGGGACATCTTCACATGGCTTCTGTCACATCACATTGAATCTGTTGATTAATTACAATGACATCTTTTCTGCTATCTGGGAGAGTCAGAGCCTTCCGACTCTTTCTTATAATTCTCTTTCATTCTAACAATCCACATTTCAAAACTATTCCCACATCCCAAGGCCTCTGTGTACCAGGTGTATTCAAATGCCAATGAACAAATCAGTAAACCCATGTGATTTCAATGATTTTTATGGGCCAGTCTGCCACGGAAATTGGCTGGTGGCCATGGAGGCCAAGCTGATGGGTCCAGTGAGGTAATCAGCTGCTGAGCAATGGGGGCCACATGAAGCCTAATTATTGAGAGATCTGAGGCGCTTGCCTCATTAGGGCCCAGATTTACATGGCACTGCAAAGACTCATTGGGTTGGCATCCCCCATGAAGTGCGAACTGAAGGGAGGCTGCTGGGTCTGTGAGGGGACTTGGAGGTAATGGCCAGAGGGTCAGCGAGCATGGGGTATGCTGGGGTGGAGGCTGCCTAGGGTGGCACTGCCTCCTCTAGGAGCATCCAATTTCTTCCTTCCTTCCTTCCCCCCAACCCTGCTCTCCCTTACTCTCTCCTTTTTTTTATTTTTGGTACTGGGGATTGAACCCAGGGGTGCTTTTCCACCTCTCCACCTCCCTAGTCCTCTTTAGTTTTTATTTAGAGACAGGGTTTCACTAAGTTGCTTAGGGCCTCACTAAATTGCTGAGGCTAGCCTCAAACTTGCAGTCCTCCTGCCTTAGCCTCCTGAGATTCTGGGATTCCAGGCTCATTTCTTATTTCTTTGGTGGATCCTGCAGCACTTTCTGAGGATCTGCTTCAACCATATGTTTATCTATTGTTCATAAGTTTCCCCTCCTAGACCCATTCATTCCCTCATCTATCCATCCATCCATCATCTGTTCATTCAACAAAGAGACCTGGAACACCGAGCTGCATCAGGGTTTGACATAAAGGTTCAGGAGATGAGGCTCTCTTCATAAAGAGGGTGCTGGATGTACAGTTGGTACACAATATGTTTGTTGCAATAACTCAAGATCTCAATGTTATAAGACTACATCCTTCTAATCACTCACATTCCAGACTGTACAGGTGTAGACTGTGCATGTGGATGTGTGTGGGTACATGTATATGTGCATATGCATGTGTGCCTCTCTCTCTCTCTGTGTGTGTGTGTGTGTGTGTGTGTGTGTGTGCATGCTTGCTTTTGCATGCACCCAAACTGAAAGTCTCCCATGCACCAAGAGGGGAGATGCTCAGGGACGCCAATGTCCCATGCAGGCCACCACACCTGTGGCCAGAACAGCTGTGACAGCATGGAACAGTGACTGTAATATAATAGGTGCTCAGTAAATAAATTTTGGGGGATTACACATGAATGTGTTTTTAAACCCACATGCAGGAACTGACACATGGCAAGGACTAAATAGAAGCTCAACTAAATGTGGGGACAAGGCGACCACACCATGTGCTGTAACAGGAAAAGCTTTACCAGGCAGGTGGGGTCAATGTGCCATAGCAGGGTGGATTTGCCATGAGGGTGCTAGTGTGTAGGGGATCTTCCTGGGGCATGTTCTAAGAGGTCCTGGCTCTTGGGATTCCTGAGGGGGCATGAATAGAAGTCTGACAGCTGGTTCACATGGGGAAGGATCCAGCAGAGAGAAACATCTCATCATTTAGGCAGAATTAATGGTGCTCAAGGTCAATGTAGCTAGAAGGGTGAAGAGCCCAGGGCTGAGACAGGAACCCAATCCCAAGACAGCAGAACCTTGAATGTCAGATTAGGAATTAAGAATTACCCCAGAGGGCCCTGCAGAGACCCAAGACTCCCATATACCAGAGAAGGACACAGTTATATGGAAATTCCAGAACAATCTCTTCCTGACTTTTGGAGATGGTTTGGGGTAGGACCAGCTGGCAGGCCAGGAAGGAGACAGCAAGGGCTGATCCCAGCTGGTGAACCTGGGGACCAAGGGGAGAGTGAGGCCTGCCAGCAGCTTGGCTACCAAGGAGACCCCTGCATGGCCACAGAGATCATATTTGGGAAGGTTAAAAATTTCCTGACTCCAAAACCACAAGACTCAAGGATGGCCCCATCCACCTGCTTCCAAACTGAACTAGCCAGATTTTTAAAATGGCAATAGCATTGCCTGTCCTTCTCTCTTCAGGGTGGTTAATTATCTTAATTATTTTTATTATCTTTTAAGATCATAAATTGCATATTTCTGCTTCTCCTGCCAAAGGTGACCACAATTTTGTTGTTGTTGTTTTGTTTTGTTTTTTTTTATACTGGGAATTGAACTCATGGGCACTCTGCCACTGAGCCACACCCCCAGATCTATTTTGTATTATATTTAGAGACGGAGTCTCACTGAGTTGTTTAGCTCCTCGTTGTTGCTAAGGCTGGCTTTGAACTTGTGATCTTCCTGCCTCAGTCTTCCAAGCCACTGAGATTACAGGAATGCACCACCTTACCCAGCAGGGAACCACAATCTTTTATTGGTTAGTGTGGAGTGAAGATGACCAGATGTATATCTTTCAGGTGAAATTTTGAAAAACTTAGATTTACACTTGAATTCTTGTGATTTTAATTGTGCTAACTAGTGGAAACTAAGTTATGTGAGATGTTGATTGGCTGTAGAAGACACATAAACAAATGCTCCATATCTGACAAGTTCTTTTCATTTTTTTCCCTGCTTCCTTTTTTCTTCTCTGAATTCTGTTTTATTTTAGTCTGGGTATTGATCCCAGGGGTGATTAACCACTGAAACAAATCCCCAGCTCTTTTAAAAAAAATATTTTATTTAGAGACAAGGTCTCACTGAGTTACTTAGAACCCCACTAAATTGCTGAGGCTGGCTTTGAACTTATAACCCCCTGCCTCATCCTCTGGAACCTCTGTGATTGCAGCTATTCACCACCTTGCCTGGCTTCTCTGCATTCTTTGTGTGATGTAGGAAAAAAAACTTTTTCCCCCCAGCCAATCATTTTATTTATTTATTTTTATTTTAGATGTAGTTGGACACAATACCTTTATTTTATTTATTTGTTTTTATCTGGTGCTGAGGATGGAACCCAGGGCCTTGCACGGGCTAGGCAAGTGCTCTTCCACTGAGCCACAACCCCAGCCCCTCCAGCCAATCTTAACTTCAACTTCAGAGGGAATTACAGGTCTGGAAAACTGTCCCACTTACCCAACAAATGGAAAAGTGATTTGGTTTGGTATATATCCACTGATGGGGAACATTTTCAGGTAAGGGGGAAAATCAACAGGTACCTGAATCTGGGGATATTTCAAGCCAGGGGATTTGGGGAAGATGCTCACAGGCTGAGCTGGGGGACATGGTTTATGGAAGGCCTGGGTACCAGGGAGTGATTCATGAGGAAAGGGGCAGCCTGTGGGCAAGTGCTCAGCTTTGGCAGAGATGGCTCAAGGTTGGTGGAAGCTGGAACGAGGCCACAGTCTTATCCTGGAGCTTCTTGGGCCAAATGCATAGTGGTGTTTGGAGAGAATGTAGCAGTTAGAAAGGGGACTGTTGCCAGAGCAGCCATCTAGAGAGCTCACCTGGAAGCTGAGGCACAAGGTCCAAGTCCACTTGGTTTCAAGTTTGAGCTGTGTGACTCAGGCACACACCCTAAGGTTTCAGTGCCTTGCAGGAAGCCATCCATGAAATACATGAAGATTTTCTCTCAGCATGGAAGCCAGGGAGAGATAGGCCTGGCATGGGGAACTTTCTGTGGCTCTCCCACAGCAATAGATTGCCCAGTCCATGTGACCTTTCCCTCTGCTCTGCTAGGAAGGTTCCTCATAGTAGCTCTAGACATGAGCATAACCCACTGGGAACTGAACAGCCCACCTTTTTAACCTTCTTTGGAGAAGAACATTCTGTAGAATCTCTTTGATGTCTCCCAATATAAATAAAGCAGGCACGGGCTCCATTTTGTCCAGAAGCTCAATCCATCTGATCAGCTTGCCCTTCCTGCTCCCGCCTTTGAAACTATTTTCTGTGTTTAGTGGATTTTTTGCTGTTTCCTTTCCCTCAGCTTTCATTTTCAGCACCAAGGGGAACCCCATTTCACCACCTGCGCAGGACATGGGTGGCAATGCCTCATTTCTCTAAATTCTAAAATGGATGTGGTGATCATGGTACTCCCCTCTTGGAGCTATTGTTAGGGACAAATAAAATGATGGCAGGTGTGTGATGCATTGAGTATGTGGTGGGAAAATAAAGCAGTTGCCTACTCAAGGTCACACAGCTTCCTGCAGGGAGACAATGTCTTTATCCCACTGCCCCTTCTGATTCTGTTTGGGGACTGGGGATCTACACACTCGGGCTGGGTTGCTCAAGATTCCCAGGGAAGGAGTGTGAGGGAGACCCACACAGAGAGGGGGAGGTGTGTGTGGGGACCCACATACTCACTGAAAGGCATGGGAATTGTCTGCAATTTGCTTTGCTGAAGAACACCTGGGGAGGTGACAGAAGGTGGCATTAGGGCAGGACAGGTAACCTCTTTTCACCTGGGTGTAAAGAGAGGAAGGTCAAGCACCATGGTGTTTGGGCGTGGCTCCTTGAGTTTCCCTGGGCCAGTGAGACTGCAGCCCATGTTCCCAAAGCAACACTCCCCCAGTCTTGGCCTTCTCTGTTTCTGTACCTGTCTGCCTGCCTGACCCCTTTCTTTCACAAACCCCCTTGAGCTCCCATTGGCTTCCTGCTCCTTCCTCTCCATGCAAACCTCTCCCTTTCTCCCCGACCTTGTACCAGAAAAACACTGCACTTGCATCTCCAGGGGAGTGGGCTGCTGCCCAGTCTGGAGATGGGAGAGAGAGAGGAGGGGAGGCCAGGCTGCCAGGATGTCTGAGAGAGGATTGGCAGGGAGGCACCCTCCAACCCACAGAGTGATCTAGCCTTTTGATTTGTGGTTGTTTTTATCCTCTAGTCTGTCCTCTTACTGTAGAAAAGAGAGAACATTCTACTCCACCAAAATGAACGATGTTAAAGTGGGAAGATTAATGAATTTCTGCCACTAATGTCAGTTTCAATGCCCCCTATCCTGGAACCCACTCCACCTGTTTACTCACTGGGGGTCAGGCAATGAGGGTAACATCTATCTGGATTGGAAGTCATTTTGAGACTTTGAGGTAGGTCTTGAGATTCTTCCTCTTGCTGCTGGCTGGAAGTTCACCTTCAGAGAGTTGACCAGGTAAGATGGAGCAAAGCCTGTCTCTTGGCACCCAAGGCTGGGGAGTCTTTGCCAGGACTGCTCTAGTAGCCTAAGAAAGCAGAAGGGGCTGGTCCAGGGCTCAGAGTGAGAGACCCTTGTGCAGGCAGGAAGCTGATATGTAGGTCTACGAATATTGCCGCCTGTAGCTGTTGCCACCTGCAGCAACTATACTGCAGGAAAGAATTTGGAGGCAGATTGGGAATGAGTAGGTTCTTTATTCTGCTTTCTCTTCTGACTTCTCTCTCCAACTCCAAAAACAATCCCCACACAACTCCAACCCTACCTGGTTAAATACTCTTCACCTTAACAAGTATACATGTGTCACAGCTCAACTTACAGGTGCGTCACACAGTGTTCACGGGCACAGAAAGATTCTTAGTTGATTACAATAAGGTCAGGAGAAAACAATTAAATGCTTCCTCTTTGGCTCTCAGCCAGCCACCATTTTAGCTACCTCCTCATTAAGGCTCTTACATATCCCCCCCTTTTTTTAAAAATTTTTATTTATAGTAGTATGTATTACAGTTCATACTATACATATAGAGCATCTTTTTACATAAAACAGTTTGTATTCAAAGTATATTCACAGCATTCAAGTCTTCAATCGTGCATTTAGAATAATGATATCCATCTTATTCAACCACTTTCCCCCCTTCCCCCCTTGCACCCTCCCTTCCCCTCCCTTCCCTTTGACCATTATAGTGTTCCTCTAGTCCTCCTATGTACCCCGACCCATCAATACTGTGAACCGGCTTCCTTATATCAGAGGAAACATTCGGTATTTGGATTTTTGAGATTGACTGATTTCACTTAGCATTATATTCTCCAACTTCATCCATTTACCTGCGAATGTCATTATTTTATTCTCTTTTATTGCTGAATAAAATTCCATTGTGTATATATGCCACATTTTCTTTATCCATTCATCTACCGAGGGACATCTAGGTTGGTTCCACAACCTAGCTATTGTGAATTGTGCTGCTATAAACATTGAGGTAGCTGTGTCACTGTAATATGCTGTTTTTAAGTCCTTTGGGAATAGACCCAGGAGTGGGATGGCTGGGTCATAGGGTGGTTCCATTCCCATTTTCCCAAGAAATCTCCAAACTGCTTTCCATAATGGTTGTACCATTTTGCAGTCCCACCAGCAATGTATGAGTGTGCCTTTTTCCCCACATCCTCTCCAACATTTATTGTTGTTTGTGTTCTTGATAGCTGCCATTCTGACTGGAGTGAAATGAAATCTTAGAGTAGTTTTGATTTGCATTTCTCTAATTGCCAGCGATGTTGAGCATTTTTTCATGTATTTGTTGATTAATCGTGTATCTTCTTCTGAGAAGTGTCTTTTCAATTCCTTAGCCCATTTATCAATTGGATTATTTGATTTTTGGTGTCAAGTTTTTTGAGTTCTTTATATATTCTAGAAATTAGTGCTCTATCTGATGTGCATGTATTAAATATTTGTTCCCAGTTAGTTGGTTCTCTATTAACCTCACTGATTGTTTCTTTTGCTGAGAAGAAGCTTTTTAGCTTAAATCTATCCCTTTCATTAATTCTTGGTAATAATTCTTGCGCTACAGGATTCTTGTTAAGGAGCTTGGAGCCTAATCCGACATGTTGGAAATTGGAGCTTACTTTTTCTTCTATTAGGTGTATTGTCTCTGGTCTAATTCCTAAGTCCTTGATCCACTTTGAATTGAATTTTGTGCATGGTGAGAGATACAGGTTTAATTTCATTTTGTTGCATATGGCTTTCCAGTTTTCCCAGCACCATTTGTTGAAGAGGCTATCCTTTCTCCACTGTACATTTTTGGTGCCTTTGTCTAATATAAGATAGCTGAAATTGTATGTATTAGTCTCTGTGTCCTCAATTCTGTACCATTGGTCTACTGGTCTATTTTGGTGCCAGTACCATGCTGTTTTCATTACTATTGCTCTATAGTATAATTTAAAGTCTGGTATGGTGATGCCGCCTGCTTCACTTTTCCTGCTCAGGATTGCTTTAGCTATTCTGGGTCTCTTGTTTTTCCAGATGAATTTCATGACTGCTTTTTCTATTTCTTTGAGGAATGTCATTGTGATTTTGATTGGAATTGCATTAAATCTGTATAATGCTTTTGGTAGTATGGACATTTTGACAATATTAATTCTACCTATCCAAGAACAAGGTAGGTCTTTCCATTTTCTGAGGTCTTCTACGATTTCTTTCTTTAGTGTTCTATAGTTTTCGTTATAGAGGTCCTTCATCTCTTTTGTTAAGTTGATTCCCAGGTATTTTATTTTTTTTTGATGCTATTGTAAATGGAGTAGTTTTCATCATTTCCCTTTCAGAGGCTTTGTCACTGATGTACAAAAATGCCTTTGACTTATGAGTATTGATTTTGTATCCTGCTACTTTGCTGAATTCATTTACTAGTTGTAAAAGTTTTCTGGTAGAGTTTTTTGGGTCTTCTAGGTATATTATCATGTCATCAGCAAATAGTGCTAATTTGAGCTCTTCTTTTCCTATCTGGATCCCTTTAATTTCTTTCGTCTGTCTAATTGCTCTGGCCAGAGTTTCAAGTACTATGTTAAATAGCAGTGGTGAGAGGGGGCATCCCTGTCTTGTTCCAGTTTTTAGAGGGAATGCTTTTAATTTTTCTCCATTTAAGATAATGTTAGCTTGAGGTTTTGCATAGATAGCTTTTATAATGTTGAGATATGTTCCTGTTATTCCTAATTTTTCTAGAGCTTTGAACATAAAGGAGTGTTGTATTTTGTCAAATGCTTTTTCTGCATCTATTGAGATGATCATATGGTTTTTATCTTTAAGTCTATTGATGTGATGTATTATGTTTATTGATTTCCGAATGTTGAACCAGCCTTGCATCCCTGGGATAAACCCCACTTGATCATGGTGCACTATCTTTCTGATATGTTTTTGAATCCAATTTGCCAGAATTTTATTGAGGATTTTTGCATCTATGTTCATTAGAGATATGGGCCTGAAGTTTTCTTTTTTGGCTGTGTCTTTGCCTGGCTTTGGGATTAATGTGATATTGGCCTCATAGAAAGAGTCTGGAAGAGCTCTCTCTTTTTCTATTTCTTGAAATAATTTGAAGAGCATCGGTATCAGTTCTTCTTTGAAGGTCTTGTAGAACTCAGCTGTAAACCCATCAGGACCTGGACTTTTTCTTGTTGGAAGTTTTTTGATAGCTTCTTCTATTTCTTCACTTGAAATTGATTTATTCAAATTGTGTATAGCCTCCTGTTCCAGTTTGGGGAATTCATACGACTCTAGAAATCTGTCTATGCTTTCAGTATTTTCTATTTTATTAGAGTACAATTTTTCGAAGTAATTTCTAATTATCTCCTGTATATCTGAGGTGTTTGTTGTGATATTTCCTTTTTCATCATGGATGCTAGTAATTTGAGTTTTTTCTCTTCTTCTTTTTGTTAGCATTGCTAGGGGTCTGTCAATTTTATTTATTTTTTCAAAGAACCAACTTTTGGTTTTGTCAATTCTTTGAATTGTTTCTTTAGTCTCAATTTCATTAATTTCAGCTCTTATTTTAATTATTTACTGTCTTCTACTGCTCTTAGTGTTGATCTGTTCCTCTTTTTCTAGTGCTTTGAGGTGTGATGTTAAATCCTTTATTTGTTGTTGTTTTTTTCTTTTAATGAAGGAATTCAGTGCAATGAATTTTCCTCTTACTACTGCCTTCATAGTGTCCCAGAGATTTCTGTATGATGTATCAGCATTCTCATTTACCTCTAGGAATTTTTAAATCTCCTCCTTGATGTCTTCTTCAACCCCTTGTTCATTCAGTAGCATGTTGTTTAGCTTCCAGCTGTTGGAGTAGTTTTTTTTTTATTTCTTGTATTATCATTGATTTCCAATTTCATCCCATTATGGTCTGATAGAATGCAAGGTAAGATTTCTATTTTTTTTATATTTGCTGAGAGTTGCCTTGTGACATAATATATGGTCAATTTTGGAGAAGGAGCCATGTGCTGCTGAGAAGAAAGTGTATTCGCTTACTGAGGGATGAAATATTCTATATATGTCCGTTAGGTCTAAGTTATTAATTGTTTTAACGAGGCCTAATGTTTCTTTATTTAGCTTTTGTTTGGATGATCTATCCATTGGTGAGAGAGGTGTGTTGAAGTCCCCTAGAATAACTGTGTTGTGGTCTATTTTACTCTTGAACTTGAGAAGGGTTTGTTTGATGAATGTAGGTGCTCCATTATTTGGGGCATATAGATTTATAATTGTTATATCTTGTTGATGAATGGTTCCCTTAAGTAGTAAGAAATATCCATCTTTATCTCTTTTGATTAGCTTTGGCTTGTAGTCTACTTTATTTGATATGAGAATGGAAACCCCTGCCTGCTTCCGCAGGCCATGTGAGTGATAAGACTTTTCCTAGCCTTTCACCTTCAATCGCTTGATGTCTTTTTCTATGAGGTGTGTTTCTTGTAGGCAACAAATTGTTGGGTTGTTTCTTTTAATCCAATCTGACAATCTGTGTCTTTTAAATGGTGAGTTTAGACCATTAACATTCAAGGTTATTATTGAGATGTGATTCTTATTTCCATCCATTTTTAAATGTATTATGGTAATTAGCTTGATTTGGGTTCTCCTCTGGTTGGTAATTCCTTTAGTTTACTATCTCCCTTTGTGGTTTTCAGTGTTATTTTTCTCTTCTTCTTCATGGAAAAATTTGCCCAAGATGTTCAGAAGTGCTGGCTTTCGAGTTGTGAAATCTTTTAACTTTTGTTTGTCATGGAAGGTTTTTATTTCATCTTCAAATCTAAAGCTCAATTTTGCTGGATATAAGATTCTTGGTTGACAACCCTTTTCTTTCAGAGCTTGAAATATGCTATTCCAGGATCTTCTAGCTTTTAAGGTCTGGGTTGAAAAATCTGAGCATAATCTGATCGGTTTCCCCCCTATATGTAATCTGCCTCCTTTCTCTTGTGGCTTTTAGTATTCTCTCCTTGCCTAGTATATTAGGCAATTTCATTATAATGTGCCTTGGTGTGGATCTGTTGTGGTTTTTTACATTTGGTGTTTGGTAAGCCTCTTGAACTTGGTTTTGCCATTCGTTCCTCATGTGTGGAAAATTTTCTGCTATTATTTCATTGAATAAATTACTCATTCCTTTGATTTGAAACTCTGCACCTTCTTCAACACCAATCACTCTTAGGTTTGGTCTTTTTATGCTGTCCCATAATTCCTGAATGCTCTGTTCTTGTTTTCTTACTTCTTTTTTTTTTTTTTTTTTTATTTTTTTATTTTTTTATTATTTATTTACTTATTCATCATGCACAAGTATAGTATCTTTTTACATACAACTGCTTGTATACAAAGTATATAAGTACCATTCAGATCTTCAATCATGCATTTAGGATAATGATATCCATCTCATTCAACCACCAATTTTTTTCCAACCCCCCCCTTACTCCCTCCCTCCCCTCCCTTTCCGTTGACCATTCTAGTGTTCCTCTGATCCTATGTACCCCCTTCCAACAACTCTGTGAACCAGCCTCCTTATATCAGAGAAAACATTCGGTACTTGGATTTTTGAGATTGACTAATTTCACTTAGCATTATATTCTCCAACTTCATCCATTTACCTGCAAATGCCATTCTTTTATTCTCTCTTATTGCTGAGTAAAATTCCATTTTGTATATATACCATATTTTCTTTATCCACTCATCTACTGAGGGGCATCTAGGTTGGTTCCATAACCTAGCTATTGTGAATTGTGCTGCTATAAACATTGAAGTGGCTGTGTCACTGTAATATGCTGTTTTTAAGTCTTTTGGGAATAGACCCAGGAGTGGGATGGCTGGGTCATAGGGTGGTTCCATTCCCATTTTCCCAAGAAATCTCCATACTGCTTTCCATAGCGGTTGCACCATTTTGCAGTCCCACCTGCAATGTATGAGTGTGCCTTTTTCCCCACATCCTCTCCAACATTTATTGTTGTTTGTGTTCTTGATAGCTGCCATTCTGACTGGAGTGAAATGAAATCTTAGAGTAGTTTTGATTTGCATTTCTCTAATTGCCAGTGATGTTGAGCATTTTTTCATGTATTTGTTGATTAATCGTGTATCTTCTTCTGAGAAGTGTCTTTTCAATTCCTTAGCCCATTTATTGATTGGGTTATTTGCTTTTTTGGTGTTAAGTTTTTTTAGTTCTATATACATTCTAGAAATTAGTGCTCTATCTGATGTGCATGTATTAAATATTTGTTCCCAATTAGTTGGCTCTCTATTCACCTCACTGATTATTTCTTTTGCTGAGAAGAAGCTTTTCAGTTTAAATCTATCCCATTCATTAATTCTTGGTAATAGTTCTTGTGCTACAGGATTCTTATTAAGGAACTTGGGGCCTAATCAGACATGTTGGAAATTGGAGCTTACTTTTTCTTCTATTAGGCGTATTGTCTCTGGTCTAATTCCTAGGTCCTTGACCCACTTTGAATTGAATTTTGTGCATGGTGAGAGACAAGGGTTTAATTTCATTTTGTTGCATATGGATTTCCAGTTTTCCCAGCACCATTTGTTGAAGAGGCTATCCTTTCTCCACTGTACATTTTTGGCACCTTTGTCTAATATAAGATAGCTGAAATTATATGTATTAGTCTCTGTGTCCTCAATTCTGTACCATTGGTCCACCAGTCTGTTTTGGTGCCAATACCATGCTGTTTTTGTTACTATTGCTCTATAGTATAATTTAAAGTCCGGTATGGTGATGCCCCCTGCTTCACTTTTCTTGCTCAGGATTGCTTTGGCTATTCTGGGTCTCTTATTTCTCCAGATGAATTTCATGACTGCTTTTTCTATTTCTTTGAAGAATGACATTGGGATTTTTATTGGAATTGCATTAAATCTGTATAATGTTTTTGGTAGTATGGACATTTTGACAATATTGATTCTACCTATCCAAGAGCAAGGTAGGTCTTTCCATCTTCTGAGTTCTTCTATGATTTCTTTCTTTAGTGTTCTATAATTTTCCTTATAGAGCTCTTTCACCTCTTTCGTTAAGTTGATTCCCAGGTATTTTATTTGTTTTGATGCTATTGTAAATGGCATAGTTTTTTTATTTCCCTTTCAGAGGCTTTGTCACTGATGTACAAAAATGCCTTTGACTTATGGGTATTGATTTTGTATCCTGCTACTTTGCCAAATTCATTTACTAGTTGTAAAAGTTTTCTGGTAGAGTTTTTTGGGTCTTCTAGGTAGATTATCATGTCATCAGCAAATAGTGCTAATTTGAGCTCTTCTTTTCCTATCTGGATCCCTTTAATTTCTTTTGTCTGTCTAATTGCTCTGGCCAGAGTTTCCAGTACTATGTTAAATAGCAGTGGTGAGAGGGGGCATCCCTGTCTTGTTCCAGTTTTTAGAGGGAATGCTTTCAATTTTTCTCCATTTAAGATAATGTTAGCTCTGGGCCTTGCATAAATAGCTTTTATAATGTTGAGATATGTCCCTGATATTCCTAGTTTTTCCAGTGTTTTGAACATAAAGGGGTGCTGTATTTTGTCAAATGCTTTTTCTGCATCTATTGAGATAATCATATGATTTTTATCTTTAAGTCTATTGATGTGATGTGTTATGTTTATTGATTTCTGAATGTTGAACCAGCCTTGCATCCCTGGAATAAACCCCACTTGATCATGGTGCACTATCTTTTTGATATGTTTTTGTATCCGATTTGCCAGAATTTTGTTGAGGATTTTTGCATCTATGTTCATTAAGAAAATTGGCCTAAAGTTTTCTTTTTTGGATGTGTCTTTGCCTGGCTGTGGAATTAATGTAATATTGGCCTCATAGAAAGAGTCTGGAAGAGCTCCCTCTTTTTCTATTTCTTGAAATAGTTTGAAGAGCATTGGTATTAGTTCTTCTTTGAAAGTCTTGTAGAACTCTGCTGTAAACCCATCAGGTCCTGGACTTTTCCTTGTTGGTAGCTTTTTGATGACATCTTCTATTTCTTTGCTTGTAATCGATCTGTTTAAATTGTGTATAGCCTCCAGATCCAGTTTAGGCAAATCATATGACTCTAGAAATCTGTCAATGCATTCAGCATTTTCTGTTTTATTAGAGTACAAGTTTTCAAAGTAATTTCTAATTATTTTCTGTATATCTGAGGTGTTTGTTGTGATATTCCCTTTTTCATCACAAATGTTAGTGATTTGAGTTTTTTCTCTTCTTCTTTTCGTTAGCATTGCTAAGGGTCTGTCAATTTTGTTTATTTTTTCAAAGAACCAACTTTTAGTTTTGTCAATTCTTTGAATTGTTTCCTTAGTCTCAATTTCATTAATTTCTGCTCTGATTTTAATTATTTCCTGTCTTCTGCTGCTCTTGGTGTTGATCTGTTCTTCTTTTTCTAGTGCTTGGAGGTGTGATGTTAAGTCGTTTATTTGTTGGTTTTTCTTCCTTTTAAAGAATGAACTCAGTGCAATGAATTTTCCTCTTATTACTGCCTTCATAGTGTCCCAGAGATTTCTATATGATGTATCTGTGTTCTCATTTACCTCTAGGAATTTTTTAATCTCCTCTTTGATGTCTTCTTCAACCCCTTGTTCATTCAGTAGCATGTTGCTTAGCTTCCAGTTGTTGGAGTAGTTTTTCTTATTCCTTGGTTTGTCATTGATTTCCAATTTCATCCCTTTATGGTCTGATAGCATGCAGGGTAGTATTTCTATTTTTTTATATTTGCTGAGATTTGCCTTGTGACATAATATATGATCTATTTTGGAGAAGGAGCCATGTGCTGCTGAGAAAAAAGTGTATTCATTTACTGAGGGATGAAATATTCTATATATGTCCGTTAGATCTAAGTTATTAATTGTTTTAAGGAGGCCTAAGGTTTCTTTGTGAAGGAGCCCTAATTAGGAAGGGCTGTTGTAGCTAGCTGGAAGCCATAAGTTCCACCTGATATGTATGTGATGCACCTGTAGGCACCCGCAAACCTGAAGGTATATAACCGGGTGAAAGCGGTCCGAGTTAGGAGAACGAATTCATTCGGTCAGTCGGGCAGCCACTCGGTCGGTCAGAAGAATCAGAGCGGCCAGAACATAGGCAGAGCGGTTACAGAAGAGAAACCAGATAGAAGAAGTAATGATTGGTCAGAGTTAGGCCGAGACTCCTGAGGAAGACAGAAGACAGAAGACAGAAGAAGGAAGAAAGAAGAGAGAAGAAAGAAGCTCTAATCTTTCTCTAAGCTAAGCTCTATCTTTCTTTAAGCTCTATCTTTCTTACTCTAAGCTAAGAAGACAAGAAGAAAAGCTCGCTTTAATCTTTCTCTCTAAAAATCTTTCTTTCCCTCTCTAAGACAGAAGAAGGAAGAAAGAAGAGAGAAGAAAGAAGCTCTAATCTTTCTCTAATCTTTCTCTAAGCTAAGCTCTATCTTTCTTTAAGCTCTGTCTTTCTTACTCTAAGCTAAGAAGACAAGAAGAAAAGCTCGCTTTAATCTTTCTCTCTAAAAATCTTTCTTTCCCTCTCTAAGCTCTAAGAAAGTAGAAGTAAAAGTAGTAAAAGCTTAACTCTGCCTCCGAGAATTTTCCTCCCGTGGCGGCACCGTGGCTGGCCACAACAGGCAGCTTACCAGGCAGCTTACATCTTTGTTTAGTTTTTGTTTGGATGATCTATCCATTGATGAGAGAGGTGTGTTGAAATCCCCTAGAATAACTGTGTTGTGGTCAATTTTACTCCTGAACTTGAGAAGCGTTTGTTTGATGAATGTAGGTGCTCCATTATTTGGGGCATATAGATTTATGATTGTTATATCCTCTTGATGAATGGTTCCCTTAAGTAGTAAGAAATATCCATCTTTGTCCCTTTTGATTAACTTTGGCTTGAAGTCTACCTTATTTGAAATGAGAATGGAAACCCCTGCTTGCTTCCGCAGGCCATGTGAGTGATAAGACTTTTCCCAGCCTTTTACCTTCAGTCTATTGATATCTTTTTCTATGAGGTGTGTTTCTTGGAGACAGCAGATTGTTGGGTCATTTCTTTTAATCCATTCAGATAATCTGTGTCTTTTATATGGCGAGTTTAGGCCGTTAACATTCAGGGTTATTATTGAGATGTGATTTTTATTCCCATCCATTTTTATTTGTATGATGATCTTTAGCTTGATTAGGTTTCTCTTCTGATTGGTATTTCCCTTAGTTTAATATCTCCCTTTGTTGATTTTCACTGTTATTTTTCTCTTCTTCTTCATGGAAATTTTGCCCAGGATGTTCAGAAGTGCTGGCTTTCGAGATGTGAAATCTTTTAACTTTTGCTTGTCGTGGAAGGTTTTTATTTCATCTTCAAATCTAAAGCTCAATTTTGCTGGATATAAGATTCTTGGTTGACATCCCTTTTCCTTCAGAGCTTGAAATATGCTATTCCAGGATCTTCTTGCTTTTAAGGTCTGGGTAGAAAAATCTGAACAAAGTCTGATTGGTTTCCCCCTATATGTAATCTGCTTCCTTTCTCTTGTGGCTTTTAATATTCTCTCCTTGCTTAGTATATTAGGCATTTTCATTATAATGTGTCTTGGTGTGGATCTGTTGTGATTTTGTATGTTTGGTGTTCGGTAGGCCTCTTGAACTTGGTTTTCCCCTTCATTCCTCAAGTTTGGAAAATTTTCTGTAATTATTTCATTAAATAAATTACTCATTCCTTTGGCTTGAAACTCTGCCCCCTCCTCTACCCCAATCACTCTTATGTTTGGTCTTTTTATGTTGTCCCATAATTCTTGAATGTTCTGTTCTTGGTTTCTTACCATTTTTGCTGTGTAATCTAGATTTTTCTCTAGGATATATATTTTGTCTTCATTGTCTGAGGTTCTTTCTTCCAAGTGATCTACTCTGTTGGTGATACTTTCGATTGAGCTTTTATTTTGATTTATTGCTTCTTTCATTTCTGGAATTTCTGTTTGGTTTCTCTTTAGAGCTTCTATCTCCCCATTGAAGTAATCTTTTACTTCCTGTATTTGTTTATGGAGTTCTTTGTCAAAATGATCTTTCACCTCCTCTATTTGCTCCCTCATCTCATTTTTTAGTTCATTCTTAAGTTCCGCTAACATTTGGAATATGTAATTTCTGAATTCCATCTCTGGCATTGCACCAACTGTGCATGGTATGGAATCTACTGAGGAGGTATATTGATTTGTTTGTGTCACTTTCTTCCCTTGTTTCTTCATATTGCTTGTGCATCTATTCTACCTGCACTGTGGGAGCTTGTCTACTTTGATTTTACCTTAAAACCTTATGTTGCTCCTGTAGTACAATGCTATCAGATCCCCTTATATTTCCTTTACACTTTAAAATCAAACACTTTCTATTCAGAGAATCCCAGTTTGATCACAATGTACAGATTTAGTTAACCCAGATGTTGTTTCCAATTTACTCTGTATGCTTCTGATGGGGTTTTAAAGTTTCAAGTAATGGACAGAGAGGTAATATGTTTAGGAAGAAGGAAGTGAGTGTATTGATTTGTTCCTTCTTAGAAAGTATGAAAAGAGAGTTCTATGGAAGTGGTTTAGTATCAGCCGACGAGAGAGGAAAGAGAATGGAGTGAATGAATAGATGGAAAGACCGATTTACATATAAACCTAACTTATGCTGCGGTTGAGAGGAGAAATAAAGAAAGATGGAAAAGAAAAAAAAAAAAAAAGAAGAAGAGAAAAAAAATAATAACCAAGGAGTAGTAATTAGTGTAAGAGAGAGGAGAGAGAGAATAAGTCTAGAAAATAGAGAATAAACCATATATAACACCACTTTGCTATATATTTCAATTGTACACGTTCTAGAAATCTCAATTTGTGCGTATAACTTGTTTTTGCCTCTGTTGAGAATGCAATGGCAGGGTGTAAATAGGGAAGATGAAGGAAGAAGAAAAAATATAAAAGTGAGAAGGAAGAAAAGAAAGAAAAGAGGAGCAGAAGCACACAAACACACTGTCAATCAAAACAAAAACAAACAAAAAACTCCCAAGAAACAACAAAACAAACAAACAAGCAAATAAAAACAAAAACGTTGAACCCAAGAACAAGTCTCAAACAAAATGGACCCTTGGAAGCCCTTCTTTTTTCCCTTCCAGTTTAAGCCACCTGACCCAGATCATGTACAGTCAGCAACCCTGTTAGTGGAGTCAAGGCTGCACCTTTGGTCCGTTGCAGAGTGGCACAGTGGAATAGTGGAAGGGACTTATCCTCAGGCTGGGCCCTGCTTACAGCAGTAGGGAGATGCTACTATGGGCCTTGGAGGCCAGGCAAACTGGCGGAGGGTTCTCTCCTTCCAGCGGGCAGGTGCCTACCTCTTGCTCTGGTTGCAGCTGGGCAGGTCACACTCCCCCAACGGAGTGGAGGAAGCACTTCACCAGGTCTGGCCCTGCGTGCAGCAGCTGGGAGATGCTGTTCTGGGCCCTGAAGACCAGGCAAACTGGTGGCTGGGTCTCTCCTTCCAGCGGGCGGGAGTCTACCTCTTGCTCTGGTCGCAAATGGGCAGGTCGCACTCTTCCCGATAATGGAGGAAGCCCTTCCCCAGGTCTGGCCCTGCGTGCAGCAGCCGGGAGTTGCTACTCTGGGCCCAGGCCGTTTTCTTACTTCTTTTGCCATGTCCTCTAGATTTTTCTCCAGGATAAATATTTTGTCTTCATTATCTGAGGTCCTTTCTTCCAGGTGATCTAATCTGTTGGTGATGCTTTCAATTGAGCATTTAGTTTGGTTTATTTCTTCTTTCATTTCCAGAATTTCCGTTTGGTTTTTCTTTAGAATCTCTATCTCCCTATTGAAGTAATCTTTTGCTTTTTGTATTTGTTTTTGGAGTTCTTTGTCAAAATGCTCTTTTGCCGCCTCTACTTGCTCTCTCATCTCATTTTTTATTTCAATCTTAAGATCCATAAACATTTGGAATATGTAATTTCTAAATTCCATCTCTGGCATTTGACCAACTGTGCTTGCCATGGAATCAATTGAGGAGGCCTGTTGGTTGGTTTCAGCCACTTTCTTCCCTTGCTTCTTCATAATGCTTGTGTGTCTATTCTCCTAGCACTGTGGGACCTTGCCTATTTCGATTTCACCTCATAGCCTTATGTTTCTCCTGTGGTACAATGCTGTCAGGTCCCCTTATAAATACCTTACAATTTAAGCTCTAACACTTTCTTTACAGCAAATCCCAGTTTGATCACAATGTACAGATTTAGTTAACCCAGATATTGTTTCCAATTTACTCTGTATGCTTGCATTGGGGTTTACAGTTTCAGTATTGGATACAGAGATGATATCTTTAGGAAGAAGCAAGTGAGATTACTGAGATGTTCTTTCTTAGGAAGTATAACAGTAGAATTCTATGGAAGTGGTTTAATATCAGCAGACAGGAGAGAAAAGAGAATGGAGTGAGCGATTTAGAGGAAAGACGATTTGTATATAAACCCAACTTATTTAGCCTTTGAGAGAAGAAAGATAAAGGAAGATGGAAAAGAAAAATAAAAAGGAACAATGCGAGATAATAAAGAATTAAGAATTATTTTAAGAGAGAGGAGAGAGAAACTGAGTCAAGAAAAATAGAGATTAAACTATATATAACACCGCTTTTCTGTATATTTCAATTGCCCCAGGACTAGAAGTCCCAATTTCTGCGTATACCTTGTTTTCACCTCTGATGAGTACACAATGACAGGGTGTAAGTAGATAAGATGAGGGCAGAAGAGACTAAAGTGAGAAGGAAGGAAGGAAAGAGGCACACAGACACACAAATAATCCCACTATCAAACAGAACAAAAGCAAAAACAAACAAAAACAAACAAACAAACAAAAACCAAACAAACAAAAAAAGCAAAAACAGAGTCGGAGTTTAAGCCAGTTGACTTGGACCATGCCCACAAAGTCACAGTAGAGTCTAGTCTGCAGCTTTGTCCAGTGGCAGATTGGCACAGAGGACTAATGGCTGGGGGGTGGGGGGTGTCAGTACGTGAATAGCACCAGGAAAGCGTTCATCAAAAAGGCATGCATTCCCTACGCCCGCCCCCGGTTATAGCTCTTGTGGTTGCTGTGCTGGCCTCAGGCAGGCCCTTTCCTTCAGGCTGCCTGTGCACGTCTCACCTGGTGTTTGCTGTTTTCCGGGCTCTGGATCGTTCCTTGGATGCCTGCAACTGTTTTTCTTTCTCCGTTTCTTTGTCGCGGTCAAGCGCAGCCCTTCTCCAACTTGGCGGCGCCTTCCCTGGTCCCGACAGCCGTATCCCGGTCCTGTGTGTCACTCTGATGTGTGCAGGTCCCGTTCGGCGGTTTTACGTGAAAGAAGTCTGTGAGGCAGCTGCTCGCGTCTGGCTCTCTTTTTATTCTGTGCTGTTTTTTTGCTGTGGTCTGCACTTCCCGTACTGCAGTGCTACCACAGCAGCTCTGCCGTTAATGCTGGTTTGGCCTGTGGGTTGCTGGCACTGGACTCCGTGCATCAGCGGTGTGGAGTTCCTTGTATTTTCACAGTCTGTATGTGCAGGGATGCCTCAGCTCCCTTCCAGTTGCGGGAACGTTGCTAAGAACGTGTTCAATCTTCCCGATAAGACTGTTTTATTGCCAGTCTCCCGAGCGTGCTTCTCTGCTGTCCGCCATCTTTTTTCCCTCCCCCCCTTTTGTTTTAAAAGAGGGATAAATAGATGGGTGAGCTCTCACCACATCAGGATCAACTGTGCCTGTCTTAGGCGTCCACATGTGCAACCAACATTTTTACCCATCATTGGATAATCAAGGCTGTGCCCTTGACTCCTGTCTTAGGTTGATATGTTGGTCACATGAGACTTTCCCGTCATTGACTACCAGCCGTCCAATCGAGCCAACCAATCATGAGGAGATGCTCCAGTTCTAAGGTGGTAAGCTTTGTGCTGACGAGCCAAGTTCCATTAAATAGCGTACCAAGTTCTTTACACAAATCAGCTGCCCTAAGTTCCATAAAGTAATGCACTGAGTTCTCTAGACAAATCAGCTGCCCTACTAGGGTTAAGAAAAGGCTTACCTGCAAGGCATTGTCCCATACAATGTCCCAAACATCTTATAGTAGAAAGATCTATCAAAATGTCCACTTGCTAACACGTTGATCTAGGAGGCCTCGTGCATGCAGAGCAGAGGCCACACTGCTGGTGAGGTTGTTTAATGCTTGAGCAGCAGGGATGCTTGTAGCGATTGCAATCCCTGCAGCTGAAGCAGCAGCAGCTGTCTCTTTTATGTCTAGACAATGCCACCACCAGGACCCACTAAGACTGGCATAGGGATGTACCTAGAAACTCAAGCAACAATCATTAGAGGAAAGGCAGTGCCATTCCAGCACTGAGTCAAGAAGTGAGTTGTAGGAGTGCAATTCAAACTAAAAAATAGAATTATTAAATCTTCAGGTATCTGAATTTCTAATAATTAGCTGGCACAAACATTAGCTGGCAAAATATCACATTTAGAACGGATTAAAGAAAGACTAAGAACATTTTATAAAAATATTTTGTTATCTGGAACTCTGCATACACAGCAACCTTTTATGAATATGCCTGTTGAAACAATTTAAATTAATCAGCTGTTTAACAAAGTTAATTATAAATAATACCTGTTGAAACAATTTAAATTAATCAGCTGTTTAACAAATAAAGTTTAATCCAAATAAACAATCCCAAGTCAAATACCAAAATATCAGGCTATACAGTATTAGACATATTCCTTGCTGAAGAGAAGTCCTAGAGATAATTATAAATTAAGTTTGAAGGTACCTTCATTTTTAAATTGTTTACCCAATTTAACTTAAATGAATTAAAGTTATTTGGATCCTTTTGTTTTTTTTTTTGGGGAAATAATTTTCATGAGGACTCGGTTTTTGTTATTTGTGACGTCACATTTACATGAAATCTAGACAAGTGCACAGACATAAAGACATATATAAAAAAAGAAAAACACAATTTTGTGCACACTAAAGAGAGATCCTCTTGTCCCGGCCGGGAGGAATGAAACTTAAGTTGTGAATTCATTGAAGGAAAAAGTGCGCAGCTTAAAAGTTTCTTAGCTGAAAAGGCAAAGATGAGGTTCCCTTGTCGAAAAAGAGACAAACTAGTGCAGGTGCGCGGATTGATACCTCTTTTAAGGGAATCATTCCACAACTACTTCATCTTGGCTCTTTTGATTTGGCACTTGTTTTATTAATCTTGATTCTGCAACAACTTCATCTTGGCCCTTTTGATTTTGTACCTGTTTTATTAATCTTGATGGCATCCATACTGGGGAGGATTCATGCTGTGGAAAAACACAAACAGATCCTCTCCCCCAAATTAATACTGGGTCTGGGCCCCTCCATGTGCCTGAAAGAACATCCTTCCAGTAAACCAAAGGTTTATGTTGTTGGTGTGGATTCCAGTGTCTGTCTCCAGTTGAATATCCTTTGGAATCCAAAGTTAAAAAATTTAAAGTAAAAAGGGCAACGGCTAATCTATCTTTAGGATTTGTCCAATTTCCTTCTTTTTGTTTCAAAAGCATAAGTTTGAGTGTGCAATTAGCTCATTCAATTATACTTTGACCTTGAGGATTATATGGGATACCAGTCTTATGAAGTATACTGAATTTTGCGCAAAACTGTTTGAAAGATGAGGACGTATATGCAGGGCCATTGTCTGTTTTAAGCATTTTGGGAATGCCCAGTGCAGCAAAAGCTTGTAAATAATGAGATGTAACATCTTTAACTTTTTCTCCAGCATGTAAGGAAGCAAAAATCATGCCTGAGCATGTATCTATGGTCACATGAATAAATCGCAATTTTCCAAAACTTGGCTCATGAGTGACATCCATCTGCCACAAATGATTGGGCATTAATCCTCTTGGGTTAACCCCATAATGTGGATTGGGCAAATGTGTCACATGAGATTGACAAGCCTTTACAATTGTTCGAGCTTGATCTTTAGTTATTTTGAACATTTGTTGTAAAGTAGTACTATTAATATGAAATTGAGAATGGAATGAGGTAGCTTGTTGGACAACTGAAAATATAAAGATTGTTTGAGTAAGGGCATCGGTATGAGTATGAGGTGCTATTGGACCTGCTAGCTCCAATTTAGGGACGGCATGTACAATATTGTGGCTGTCTGAAAAAATATTTATGGGCTGTTCTCTAAAACTTTCAAGAGCTATAATAACAACTTCTAGCTCTACCAATTGAGCTGATTTATGGGCAGTAATGTGAATCATATTTTCTTTTTGAGTGACTACTGCAGCAGTGCCGTTAGAGGACCCATCTGTAAATACATTTAATGCCTTAGGAATAGGTTGATTTTTTATTACCTGTGGAAATATAATGGGATGATTGATACAAAAAGATAGTATAGGAGACTTAGGAAGATGGTTATCAAAATTTGCAGAAGTAGCACATCTAGCTATAGCCCAATATCATTGAAGCATAAATATTCAACCTGTGACTATGAATAGGGAGTAATAATAATAGCGGGGTGAATGCCAAATATTTTAGTAGAAGTCTTAAGTCCTTGAAGAATAAGTCCTTTTAGATTTCCAAGGTCTGATAGTGTCTTGACAATATTTGTTGGCATTTTCATATGCCAGCTGAACAACTAATGGCATGGCTTGATCAACATCTCCAAACACTCTACCTGCAGTTTGCAAAAGTCGATCAGCAAAGTCAGCACATGGCTCATTAGGTCCCTGAATCACTTTAGACAAGCTACCCTGTAAGTCACCAGTTCCTTGTAATGTTTTCCATGCCTTAACAGCTGTGGCATATATTTGAGCATAAACTCCATGATCATACTGAATCTGAGCCTGTAAAAAGGGTGGATATTTGAGCAGCATATTGCCCCTCTCCAGTTAACATGTCTAAGTTACGGTGTGGAAATCCTGCAGTCGCATTTCTTCTAGCTGTTTCAACACAGAACTCTTGGAATTGAGATCTCCAAATTAAGTATTGTCCCCTTTTCTTCTTGTCTTCTGCTCAATACTGCCTTACATAAGACTTTCCAATCTGAAGGAGTTAAAACTTTAAAGTGTTAAGGGATTCTATCATGTTTATGGTAAAAGGAGCTTGGGGCCCATATGTCATTGTTGCTTTTCCAATCTGTAGTTTTGAAATCTAAAGATTGGTGGTACCTCTGTTCATTTTGATTTTCAAACACTGGCAGATCCCATTGTTTCTGTGAATTTTGACACTCAAAGGCACGCAAGCGCTTAGAAAGACCATTAATCTCTGCTTCAAGGGCACACAAGTGCCTAGAAAGACACTTCATAGTCTCTGTAATTGATTCAGCCCATGAGGGAGCAAAGGGCACAAGTGGTTCCTCCACTTGATGGTCCTTTATCTTGGTCCTCCTTAATTTCCTTTTGCTCATTTTCTCAGGACCACTTTTACTTAAATCCTCCTCACTAATACTATCATCAATGGTCCTAACTGACTCAGTGGAGGTTGTGCTGTCTTGACCACTTTTACTTAATTCCTCCTCACTACTACTACTCTCACTGGTCCTAACTGACTTAGTACCATCCTGAGTCCCAGGTTCAATTGAGAGCACATATTCTTCAGTTATCTCTAATAAATCTTGAATAGATTTAGCAGCTCGGATTTTTGTCATTTTTGAGCCCATCTTAATCGCTCTGACTAGAGACGCCTTAGTTCTTACCTGCCGATTCCGAATGCCCCATACGGGCTACCACTTGTTGCCGCCTGTAGCTGTTGCCGTCTGCAGCAACTATACTGTGGGAAAGAATTCGGAGGCAGATTGGGAATGAGTAGGTTCTTTATTCTGCTTTCTCTTCTGACTTCTCTCTCCAACTCCAACAACAACCCCCACACAACTCCAACCCTACCTGGTTAAATACTCTTCACCTTAACAAGTATATGCATGTCACAAGCTCAACTTACAGGTGTGTCACACAGTGTTCATGGGCACAGAAAGATTCTTAGTTGATTACATTAAGGTCAGGAGAAAATAATTAAATGCCTCCTCTTTGGCTCTCAGCCAACCGCCATCTTAGCTACCTCCTCATTAAGGCTCTTACATACGAATATGATAGGCATGTCCTACATGTGCCAGACTGGATAGACACAGTGACCCTGTCCTCAGGAGTCAACGGCTAAAAAATCACATGCTCTAAGTCACCCTGTGCTGGTTGATTACAGGCATTGTCTCATCTAATTGCCATTTTGGTTCCATGAAGTGAGGTTTACTGCTGACCCTATTTCACAGAAGAAGAGCCTGAGGTCAGAGAGGTGCAAATTCTTGCCCAGGGAGTGTACACATTAGCTGGGGCTCCAATCCTTACATGGCTCCAGTCATGTAATCCCTCCCTGGGGATGCCTCTGGAATGTTCTCTGTGAGGTGGGGCCTGGGGATGGTCCTGTTGCCCTTGTTGACCTTGAATTTCTCCAGACCTTCATAATGCTTTCCTTCATGATGCTGTCTGAATCCATCATCCCTGCTCTTAGTGGAAACCCTGGAGAACCAGTGCATATTTTTAGCCTATGCCACCTCTTTGGATAATACTCACAAGTCTACTTCCCACTGAGTAAAGTACTAGAGCACTTTAATTTTTACCCCAGTGCCTTTGAGTGTCACCAGGAGATGTAGGTGAGAGGAGACAGGTTTATCTGGCTTCTCACTCACCTGCCTCCCCATCAGATCCTCAACCTCCCTGGGGAATGGCAGGGGTGCCCAGTGCACATGGTCAGCCCTACACTGGAGCCATGGACCTGACTGCACCGTCTCCCTGCATTCTGGGTGTGAGGTCTTGCTCAAGAGACTTCAGCTGGCCAAGCCTCAATTTGCTCCTCCATAAATGGGGAACAAGGACTCCAGTCCTGCAGGACATGGGGGACTCTACTGAGGGACCATGTGAGATTTGGAGGAGAGGGAAGCTTCCCTGCCCATCTGGGCTTTGGTGTGGCTGCACTTCACTGATACATGTAGGGGTCAAAGATGGCTAGGGGACATTATTAATAGACTTTGAGTTATAAATCCCATAGGACATCAGCAGAAATCCTTACTGAGACCCTGAGACCTTTCTGTCCTCATCCTTTCTACTCTCCCTTTTCCTGTCCCTCAGCTCCAGCTCCCAACCTCTTACAAGCCAGGCAGCCCCCTGCCTCGGGGA
>CM046664.1:33858332-33991590 GCA_025594165.1 Tamias sibiricus | reverse complement strand
AGAATAGTAATTGCATTCTCTGGGTATATTACATGACCTATCTTAGTCTTTTCTGATGATTTACATTTAGGGAAAACCTGAGGGTGAAAAGAAACTTGTCAGTGTCCAGGATGGAGCACAGGGTAGTAGGGAGAAGAAAATATTTCAGATAATATTTAATACAAAGAAGGCCAAGGCAGCTAGAATTTAGGAAGCCAGGGTGAAAGTAGCACAAGATCTACCCATTAAGGTATATGGAAGCAAGAGCATGGGTTGCTCATATTTTCTTCTTTAAAGGGCTGGCTGTGAATAGAACAGAATGGATAGGACCCAGTGTGGATGGAGAGTGACCCAGGGGAGGCCATTGATAAGTGGTCCAGCAAAGAAATTATGGTGGCTTGAGGAGAATGGAATAAATGGAGTTGTGGGGAGAAAAAATAGGCAGAGTCAAAATATATTTTTTGGAGGTGAAATTGACAGGACATGGTGCTAGGTAACACAAAATGTGAGTGCCGAGAAGTATCAAGAATCATGCCAAGTGTTCTAGTCGGAGATGCTGGGTAGATGGTACAGTCACTAACTGAAATGAGGAAGTCTATAGGAAGAACAGGTTTGGTTGGAAGATGATTACATGTTTTTTGCTTTCAAAAATTTTCCCCCCACAATTTTCACACACAGGAGCTTTGCCTTCATAAAACAACATTAATGAGTAGGCAATACAAAAGACTGGGAGTTTTTCCCATCTGAATATGGGGACATGAAATTGTTTCCCTTTATCTGTAGCTACCTACTTGATTTTAACAAATCAGGTGGAATATTAGTGAAACAGTTATAATTGTGGAAGAAGGAGTTCTCAGTCATGGGTTACAAGCAAGTCATCCCAAATGAAATTTTCTGAAAAAGTTGTTGTATATTGAGTTCTGATATGTTTCTCCTTCTATGGTAGGTTAGGGTGAAAATTTCTTCCAAATCAATTATGTCTCTAATGGTGTCATAGTATTTTTTAATGAAAATCTAGATAAAGAAGGAAAAGTTACACATTCATCCATGCTTACTGGTACGTATTGTGACTTTTACCTTCTGGAGCACAGCATAGTAATTTCTTTCTTTCTTTCTTTCTTGAGAGATTTAGAAGCATGCATTTTTTTTAAAATTAAATGCACTAGTAGAGAAATGCTTTCCCACATAAAATTCCCATTGACTAAAGGGTACTGAGAGATTGTCTTGATGAAAATAAAGAAACACATTTTCATGTGGAGTACTGTATGCTTTTTCTAAAAGTTGCACACCCTTATTCTAGAGGTCCAATAGGAATTTCCAAGTGGTTCATGTGGTATTACTGGGTTTCATCACCTAGTGAAACAAGATTTTAAAGTTGAAATCAAGTTATATAATTATATTGTGTCCATATGTGATTGTGCAAAAAAGGAACCCCAACATAAACAACAATGCACCAATTAAAATGTGGGGAAAATATTCTTATTTTATACATAATAAAAGTTGAATTCAGCAGATTGATGTTAGTATTTTATAAGCATACTATTTTCCACCTTGAACCATTTTTTCTATATTACTTGTTACAATAGTGACAAAACTTAAATTTATTGCTCTTTAAATGAATAATCAGAACAATCCCAAAATGCAGTGTTCCCAGGTCTCTCGAGAACTGAGACTTTCATTCATGCCTCTGAACATCAATTTATACCTTTGTAGTATTAGATCCAAATTTCAGGTAGGTGGGGCTATAATCTTATTTTGTCATAGATGAAGGAGGAGATTTTCTTTATTTTTGATTTGCATTAACAGAGATGACCAGATGCTTATGTTCTAGATGAAAAGTTTAGATCCCTTCCATCCCTCTTCTGATATTGAATATTGGATGAGTGGTCAAGAATATAAGGGCATAGATTCCAGACTGTAGACACAGGAAAAATCTGAAGCCACAGTGTAGAAGAATTCCCAAATCTCAGGCCTGAATGTATCCTGGAGAACACACAAATTTTTTTTTTTAATATTTATTTTTTTTAGTTTTAGGTGAACACAATATCTTTATTTTATATTTATGTGGTGCTGAGGATAGAGCCCAATGCCTCATGCATGCCAGGCGAGCACTCTACCACTGAGCCACAACCACAGCCCAAACACACAAATTTTGAGCACAGTCAATTTCATAGCATAAGTGGTCTTTATTTGGCTTAATAATTATAATACCTGGAGATTATATGATGTTTAATATCTGGAATCCACTCAGTATTCTCACATCATCAAAATGATCTGGTAGAGATAGAAAGAACATGGCAATAATGGAATTGACCTCTTCGTGGTGTGATCCAGAGGATGCTTTCTAACAGAAATCTCATCTGAGTTATCCACCTTGAAACCTACCAAAAGAAAGCAGTCTGAGTTTGGAGGAACAGAGAAGTTTGAAGAGCTGACAGTGGACATGAAGATTCCAAAGGAAAACATAAGAAATTTGATGGAAACTGGTAAATTCACTTTCCCTCTTCCTGTTGTATAGACATTTTCCTGAAATGTCAGAAAATACTGTGAGCCTTGATTCAGATTTTCCATTTGCAAAATGGAAACCCTTAGACATTGAGGAACCCTAGCGATTATGATTTTCCCTTCCCCTCTCTTTCACAGAAGACTGTCCTGCTACCTAAGAACCTTGCTTAATGAGTTGACTCTTGAGGTTTGTATCACCTGACACTTAGTTCTATGAAGGATTTTCCCCCTTGTGATATTTGGCATAAGTACTTACTATGAAACAGTCCCTCTTGAAAAGTGCTGAAATGAATGCATGTGTTTTAATACATTGAAAATGCAACACTATTTTAGGGTAAAAAGTGGGGTTCTTTAACTGGAAGACAGTTTGAGAGAAATTTGTGGATCACTGAACAATGAAATGGCATTAACATTGGTGAATTTCAGGGTGAATAAAGTATCTATCCTGCAGTGGCAAAATCTTTTAACAACCCAAGAGGAGATTTCTCAAAGACACACACATTTATTTTTGGTACATTAATTGAATCCAGGGGCCCTCTTATCACTGAATTACATATTCATCCCTTGTTATTCTTTATGCTGAGACTAAGATGTAAAGGCTGGCCTCAAACATGAAATACTCTTTTCTTAGCTTCCAGTTTTGCTAAGATTACAAAAATGCATCACTGTGCCAAGATCAAAATTTTGAATGCATTGCACACCTCAGTATGCAACACAAAAACTCTCAGAGTAAGATTTGCCCATGGTCATGCAAATGCATACTTTCCTATGAAACTGATACCAGTAGAACCCACCTATGAACATACAGTGTTTAGTGAAAAGAGATCCGTATGGGCTTTTGTCCACTCTAATACACATGAATTGTATCTTGCCTTTTCATTTAAATGCTCACCAACATTATGCCATTAAGACCAGCTTAGTCTATGTGCAGTAGCTGCAGATGGTGAGGACTTCAGAATGCACTGGCTCAGAGAGGGGCTGTAAGTTAACTAAAAGATTTGTTTTCATAGGCCCTTGGGCAGAAATAAGGCTGCTTCTGATCAGGACTAGTGAGCAGACAGTACAACACATTAGGTAACTAATTGTACGCGTTTGCTGTTGCAGGTGGATCTTGCTGAGTGTCTATGCCCATTCTGGCATGCAGACATCATGGCATTCTGAAAAAAATGTCTAAATGCCTCTATTTAACTCAACTTTAGTTTGGGTCCTACTATTTAAAAGGACATGACTCAGCATGGTTCCTCAAACAATGGGCTGGGGGCCACCCTATGGGAGTTGGGGCTCTCACAGGTGAGAGGGATAATGGTAGCATTTATACTTACTTCCTCTTCCATCTCTCCACCTGGATTTAATCACATGCCATGTTGATTTATCTCCATAGTACCTTGCAAATCCATTCATTTCTTCCCAGGCCTTTGAAGTCCAGGCCTCCTTTTCCTTTGTCTTACATTCTTAGGAAAACTTAACTTGCCTCTGCTTTAGCTTCTGGCCAATTTTTACTAGGAAGTTGGGGGCATTTTTAAAAAATGCCCAATTGTGCCTGCCATTTATTTAGAATTCTTTGATGACTTGAGCTTCAAAAATCATAGATTCAGCCTACCGATATAGCTCAGTGGTAAAGTGCTTGCTTGCCTAGCATGTTCCAGGCCTTGGATTTGATCTCCAGCACTGCCAAAAACAAGAATTTGGCCTGCCCAACCTGGTCTCTGGGCTATTTGCAGAGCCACCTTTGCCATTGTTCAGTCCTTAGAACTTAGACTTGACCAACTCAGAACCTTGACACACAAGATCCATCTGAACTTTTTTTGCAACTCCTAAGGTGCATTTAAGAGAACAGTTTTGTTAATCCATGTGAAAATGTAGTGGTTAATTCCTGGCCTGGAGTCTTTTTTTCAACTTTCCTTCTCTTGGACAAACCATTGCTCCTAAGTATCAGTTTTTTTCATCTATAAAATAAGAAGCTATATCCTGGGAGTATTGGGTTATCCAAAGACAGATATATATGAAAGGATTTACTAATGAGAGGTAGTGACAGTTATTTGCTCTCTGGTGGCTGTTCTCACACTTCTGGATAGGAGTCTTCTCTACCATGCTCCCAAGCCAGCATCTTGAGTAATAAGTGCTGGCATATCTGTTGGTGCTCTGTTCACAACATATATCGTGACCACTGGTGTTCCTTAGTATCCATTGTATGAGGTCATCATTTGCCTCCACTTTCTGCCACTCTTACAGAGATGATCCAGGAGAACAGGGACCAGAGAGTGATCTGGTAGAGGAAGGGGCAGCTGGTGAGATAGGATGCCGTGTCATTTATCTGTCAGAGCTGAACCCAAAACACACTGGTCCATAAGCTCCAGCTTCCTGTTTGCATTCCTCTTTTTTTTTTTTTTTCTTTGTATCAGGGACTGAATCCAGGGGTATTTAACCACTGAGCTACATCCCCAGCCCTTTTTATTTTGAGACAGGGTCTTGCTAAGTTGCTTAGGGCCTTGCTAACTTGCTGAGGATGGCTTTGAAGTTGTGATTCTTGTGCCTCAGCCTCCCAAACTGCTGGGATTTACAGGTGTGCACCACACTGTACCTAGCCTCTGCATTCCTCTTTTTGATGGGTATTTCCTCCCTCCCACTTCTGCCAGCCAGAATCTTGAGTCTTAATTCAGTGCCTTCCTCCTCCATCATCATTCAGTTCCCTCACCTATGCATTCAAACTTTCTCTCAGACCTGCCCACCTCCTTTCATCCCTGCTGCCCAGGTGCAGAGCTCACCCTCAAGGAGGGATGATATGGTTTGAATGTATCTCCTGCCCCCAAATTTTATTTGTAGTATCATTAATATTTGAGAGGTAGGGCTTTTGGAATGTAATAAGGATTAGATGAGATCATGAGGGTGGGGCCCCTAGGATGGCACTGGTGACTTTATAGGAGGTGGAAGCGAGACCCCAGCTAGCATGTTATCTCTGTCTTGCCATATGATGATGCCTTTTGTCCTGTTGTGTTGTAGCAAGAAGGCCAGTACAATGCTCTTGGATCTCCTGAACAAGGAGCCAAATAAACATTTATTCTTTATAAATTACCTAATCTTGGGTATTTTTTTTATAGCAATAGAAAACAAACTAGGACATATATGACAGATATGTGCATTCAGACCATGTTGTATAGATGTGGATAACCATGCCTTGGTATAGATGAAAAAGTAATGGACTTGGGGCCAAGAGGACCTGGGTTTGAATTTCAACCTTGCCATTTGTTAGCTGTAAGAATTTGGGATGATCTGTCTCCTAAGCCCATTTCTTCATTGATCAAAAGAGATGATGTGATCTCCCCTTTCTCCTCAACCCCTGTACACACACACATACACATAACTCTTATTGTTGCTCTTTTATGCAGTGACATTGTACTTACCTGCTGATCATTTCAGCTCACTTGGCTGGATATTTCCTGAAGGCAGGTACTAGACCACCAGTCTCTGTGTATCCCCCTTGCACTATAAACTCTGGCATATACTTTAGTAAATGTCATTTAACTATAAATGCCATTAATTTCTATTTCCTATTTCCATTTCTGCTTAGACAGGAAAAATCTTCTAGTCAAACCCCTGGGATAGGTTTCTGCATCTGTGACCACTGTTATGTGTTTATGTTGCCCTTGGCAGCTGGTACCCTTGTGTGAACCCCTTAGATGAGAGGGCATTACAGGGCAGGGCCCCTCTTAGGTGATTGGGTCAATTGGCACTTTTTGAGGCTGGATCAAAGGCTCCTCTGCTGGCTCCACTCATGAATCTGATCACTAGAGCTGTCAAGCTGTAAGACTGGCAATTCCTACCACTGTAGGACTTGCCAGTCTTACAGCCATAGGCTGCTATGGTTTGAATTTGTCCTAGAGTTCATTTATTTGAAACGTAATCCTTAATACAGCAGGGCAGAGAAATGGGATGCTTCAGAAGCCATTTGCTCATAGACTGTACAGTCATGAAGGGGTTAATACTGTTACTATGGGAGTGGGTTGTTTATTGCCAGAACTGAGATTATTAGAAAGGTGAATTCAGCTTTCTCTTGTCCTCTTGCTTTGTGCCACAAGATGACACAGAAGGGAGGCCCTCACTAGACAACTAGCACCTTCACATTGATCTTTTTGATTCTTGAACTAATAAATTTATCTTCTTTATAAATTATCTAGTCTCTGGTATTCTGTTGTATTTGAACCAAACAGTCTGAGACACAGACCCAATCAAAGAGAAGATGCAGAAGTCTTTATGTAAAAACCAGAAGGAAATTGTTACTACAGGTATTGAATTATGAAACTTTTTCCCTTAAAATGTTTTATTTCTTATACAACATAATACAAGTAATGAAGATACATGAGAAATAACATAAATTTACATGTTATAAGTAAAATTTTTGGTGACAACCTTTTTTGTTGAAAAATTTTAATACCTTTATTTTATTTTATTTACTTTTATGTGGTGCTGAGGATCGAACCCAGGGCCTTGCATGTGCTAGGTGAGTGTTCTACCACTGAGCCATAACCCTAGCCCTGGTGACAACCTTTTTATACTACAAAAACACTTTCCAGGGGCTGGGGTTATGGCTCAGTGATAGAGCGCTCGCCTAGCACGTGTGCAGCCTGGGTTCGATCATCAGCACCACGTAAAAATAAAGGCATTGTGTACAACTAAAACAAATAAATAAATATTAAAAAATAAACACTTTCTAATATTAACTTGATGTAAGATATTTTGGCTTACTTTTATGTGCATTTGTTAATTATATCCATGAAAATGTATACCTTTAGCAATTTTGTTAATTGATATATTTGAAATCAGCATTAGTCATTTTTGGCAACTGCAAGATAACAAATAAGTTTAATAATTTATAATTCAGAGGAGGATCTTTTCTGTTGCTTTAACTATGAATTGAGCTTGTGAGGGATTTTCCTGGGCTGGAATGACACCAAATAAGTTTCTGATTAATTATATCAAAATATAAACTATATTATACCTATAGCTGATGATTCTTGTGGAATAGTTTTTCTAAAACAGTTTAATTCTGCAAACAATTTTGCAAAAGTCTACCTTTTATTGAAACATTTTTTCATCTTTATGGAGGTAAAATTCACAAATAATATTGCATATTTTAAGGCATACAATGTGGTATTTAGATGTATATATACTTTGTGAAATGATTGCCACAATTGAGCTAATTAACACATCTACCAACTCACATACTTACCTTCTGTGTGTGTGATGAGAACATGTGAGATCTACTCTCTCAACAAGTATCCAGATACAATACAATAATACTAACTGTAGGAAGCTTGCTGGAGATGAGCTCTCTAGAGCTTATTCATCCCACAGCCATGAAACTTGGCAACCTTGACCAACAGCTCCTTATTTTTCCAAATTCCAAGCTTGTGGTCACCACTATTCTATTCTGCTTGTATGAATTTAACTCATTTAGATTCCACATCTGAGGGATATCACTTCTTTTTCTGCTTATTTTACTCAGCATAATGTTTTCTAGTTTCATAAATATTGTAAATGATGGGCTTTCCATCATTTAAAGGGCTGAATAACATTGTAGGCATAATATGACTGCCATGTTATTGTATACAAGCATGATATTTTAAAAATCTGACAAGAAAATTAAAAATATTTTTCTCTATACTTTTTCAGTAGAGTGCCTTTTCAATATAGTATGGATAAACATTTAAGGACAATTCTTGGGGATACTGTGACATAGATAGGCATCAAGGTGGGCCATTTGCAGACAGAGGTGTGGGCCAGAGTGGACATGACCCAGCACGTGCATGTCTGGAAATCTAAAGGATTAAAAATAAATTGTAGCTCCAGTTTGCCTGGCCTGCAGGGCCCAGAGTGGCAGCTCCCTTGCTGCTGCACGCAGGGCCAGACCTGGGGAAGCACCACCTCCACTCCCCGCGACCCGCCCAGCGGTGACCAGAGCAAGAGGTAGGCATCTGCCCGCCTGCGGGAAGGAGAGATCCAGCCTCCAGTTTGCCTGGCCTGCAGGGCCCAGAGTGGCAGCTCCCTCCTGCTGAACACAGGGCTCATCCTGAGGATAAGCCCCCTCCACTCTTCCACTGTGCCATTCTGCAAAGGGTCAAAGGTGCAGCCTCGACTCCACTAACAGGATTGCTGACTGGATATGTTCCGGGTCAATTGGCTTAATCTGGAAGGGAAATAAGAAGGGCTTCCAAGGGTCCATTTGGCTTGAGACTTATTCCTGGTTTCAATGTTTTTGTTTGTTGGTTTGTTTTGTTGTTTTTTTGGGGGGGTTGTTTGTTAGTTTCTGGGTTTTGTTGTTGTTGTTGTTTCTTTTTGTTTTGATTGACAGTGTGTTTGTTTGCTTCTGCTCCTCTTTGCTTTCTTTCTTTTCTTCCTTCTCATATTAGTATTTTTTCTCCTTCCTTCATCATCCCTATTTATACCCTGCCATTGCATACTCAACAAAGGCAAAAACAAGTTATTCGCAGAAATTGGGTTTTTTTGAACGAGTACAATTGAAATATATAGCAAAGTGGTGTTATATATAGTGTATTCTCTATTTTCTAGACTCACTCTCTCTCATACTAATTTCTACTCCTTGGTCACTTTTTTCTTTTTCTTCCTTTTTTTTCTTTTTCCTTCTTCTCCATCTTTCTTTATTTCTTCTCTCAACTGCTGCATAAATTAGGTTTATATATAAATTGGTCTTTCCACCTAATCATTCACTATTTCCTCTCTCATTTGCTGATACTAAACCACTTCCATAGAACTCTCTTTTCATACTTTCTAAGAAAGAACAAGTCAGTTCACTCACTTCCCTCTTACTAAACATATCACCTCTGTGTCCATTACTTTAATCTATAAAGCCCTATTAGAAGCTTACAGACTAAATTGGAAACAATATCTAGGTTAACTAAATCTGTACATTGTGATCAAACTGGGATTCTCTGAATAGAAAGTGTCTGATTTTAAAGTGTAAAGGAAATATAAGGGGATCTGATAGCATTGTACTACAGGAGCAACGTAAGGTTCTAAGGTAAAATCAAAATAGTCAAGGTCCCATAGTGCGAGAAGAATAGACATAAAAGCAAGATGAAGAAACAAGGAAGGAAAGTGGCACAAACAAATCAATATACCTCCTCAGTAGATTCCATGGCATGCACAGTTGGTGAAATGACAGAGATGGAATTTAGAAATTACATTTGCCAAATGCTTGCGGAACTTAAGAATGAACTCAAAAATGAGATGAGGGAGCAAGTACAGATGGCAAAAGATCATTTTGACAAAGAACTCCATAAACAAATACAGGAAGTAAAAGATTACTTCAATAGGGAGATAGAGGCTCTAAAGAGAAACCAAACAGAAATTCCGGAAATGAAAGAATCAATAAACCAAAATAAAAGCTCAATCGAAAGTATCACCAACAGAGTAGATCACTTGGAAGAAAGAACCTCAGACAATGAGGACAAAATATATACCCTAGAGAAAAATCTAGATTACACAGCAAAAATGGTAAGAAACCAAGAACAGAACATCCAAGAATTCTGGGACAACATAAAAAGACCAAACATAAGAGTGATTGGGGTAGAGGAGGGGGCAGTGTTTCAAGTCAAAGGAATGAACAATTTATTTAATGAAATAATTACAGAAAAATTTCCAAACTTGAGGAATGAATGGGAAAACCAAGTTCAAGAGGCTTACCGAATACCAAACATACAAAATCACAACAGATCCACACCAAGACACATTATAATGAAAATGCCTAATATACTGAGCAAGGAGAGAATATTAAAAGCCACAAGAGAAAGGAAGCAGATTACATATAGGGGGAAACCAATCAGACTATGTTCAGACTTTTCTACCCAGACCGTAAAAGCAAGAAGATCCTGGAATAGCATATTTCAAGTTCTGAAAGAAAAGGGATGTCAACCAAGAAACTTATATCCAGCAAAATTGAGCTTTAGATTTGAAGATGAAATAAAAACCTTCCACGACAAGCAAAAGTTAAAAGATTTTGCAGCTTGAAAGCCAGCACTTCTGAACATCCTGGGCAAAATTTTTCATGAAGAAGAAGAGAAAAATAACAATGAAAATCAACAAAGGGAGATATTAAACTAAGGGAAATACCAACCAGAAGAGAAACCAAATCAAGCTAAAGATCATAATACAAATAAAAATGGATGGGAATAAAAATCACATTTCAATAATATCCCTGAATGTTAACAGACTAAACTCACCATTCAAAAGACACAGATTATCTGAATGGATTAAAAGAAATGACCCAACAATTTGCTGTCTCCAAGAACCACACCTCATAGAAAAAGACATCAATAGACTGAAGGTGAAAGGCTGGGAAAAGTCTTATCACTCACATGGCCTGCAAAGCAAGCAGGAGTTTCCATTCTCATTTCAAATAAGTAGACTTCAAGCCAAAACTAATCAAAAGGGACAAAGATGGATATTTCTTACTACTTAAAGGAACCATTCATCAACAGGATATAACAATCATAAATCTATATGCCCCAAATAATGGAGCACCTACATTCATCAAACAAACTCTTCTCAAATTCAAGAGTAAAATTGACCACAACACAGTTATTCTAGGGGATTTCAACACACCTCTCTCACCAATAGATAGATCATCCAAACAAAAGCTAAACAAAAAAAACTGTAGGCCTCCTTAAAACAATTAATAACTTAGACTTAACGGACATATATAGAATATTTCATCCCGCAGTAAAAGAATACACTTTTTTCTCAGCAGCACATGGCTCCTTCTCCAAAATAGACCATATATTATGTCACAAGGCAACTCTCAGCAAATATAAAAAAGTAGAGATACTACCCTGCATGCCATTGGACCATAAAGGAATGAAATTGGAAATCAACGACAAAACAAGGAATAAGAAAAACTACTCCATCAACTGGAAGCTAAACAACATGGTACTGAATGAACAAGGGGTTGAAGAAGACATCAAAGAGGAGATTAAAAAATTCCTAGAGGTAAATGAGAACACAGATACATCATATAGAGATCTCTGGGACACTATGAAGGCAGTAGTAAGAGGAAAATTCATTGCACTGAGTTCATTCCTTAAAAGGAAAAAAACCCAACAAATAAATGACTTAACATCACACCTCAAAGCACTAGAAAAAGAAGAACAGATCAACACCAAGAGCAGCAGAAGACAGGAAGTAATTAAAATCAGAGCAGGGCTGGGGTTGTGGCTCAGCGGCAGTGCGCTCGCCTTGCACGTGTGCGGCCCGGGTTCGATCCTTAGCACCACGTAAAACATAAATGCATTGCATTGTGTACAACTAAAGTAAATAAATAAATATTAAAAAAAAATCAGAGCAGAAATTAATGAAATTGAGACAAAGGAAACAATTCAAAGAATTGACAAAACTAAAAGTTGGTTCTTTGAAAAAATAAACAAAATTGACAGAACCTTAGTGATGCTAATGAAAAGAAGAAGAGAAAAAATTCAAATTACTAACATTCGTGATGAAAAAGGGAACATCACAACAAACTCCTCAGATATACAGAATATAATTAGAAATTACTTTGAAAACTTGTACTCTAATAAAATAGAAAATACTGAATGCATTGACAGATTTCTAGAGTCATATGATTTGCCTAAACTGGATCTGGAGGCTATACACAATTTAAACAGATCAATTACAAGCGAAGAAATAGAAGATGTCATCAAAAAGCTACCAACAAGGAAAAGTCCAGGACCTGATGGGTTTACAGCAGAGTTCTACAAGACTTTCAAAGAAGAACTAATACCAATGCTCTTCAAACTATTTCAAGAAATAGAAAAAGAGGGAGCTCTTCCAGACTCTTTCTATGAGGCCAATATTACATTAATTCCAAAGCCAAGCAAAGATGCATCCAAAAAAGAAAACTTCAGGCCAATATCTTTAATGAACATAGATGCAAAAATCCTCAACAAAATTCTGGCAAATTGGATACAAAAACATATCAAAAAGATAGTGCACCACGATCAAGTGGGGTTTATTCCAGGGATGCAAGGCTGGTTCAATATTTGGAAATCAATAAACATAATACATCACATCAATAGACTTAAAGATAAAAATCATATGATTGTCTCAATAGATGCAGAAAAATCATTTGACAAAATACAGCACCCCTTTATGTTCAAAACACTAGAAAAACTAGGAATATCAGGAACATATCTCAACATTATAAAAGCTATTTATGCAAGGCCCAGAGCTAACATTATCTTAAATGGAGAAAAATTGAAAGCATTTCCTCTAAAAACTGGAACCAGACAGGGATGCCCCCTTTCACCACTGCTATTTAACATAGTTCTGGAAACTCTGGCCAGAGCAATCAGACAGATGAAAGAAATTAAAGGGATCCAGATAGGAAAAGAAGAGCTCAAATTAGCACTATTTGCTGATGACATGATAATCTACCTAGAAGACCCAAAAAATTCTACCAGAAAACTTTTACAACTAGTAAATGAATTCAGCAAAGTAGGAGGATACAAAATCAATACCCATAAGTCAAAGGCCTTTTTATACATCAGTGACAAAGCCTCTGAAAGGGAAATGATGAAAATGACCCCATTTACAATAGCATAAAAAAAAAATACCTGGGAATCAACTTAACAAAAGAGGTGAAAGACCTCTATAACGAAAATTATAGAACACTAAAGAAAGAAATCATAGAAGAACTCAGAAGATGGAAAGACCTACCTTGCTCTTGGATAGGTAGAGTCAATATTGTCAAAATGTCCATACTACCAAAGGCATTATACAGATTTAATGCAATTCCAATAAAAATTGCAATGTCATTTTTCAAAGAAATATAAAAAGCAGTCATGAAATTCATCTGGATAAATAAGAGACCCCGAATAGCCAAAGCAATCCTGAGCAAGAAAAGTGAAGCAGGGGGCATCACCATACCGGACTTTAAATTATACTATAGAGCAATAGTAACTAAAACAGCATGGTATTGGCACCAAAACAGATGGGTGGACCAATGGTACAGAATTGAGGACACAGAGACTAATACATATAATTTCAGTTATCTTATATTAGACAAAGATGCAAAAAATGTACAGTGGAGAAAGGATAGCCTCTTCAACAAATGGTGCTGGGAAAACTGGAAATCCATATGCAACAAAATGAAATTAAACTTGTATCTCTCACCATGCAAAAAACTCAATTCAAAGTGGATCAAGGATTTAGGAATTAGATCTGAGACAATACGCCTAATAGAAAAAGTAAGCTCCAATTTCCAACATGTCGGATTAGGCCCCAAGTTCCTTAATAAGAATCCTGTAGCGCAAGAACTATTACCAAGAATTAATGAATGGGATAGATTTAAGCTAAAAAGCTTCTTCTCAGCAAAAGAAACAATCAGTGAGGTGAATAGAGAGCCAACTAATTGGGAACAAATATTTAATACATGCACATCGGATAGAGCACTAATTTCTAGAATATATAAAGAACTCAAAAAACTTTACACCAAAAAAGAAAATAACCCAATCAATAAATGGGCTAAGGAACTGAAAAGACACTTCTCAGAAGAAGATATACAATCAATCAACAAATACATGAAAAAATGCTCAACCTCTCTGGCAATTAGAGAAATGCAAATAAAAACTACTCTAAGATTTCATTTCACTCCAGTCAGAATGGCAGCTATCAAGAACACAAACAACAATAAATGTTGGAGAGGATGTGGGGGAAAAGGCACACTCATACATTGCTGGTGGGACTGCAAAATGGTGCAACCGCTATGGAAAGCAGTATGGAGATTTCTTGGGAAAATGGGAATGCAACCACCCTATGACCCATCCATCCCACTCCTGGGTCTGTTCCCAAAAGACTTAAAAACAGCATATTACAGTGACACAGCCACTTCAATGTTTATAGCAGCACAATTCATAATAGCTAGGTTGTGGAACCAACCTCGATGTCCCTCAGTAGATGAGTGGATAAAGAAAATGTGGTATATATACAAAATGGAATTTTACTCAGCAATAAGAGAGAATAAAATAATGGCATTTGCAGGTAAATGTATGAAGTTGGAGAGAATATAATGCTAAGTGAAATTAGTCAATCTCAAAAATCCAAACACCAAATGTTTTCTCTGATATAAGGAGGTTAGTTCACAGTGTGATTGGATGGGGGTACATAGGATCAGAGGAACACTAGAATGGTCAAAGGAAAGGGAGGTCAAGGGAGGGAGCAGGGGGGGCAAAGGGGGGGAAAAATGGTGGTTGAATGATATGGATATCACTATCCTAAATGCATCATTAAAGATCTGAATGGTACTTATATACTTTGTATACAAGCAGTTGTATGTAAAAAGATGATATACTTATGCATTATGAATAAGTAAATAAATAATGTAAAAAAAAAAAAGAATCCTCCTCGCCTCAGAGGTACTTGCTTTCTTGTGATACAATATCTAACAGACATATTAATAAGTAAACACTATGATATTAAAAAAAAACCCTCAACTCCAACTATCTAGAAATAATAAATAAAATGACTTTTGCCAACAAAAAATAAATAAATAAATTGTAGCTACACACTAAAAATACATCACCACAGCTAAGACAAAATCTGTCTGAAAATAGATGCATCTAGAAAGAGAGAAATTCAAATGACTCAAAGGTAAATATCCAAGACAAATTCTGTGACTAAAATAACCCTGAATAAACTAAAAGTCAATAATTTTAAGAATGAAATACTGAACAATGAAGAGAAGTAAAATGAAAATTTGGAAGGCAAATCATTGTTTAGATATATAATGGTCAATAGCTAAATCCTAAAGGGTTTAGAAAATGGACACCTACTTAAAGGGAACGATTACAGGTTTTGGTAATGTGGTAGCAGTTGTTTATTTTTATAGGAAAGACAGCACATGGAGGAACAATAATCAGGTGAAGGTTCACACTAGGGAATGATAGGTATGGATAGATACAAGGGAGGTGACGGGAGTCACCAGTCTCGATGAGACATTTACTGGCAATGCCCTTTTTCAAATCTGAAGGAAAATTCATTAAGAAAAATGAGAGGAAAAGCATGAAAGGGCATGAATAATCAGGATGAGAGAAACCCTGAAGTGGATGGACAGAAGTCAGGAGAGAGTAAGCAAACATTGGAACATCACTTCGGCAATGAGATGTAAAATAGGAGAAACACAGTGAGGGGCTGTGTGTTACATGAAACAGAAGGTGAAAGATGGAAATATTTCAAAAGAAATTGAGCAAGAGATGGTAAGAGATCTGAGAGAAATGTCAAAAGCCAAAGATCTGACAGGAGATGTGACAGGTGCCAGAAAGAGAAAAACCTAAGCAAAGATACAAAGCAAATACTAACAACTGTAACTCAAATTATTTTTTCCAGAAGTAAAACAATACTTTGGAGTTGTTTTTTTTTGAAAACAGATTTCTGAGCACTGACTTGGAAGGATGAATAGCAAGAGAAATCCTAGTGAAATCCTGGACTTTAAAGAAAAAAACCTCCTGGGGCTGGGGTTGTGGCTCATCAGTAGAGTGCTCGCCTAGTGCGCGAGCGGCCCAGGTTCGATCCTCAGCACCACATAAAGATGGGGGCATTGTGTACAGCTACAACAAATAAATAAATATTAAAAAATGAAAAAACACTCATTTGTTGCATCTAGAATAAAGGAGCTAATGATATACAATAAAATGTAGAGTAGAATTTCCTCACCCTCTTAGAAACCCTCATTGCCTGAGAGAAACAGCAACTACTGAAGAGACTCAAGGAGAGCTGTGGGGAGCCATGGATCCAATTGTGTTTATAAGAATAAATGCCCAAACATCCAAGGAGTCATGGAAGACCTCCACTAATATTTTTCCCATTGTTAAATTCAGTCAACAAAATCCCAAGATAGTCTTTGACATAAGGACAGATGGTGAGTGCTAAATTCGAAGTTACTGTGTTTAATTAAGAGAAAATGAGGGCAGGAGGGAGGGCATGATGGTGATGAAGGTTGCTAAGGTGACTGCTTTGTAATTAAGATCTACCTCTGTTTAGTGTGTTTTTCTATGATGTGTTTTATTTTAAAGAAGTTGTTTAAAAAGCAGCTGGTAGCAAGTAACTATTATTTAATATAAAATATCCAACAATAAATACTAACATTCAAGATATTTAACAAACTTAAATCTATACTCTTTTCCATATAGGAGAGGACAAGCAGCGAGGGGGCATGTGCACTGTGATCTGGTGCCTGATTCAGCTTCTGAGCCCCAGGAACACAGGTTGCTGTCATCCCAGGTGTTGGCATAGCGGTCTGCAACACAGAACCAAAGGAGAGGTCACTTGGGAGATAGAAGCGGGGAGGAGTTGTTGAAGGAGGATGGCAAGGAACAGAAATTGTAATTGGCAAGGACCCTGGGTCCTGATCTTCCCAGGGCTCTGGTCAGGGGGCACCAAGATCTGTCTGCTGCCCTCATCAAAGGGTGTAGTCTGTGGGAAGACTGTCTGTGAAGGTCCTCCAGGAGCAGATTCCCTGGGACATTCACCTGGGTAGCCTTCAGAGGCTGCTCTCCTAGAGAGTAACTAAACCAATTATTTTTGCTTCTTTATTTTACAAAATTAAAAAAATAAACATAAGTAATCCTTCCCTCTGAACAGATTCTGAGTACATTTTATTTCTTTCAGATTTTGTGTTTTGTTCAAATTTCATATAGTCATGCATATATATATATATATATATATATATATATATATATACATATATACATATATTCCATAGAATCTCAGCTTCAGAAATGGTGATATGAGGTACACCTGACCACAGAGCACAGAGACTGAGGTGCTCTCAGAGTTACTCATCAAAAGGTTCTCAGGGTGCAGTGTACCCTAGTTAATGCCAGGGTCTCATCAGAGCCCACAGGGATACACATCTGCATCAGTTGAGCTCCCCTGCTTGCATGAGGAGGAGCTCTTCTCTACCTCTGTCCTCTTAACTTTTTACCTGGGACCCTGAAGTGGGAGAGTCAGGTCCAAACCATAATTTTTTCACCACATCTATCAATGAGCTGGGTAGTCTCCATTCCCATTGAGAGGATTGGGAGTGCAGGGCTCAGGATGTTGTCCTATTCCAAGGACACTTTGCACAAAGGACACAGTGTGACAAACACTGAAGTGAGCACATGATGCCCCTATGGGCACTTATAACCTCTTCTAATAAGACACCTAGTAGAGGACTTGGCCTAGCGATTCCATGGGCTTTGATGGAAAGCATGAAAGGGCATGAATAATCCTTCACTTGCCTGTGCTGATTTTAATCATAAACACACCTCCTCCTTGGGGCTGGGGTTGTGGCTCAGCGGTAGAGTGCTTGCCTAGCACGTGCGCGGCCCGGGTTCGATCCTCAGCACCACGTAAACATAAATGCGTTGCATTGTGTAAAACTTAAGCAAATAAAAAAAAAAAAAAAACACCTCCTCTTGCAATGGTCATGGTCACATGCAATAGTGGTCATTGCAGTGCTCTCCTTGCTTCTGCTGGATTGCCTAAAGTGCAACAAAGAAAGTTAAGGAAGCAATGGAGAATATGTGCACTTAATGACTTCAGCTCTCTTTCCCACTCTCCCCATACTCACATTTCCTCTGTGTATTATTATTTTGTCTCCTTTCATTTCCTTGATCCCAACTTTTAAAACAGGACAGGATCCCCAGAGGCAGATTCTTTCTAATTGTGTAATCTTGAGAGACAAAAGGAGGAGAACAATCATGCATGCTCAGAGCCACCAAGGGAGGAGAACCCAGGTTTTCCCTGGCCAGAGCAGAGCCAGACTTGTTTGGATTCCCTGCAGCAGAGCAGCACCCAGCTTTTCTGACCCCACCCCAGGTCTGTAAAAAGCTACACAGGGTTGCACAGCATGATTCAGTGTTGCAGCCTGAGGTCAGAAACCAGGGCAAGGCTAAGAAAGCAGGTGCAGAGAGATTTAGAGACATTGAAGTTCCAAGGATCACAAGTATCTGGGTGAGACAAGCAACTTCAGGAAAAGTCATACAAAATTGGAAAAGGGGAATGTGGAAAAGAAAGAGGAGTTTACAGACAAGAAATACAATAAAAAAGGGGACACCAATGGGAAATAAATTACATGCAGACTGCTGGTCCTATTATCCTCGCCTCAGGTTCTGCAAAATAAGGCTTCTGCATGGACAAGGGCAGTGATAGAGATGGTGTAGCCTTGGGAAAAGGAAGGGCAGAGTTAAAGTCAAGCTGAAAACTTGAGTCACTACTGCTCCCGGTGTTCTGAAGCCCAAAGTCAGAACTCCCCATTCTTCCTTTTTTTTTTTTTGTGGTACCGGGGATTGAACTCAGGGGCACTCGACCACTGGGCCACATCCCCAGCCCTTTTTTGTATTTTTTAAAATTAGAGACAGGGTCTCATTGAGTTGCTAAGTGCCTCACCATTGCTGAGGCTGGCTTTGAACTCACGATCCTCCTGCCTCAGCCTCCCAAAGTGCTGGGATTGCAGGCTTGCGCCACCGCGCCCGGCTCCATTCTTCCTTTTCTCTGGACTCTTGTCTCCTGGCTTCAGTCATTTCACTTCTGCAATGAGGAATGGGTCTAGAATCCCAAGGACTATTTTCCTGAACAAATTTTACCACTCTCCTCAGGTAGGGGTATCTGTTATCTTGTTTCTCCAAGAGGCAGCCACTGTCTCCATGACACAGTATTGACTTACCTTCTTTATTTTCCTTGCTTATAATACCAGTATCCTTTCCCTTTACTAATGCCTTTCAACTTTCTTCTTGTCAACTTTCACTGTTATATGTCATATGAGAACAGTGGTGGAAAGATCAGGAAAATACTTCCAGCCTCCCTAATGAAATACTTAATTAACTAACCATTCCACTCCAACCAAGGAGCACCTGTCTTGGGCCTGGAGACAGTGATAACCAACCCATTTAAGCAGTGAGTTTTGTGGGCCTGGGAAGCATTTGTAATTCTGAACAATTCCATAATATATAAGAATTAACACAGGTGTACAGGTAAAGCAACTTGTTCAAACAGGCTTAGTATATAAGTGACAGCAGGTGGAGTTATGGCAAAAGAAAAAAAAGGAACTCGTGTGCTTTTCACCAAGCTGCAGAGGACTGGGAACCAGCTGGGGCCTGACTAGAGTGCAGGAACAGGGCAGAGTTTTCTGGCTGGAGCAGTGGGACAGAGAGAAGCAGTGACCTCCTGGTTTTACTGCTCAGAGACTTTATTCTGAGCCTGACTGATTCTAGGATGTATGGCCAGCAGAGTTGTGAGGGTGACCCCAACCCACATGTCCAGCCACAAATGTGTGACCCCAACCCACACATCCTATAACAATTCTCACCAGCCATGGATGGGTGGGGGTTGGGGTGGCGGTGGTGCTTGAAGGGCAGCTGTACACAGTTCTCTCAAATGGAAGCAAAATCAGGTTTTCCTCTTTGTTCCAGGGTTTTGGAATTAGATGTAGCTGGAGGTGAGAAACATGGTCAAGAATGAACTTCTCACCATACTTCTCCAGAAGAGTCCAGAAGTATGTTCAGGAAGCCCAGATAAAATATTCTTTAGGGTTCCCAAATCTGGACGTGCCTTTTAAACCAGGAGTGGACAATAAACAGAAGAGAAAGAACTAGTATAAGGCCAGAAAATGCAGAGGGGAATGTTGACTTCTCACCCACCACCTAGCACAAGATATAAGAACTATGACTCCAGATTCACAAAGTACCTCTTAGACAGTGTGTCCCACTAGATTTCTTCCATTGTGGGTCAAACCGAACCCCAGATTGAAATCTCTTGTGCACAATTTCCAAGAAATGTCTAACAATGAACGGATGCCATGCATTTTGATGTTTGGGAGAGTCAGATGCAGGACAGATTGGGTCTTCTTATGGGGAAGATTGTGTTTAACTGGCAAAGCAAAGAGATTACAAACAGGATGCTCAAAAGCTAGTGGACTTGCTAGTTCTTATTCTTTTGTCATTAAAATATGAAAAGAACACGATTCCTCTTCCTTTCTATTGCATACCCATTCTTCAACCTCCAGATAAGTAAGTGGACTCAACTCCTACCAGGAAACCTTTCCCATTGGAAAACCACAAGGGCAGTTCCCTACCTGCAGGTTTTTCATCCTCACTGCTTGAGTCATATGCTTGGCTGAAAATCCCCACCTTTAGAGAGAAAAACATCAGCAACGAAGTTAATTGACTTTGGCTTACCCACTTCTATATCACTTGAGTTCCTGATGGGTGCTAGAAGTGGATGTAGTTTGTCTCCAAAATAATCGTGTGGTTGAGGCTTTGTCCTCAGTGTGGCTGGGTTGAGAGGTGTGAGACCTGTAAGAGGAGGGCCTGCTAGAAGGTGATGAGGTCCTTAAGGGCACCTCCCTCAGAGGGATTAAGGTAGTTTTCTCATACACTGGTTAGTTCTCTCTAAAGCGATATGCTATACAAACAGCTAACTATGTTTCTGAATTCCTCTGACTTCTTGTCCCATCACGTGATCTCTTTCTTCTGTACCTGCACCCATGATGATATCACCCATCACCAAATCCTTCACCAAATCTAAGATGCCAGTGCCATGCTCTTGAATCACTTGAACCATGAGCTAAATGCATTTCTGTAAAGTATTCAGTCTTAAGTGGTCTTTTTAAAGAACTCAAATCTTTTTTTTTGAATGTTATTAACATTATTTAAATGATTTACAAAATCACACATTTAGCTCTTCAAAATAATAACAATGTGCTATTCTGTGAACTAGCAACTTAGTTATAAGACAACCCAGTCTTCTAAAATAAAATTGAGTTAGATAAAAAATGAAATCAGATTATAACATATATAAGACAAAAATAAATATCTAACAAATCAGTTATGAAAAGACCTACATTTTTTGCCTATGGTAATATATATATGCATATATATGTATATATTATTTTTATTTGCAAAATAAAAGGTGTTAAAAAACTATAAAATAGATCTGTTGCTGTGTACCATATGATAAATGAGAGAATGAACAAAAGAATTCCAACAATCTTCTCTCTGAGCCTGATAGCAGGACTATTCAAACCATTTTCCAAAGTATTATGTCATTAAACCTATCATTTACCCAATTTTCCACTGACCTTCATGTCAGGTGTTCTTTTTTTTCAGTAATATCAATAATTAATTTACATATAAATCAACAGGCTGGGGTTGTGGCTCAGTGGTAGAGAGCTTGCATAGCATGCATGAGGCACTGGGTTTGATCCTCAGCACCACATAAAAATAAAAAATAAAGATATTGTGTCCACCTAAAACAAACAAACAAAAATCCTAAGAAATATAACTGAACTAGGTATTATAATTAAAAGGTGTAAATAATCAAAATGTGTAAAAAGCAAACAAATGACTATATGCTCTATACAAAAGTCACACTTTAAATATCAAAACACCAATTGGTTAACAGCAAAAGAATGGGAAAATAAGCATGAGAAATCTGAAGTAGAGCTATTAATATAAAATAAATTTCAATAAAATATTTTCAGAGATACGGGGGAACATTTCATAACCATAATAGGGGAACTTCTTCAAGAACGTATAACAATCCTAAAAGTATATGGACCTAATAACAAAATTTCAAGATATACAAAGTAAATTTAAGAAAAATAGAAAGACAAATCCACAATCATATTTGGAGATCTTAAGCCCTCACTTTGCTGGAAGGAGTAATGATATAGAAGGCCTAACAACATAATCAGTCATCTTGACCTATTTGTTATTTATATAGAACTATACACAAAAATGACAAGTTGAAAATTAGTAAGGATAGACTATATTCTCTCATAAAATAAGCTTTGAGAAATTTAAAAAATCTGAAACCATGTATACTGTGTTTCCTGCATAATTTATTACATTAGAAATTAATCACCTTAAGATATATAGAACCCCACCCTGACATGTCAACTACTTCAAAATTAAATGGCACAATTATAAAGAACTCACAGATCAAAGAAGAAAGCACAAGAAAAGTAAATAAAAAGTGCTTTGAACTAAGTGATAATAAAATCTTAAAATATCAGAATCTCTGGGACAAGATAGTACTCAGATGAACATTTACAACTTAAAGTATTTGTATCAAAAGAAGCTAGATTAACAATCAAATTATTTTCAAATTAGGTAGTAAGAAGGAAAAAATAAGAGTAGGAGCAGAAATACGTAAAACAGCAAATAAATAATACAGCTCTAAGTTGACAAAAATCTAACAAGTCCAATCAATAAAAAAGCAAGAAAAAATATCAATGGAAAGGGAGCTATCAAAACAACCCTACATATGCTAAAAATGTATTAAGGTAATATTACAATCATATAATTACAATTATATAGCTTACATAACTTGGTCTATTTTTAGAGGATAGAAACCCCTGCTTATTTACCAGATCCATGTGAGTGATATTTTTTTCCATCCTTTCACCTTCAGTCTGTGGATATCTTTGCCTATGAGGTGAGTCTTTTGGAGATAGCATATTGTTGGGTCTTGTTTTTTAATCCAGTCTGCCAGTCTATGTCTTTTGTTTGATGAGTTTAGGCCATCAATGTTCAGGTTATTATTGAGATATGATTTATGTTCCCAGTCATTTTGTTTTATTTCTAGTTTTTAATTTGAATTAGTTTCTCCTTTGATTGACTTTTCCTTTAGTGTAGTTCCTCCCTTCACTGTTTTTCACTTCTTTTTAAAATTTCATCTTCATGGAATATTTTGTTGAGAATATTCTTAAGTGCAGGCTTTCTGGTTGTGAATTCTTTTAATTTTTATTTATCATGGAAAGTTTTTATTTCATCTTCAAATCTGAAGCTTAATTTTGCTGGACATAGGGTTCTTGGTGGGCATCCATTTTCTTTTAGAGCTTGGTATATGTTATTACAGGCCTCCTAGCTTTGAGGGTCTGAGTTGAGAAATCAGCTGAGATCTGAACTGATTTCCCCCTACACGTAATCTGACATTTTTCTCTTTCAGCCTTTAAAATTTTATCATTATTCTGTATGCATTTTCATTATAATGTGACTTGTTGTGGGTATGTTGTATTTTTGCACTTTTGGGGTCCTGTAAGCCTCTTGTGTTTGATTTTCCATTTTATTCTTTAGCTTTGGGAAATTCCTGATATTATTTCATTGAAAAGATTGTGCATTCCTTTGGTTTGTATCACCGCACCTTCATCTATCCCAATAAATCTTAAATTTGGTCTTCTCACGTTATCCCATAATTCTTGGAAGTTCTGTTGGTTTCTTAACATCTCTCCATGGTCAACTCTATTTTCAAAATTATATATTTTGTCTTCATTTCCTGAGTTCTGTCTTCTAAATGGTCTAGTCTGTTGGTGATAATCATTGAATTTTTAATTTGGCTTATTGTTTTCTTCATTTCAAGGGTTTCTGTTTGGTTCTTTTTCAGAATCTCTCTCTATTGAAGTAATCTTTTTGCTACCTGTATTTGCTCTTACATCATCCTTTACTTTGCAGATCAGTTTAACTATGTACATTCTAAACTCCTTCTCTGACATTTCTTCCAATGTGGTATCACTATGGATTCTGTTATTGGAGTATCTTGGTTTGCTTGGGGTGATTTATTCCCTTGCCTTTTCATGTTGTTTGTGTGTCTGTCCATATAACAGTATGGATCTGAGGCAGTGTGAGTTTCTACCCTGTGGACTTAGAGTGTCCCTGAAGTTTTCCAGAACTTCACTGTTTAGGGGGAGACAAATAATAACAACCACCAATGGAAACAATTTATAGCATTAAACCAAATAATTCCTACTATGACATCTACAATGTTAGTTATCACAATAAACAGAAACGGTATGATCAGTTATGCCTATAATAAAAACAGCAAGTTTGCAGAAATGTTTACATTTTCAAATGATGGACAGGGAGAGAACAAAAATGATATAGGATGTCATGATTATGAGGGAGGAGGAGAGAAGACAGAAGTAAAAGATTAAAGGAAGAATGAAAGAGAGAACAATAGATATTGGCTGTTAGAAGAAAAGAGAGAATCAAGGGAAACAGGTGGGGAAAAATATACACAAAGCAAAATTTAAATAAAAAAATTAAAAATAAAAATAAAAGAATATAAAACAAAACTAAAATATACTAATGAAACATCTTAGTTCACAGTAAACAATAAACTAATCCATGTAAATTAATTGGCTTCAAAAATGCTAGAGATGAGAAGAAGAAAAAAAAAAAAAGAAAAAGAAAAAAAGGAAACTGTATAAATGTCCATGTACCATGAAGATCACAAACAGTAAAAAGAATAAAAAGGGGCTGGGGTTGTAGCTCAGTGGTAGAGCATTTGCCTTGCACACATGAGGCCCTGGGTTTGATCCTCAGCACCACATAAAATTAAATAAATAAAAATAAAGATATTGTGTCCATCTACAACTAAAAAATATTTAAAAAAATGAAAAAAAGTCTTGATGAAAAGTTAAAGAATTCTTTCTACTGGAGTTCAAATATTCTGAGCTTCTCTTAGCAGTTTTAGGTGGGGGTCTTCTGGAGTGTGATGCTCCACCCTCTGGATTGCTGGAGTGAGAGAAGCAATCTTGTAGGCAGAATTCCTGGAGGCAGGGCTTAGGCTTAGGTGGGCTCCAGGCTCTTAGCTGAATGCTAATTGTTCTGGACATTTTAGATCAGCACACCTCCAGGGCCCAGTACTTGTTGATCTACACTGGAGGACCTTACCCCAGGGCTACCCTGGGTTCTACTCGTGTGGTGGGGGAGAAAATTCTTAGTCCCCTATGTTACCTGGAGACCCCACATTTCCTAGTCTCAGGTTCAGTCTCCAGAGAATTTCTCCTGCCCCTGCCCTTCTGAGTTCCCACCAGATGTGTCTCTCCCAGGGGGTCCTACAAGCAGTCAGATTGGAGGGGGAGGGGTAGAGCTGGGTGGGTTTCCACAACCAGTTGTCCCTGTGTAAACCTCTCTCCACGTTTGATTTTCTTCTTGTCACTTAAGCACACTCTATGTTGTGCAGTGTGTGTTTACTGGGCCTGTATTTCAGGCCAAACTCGGGTTTGCCAGGAATTGGCTTGCTGAGTTGCTGGCTCCTTCAGTGCAGCTCCAAAATGGTTTCTTCCTTTGTCCTCCTCCTGCCACCAGGAGAGATGGCATTTTTTATTCCCACACTTGGATATTGTGCCGCGTGTCCTTCAGGTTTGTTGGGCAATGTCCTTAGTTTCTAAATGCTCCATACCCAAACACGCCTCGGGTCTCCCAAAAATGTGGATTCCTTTAATTCCCTTATCCCTGTACTATGCTCAAGAAGGGACCTCTCTGGCTGGAGCTTCCAGTCTTGGTGTGGCTGTGGCTATGCTGCTGGGGATTTTTTCCTTTATTTTATTATATTTTAACCTCCTGTGTCCCTGATCTGCTTTGAATGCCCAGTTTTAGACTCCAGTAAAGTAACACCCTCCTCTTTTTTTTTGTTCACCCACATGTGGAAAAACTGCCCATCTCCTTTCTTGGCAGGGAGCAGCCAGGAACATAACCTCCTCTATTCTGCCATCTTGGATCTCTTTCCAAGAATTCAAATCTTGTTTTTTGCACCTTTATTTTATTTATTTTTATGCTATGCTGAGGATCAAACCCAGTGCCCCCACATACTAGGCAAGTGCTTTGCCACTGAGTCACAATCCCAGCACCCTCAAGTGTTTTCTTTTCTTTTTTTTGGTACTGGGAATTGAACTCAGCGGTACTCGACCACTGGACCACATCCCCAGCTCTTTTTTGTATTTTATTTAGAGACAGGGTCTCATTGAGTGGCTAAGTGCCTCACCATTGCTGAGGCTGGCTTTGAACTAGTGATCCTCCTGCCTCAGCCTCCTAAGTGCTGGGATTACAGGCGTGTGCCACCACACCCACAGCATCTCTTTGAATATGTCAAGATATGTTTTATGGCCCAAAATATAGTCTATCTTGATGAATCTCTAAAATATCTAAAATTTGTGTTACTCTTCACACTGGAATTGGAATTTAAATGCATTTTTGGAAGATAATGCGAGCCTGATCCATTTAAAGGTGACATTGTAAAACATAGAAACATTATGCTACTTTTTCCACAAAAAGGAAGTTAAAAGTTCTCTTAACCTTTCTCTGATTCATGTTTCATATGTAATTTTGTAATGTGTTAATTGTGAAGAGCCCTGCCTTACCTGAGACAAGGTTCCATCTCCCACCTTACTCCATGTTAGAATAACTCTGAATAGGCTAGACTTCAGCTCATTTAAAATAATGTTCAAAAGATTGATTTTTGTTATAAAGATTATTGTGATATCAAACAGGAGATATAATGAATAACTAAGTAAAGTTTCAGGATTAGGAAAGTCTTTTTTCTTGGTTCATAGCTATTACACAAACTAAATATGCTTTTGCTCTGTTAATTTCATTTTTTATTTTCCTTGTAAACTTTATAACTGTTGCCTGTTAGTGTTTTGCCGAGGCACTGCTTCTAAAAAAACAAAAGCAAAAGCAAAACAACAACAACAAAACACCCAACAACCTGGGTTAATTTGAGATAATAAACCATCACCTACAGGACAGATAGTATATAATGCTGACTTCCAGTACTAATACTGACTCCAATTAAATGAAAGGGGTAACTGTAAAATTATAGATATTGAAGTTATAACCTGTTACTCCCTCTTTAAGCCTGATACAACTGGTTTTCTGGGTGTTTAAAACCACTGAGCCACAACCCCAGCCCCACTGCAACTTATTTTTAAAATGGACATTTTTTTTTCTCTTCATCTCTTCTGGCTCCTCCCTAATATCTCCCCCTTCCTAATCTCAGGGGAAACAGGATTACTTTTCTTCCCCATTTTAGGTAGATTTACCATAGGAATGAATGGGGATGATAAAAGAAGATCTCAGAAATGACTATCTCCCAAATTACCAAGTGAATGACTACTCCTACAGATAACACATGGAATGTATCCTTTGAATAACCTGTTAAAAAGCCCCCTGTTCCTGCTGATGGGCACAATCATAACCTCTGGGACAGAAGACCCCTGTGTTTCTCCTTTGTTAGCAAAGCAATAAATCTTCTTCCTTTTTCTCAAAAACAAAATGAAACAAATCACTGAAATGGCACCCTGTACGTACTAAGATAAAAAGATCAGTGTAGAATTGTACACTTAAAATTTTATTCAACTGGGCGCAGTGGCGCACGCCTGTAATCCCAGCACTTTGGGAGGCTGAGTCAGGAGGATCACGAGTTCAAAGCCAGCCTCAGCAATGGCGAGGCACTTAGCAACTCAGTGAGACCCTGTCTCTAATAAAATACAAAAAAGGGCTGGGAATGTGGCCCAGTGGTCTAGTGCTGCTGAGTTCAATCCCCAGTACGAAAAAAAAAAAAATTTATTCAAGGAGCCAGGCATGGTGGTGCACACCTGTAATCCCAGCACTTGGGAGGCTGAGGCAGGAGGATCATGCGTTCGAAGCCTGTCTCAGCAATGGTGAGGCACTTAGCCACTCAATGAGACCCTGTCTTTAAATAAAATACAAAAAAAGGGCTGGGGATGTGGCCCAGTAATTGAATGCCCCTGAGTTCAATCCCCAGTACCAAGAAAAAAAATTTATTCAAAATAACATCATGTAAGCCTTCCATCACTGTGATGGAATACCTGAAAAAAATCAACTTAAAGTGGAAAGGTTTATTTTGTTTCACAGTTTTGGAGTTTTATGTCCTTGGTTTGTTGGTTTTGGGCTTATGGTGAGGTAGCACATTATGGCAGGAAACATGGGTTATAACAAAGCTGCTTACCTCATTGTGGTCAGGAAGGAGAGAGAGATAGAGAAGGAGAGAGGGAAGGAGGGAGGGAAGGGGGCAGAGGTTATAATACAACTGGGCTCTATATCATGAAATTTCTACCACCTCCAATAGTGCCATGGGCTGGCAAATAAGTCTTTAATGCATGGGCCTTTGTGAAGAACATTTCAGATTCAAACTGTAGCAAACAAGAACAAAGATGACTCTTCAGAGAAAAAGTGATGTAATTAAGGAAACAAGGAAGAATGATGTTGGAATGAAAATTGGAGTAGTCAAAATGTTTGGAAAGTTTGGGTCAATGAACAGAAAGACAGAAATGAAATAGTCACCAAATAAAACACTATTTTCCAAGTGGGGCAGTGAAAAGTTTCATGTTATGAGCAAACAATGAGACCAAAGTACTGTATAGGGTGAGAGTGATGGTAATAAAGTTTAGTGTCCTCATTTAGTTTGGAGTGAAGTAGGCATGTTATTTATCTTCTTGTCAATTTGTTGGAAAATGTTAAGTGTAGGAAAAATGGGAGAATGTGTAAATTCTATAATAACACAAGGGCAGGTATTACAAAAATAATAATTGTAATGAGTACATCCAAAAGAAAAAGAAAAAAAGGAAGGAGGTATGAAATTATCGATACAAACAGCAAAAAAATAGTAGAAAGAAATACAAATGTCCTGATGCTCATATTAAATTTCAATGCATTTAACATGAGAGTTAAAGAATTAAGATTGAATAAAGTATAGAAGATAATACATAAATATCAATTCACACAAACATTTTCACTGAAATGCTGGGAAAATCTTAGACAAACACCAGTGAAAAGAATGATGATGACATGGTTATATTAATGAATAACAGACTGAACAAGCTGTAAGACATAAAGTGCTATTTTGTCTTCAGAAGTGCTATTTTGTCTTCAATACCTAATAATAGATTGTTCAATTTAAAGAATTCCATTTCTCAGCTCCAGCACCAGCCAGCTGTGTATCCTCAGACAAATCACTCCCCCTCTCTGGATCTACTATTTCAGATACCTCACTTGGGGATAATGACAGCATTCACCACTGGGTTGTGTGTGGGAATTCTGGGAGACTGTCAATATTGCTAAGTCTTCCATCATTGTGAACTTCTGTGATTTCGGGTAATCTCTCAGAGGGCAGGATGTATCCCACTTCTCCTTTCCAACTCCTAGGGCTCAATGCCAGACACAGTGTGGATGCAGATAGCTAGAGGAACTGAATCCCCATTTCTGCACTTGTTTGGCTATAGGCCCAAAGAGCCAGTGCCAGCTCCCAGCACACTCTCCCCACCCTGACTGACCCTGTGTTTTTCATCTAATTTCCCAAGTAGGTGGAGACAGAACAGTAGCTCTGCTGTGGCCATTTGTGCTGAGCTCAGTGGAGGCTGGTGGCTGCTCATCTTCCAGGAATGTGCCTCCCAGAATGTTGGGAAAGATGATCAAAAACAGGCTGAAGTGGGACTGAAAGTCTTTGCAACATTGGCTTAGCATCTCAATAGCACCATGACACTCAGGAAGAAGAGCTGTATTCAAGTCTTCCAGGACCGCTTCCAGTTGTGTGACTGTGAACATGTCCCTCCACCTCTCTGAGAAATGCTTCCTATACAGATAGGGCTGTTGAGAACACTGACTGCCCTTGAAGTTTTCAGAAATGAGGTGAAGAGTGGATCTTACTGTAAGTGCTCCATAACTGTATCAGTCATTGCTTCCTCTCAGAATGGTTGCAGGATAGCATCTGTTTGTGTACACATGGAGACCCACAGAGAGGCTGTGACTAGTTCTAGGTTGCAGAGTCTGAAACCTTGCTGGTTCCAGCTTTAGCTTTAGCCATTCTCCCTCCCCAAATTTAAAACAGCCAGCAGGGCTGGGCTTGGGACAGACCAGGCAGGGGTCTCCCAAGAGGGGGTGTGGATGGGCAAATGTGGAGGAGTCTCCCAACATTGACATTCCCTTTACTGAGATGCTACTGTGTGCCAAGCACTTTAGTATTTTTTCCCCCATTAAATCCTGAAAACACTTGGAAGTCGGCACTATGGTCTCCATTTTACATATGAAGAAACTGAAGTCTGCAGTGAGCAACACAAGGTAGGCTGGCTCTTGTGCCACCCTTCTGCCCTGACTGCTTGTCCTCCTCCAGTTGATGCTCAGAGGGCAGGGAGGTGAAGGTATGATGGACAGGCTCACTGGCTGTACTCTTTGCGAGCAGAGGGAAGGTGGAAAGATATGCAGGGGGCAGGCAAAGCCCAACCTCCAGATGCACAGGCTTAAGTGGGAATGTGCAGCCTGACCCCTGGGTTGTGTGTCACTGGAACATCTGATGTATAATCATAGCATCATTAAATTATCTGTTTACCAAAGATACTCAGGTACGGTATGGGTTGTAACCTATGTCAAGAGTGAGCACTATTGTGGGGTCCAGGTGCTTGGGTAGTGGCTTACTAGGAGTAGTCAAATATTCCTCATCCTGGCTCAGCCACAAGTGCCCCATGATTTGGCCTACAATGAGCCTTTACATGGAGTCCACAGTCAACAGATGATACTTTGCACTTTGGTGGAAACATGAGAGGGAATGTCATATCTGCTCCTTTAGCCACACAAAGGTGGTTACCTTGAATGGGAGCTCCTCAAAACCCTGACATATGGAATGACACCCAGGCTTCAGACATACACTGTAGGGCCATGATCTTCTTCCTGCTGATAGAGTTCTGGGGCACATTTGGGAAAGTGTCACAGAATATGTCCAACTTCTGCCCAGCTGTGAACCTGCAACTTAGGTCAAATTTGCAGAGTTTGATGTATACTCTGGCATCCACCAGGATGTTATTCAGCTTGGGCTTTCTGTGTGCAATGCCCTTCAGATGGCAGTTAATAGATGGGTTACCCTCCCCTCTACCCCTGGATGTTTCTGTGTCCTGAGCAAAGCAACCTTGTGTCATTTTCCCTGGGCAAGGGCCAATGGGCTTGGAGGTCTCTCTGTTCTCTGGACAGAATGTTCTTTCCCCGTAAAGGAGCCAATAGGCTGAAAGTTCGCCTTGTTTCATGGGCAAAGAGCCAATGGTGTTGGGGTCACTCTGGTGCACCCCCCACCAGAAATCCCTATATAGGGTCCCATTCAAGAGACTCACAGACACAAAGGCTCGTCCCTGTGGAGAGGTGGAAGCCACTGCACCAGACTTAGACCCACTGTCTCCAACCTAACAGCAGCTGCCCCAGCCGACAGCTCCAGACCCACAGCTTCCAGCCCAATGACAGCTGCCCAGCCAACAGCTCCAGCCTCCAGCCTGACAGCAGCTGCCTTAGCCAACAGCTCCAGAGATCCCAGCCGGTGAGACCAGGCACCCACCTTCTGTTCAGAGCTTGCACACTCTCCTTTCCCTGACTCCTCTCTCCCACCAGAGCTTGCACACTCCCCTCCCTGACTCCCCTCTCTCAGTACCTCTTCGACCTCTGACCAGCCACAAAGGCTGTTGAATGAATCTCTTATCTGCGTGGCTGTCCCTGGTGTGATTTTTGCCATTCAGCAGTAGTGTACAAAACACAGGATCTGCCCGAATACCCTCTGGGCCTCTACTCCTGCATGCCAACAGCCTCCAGGATGTGGTGCAAGAGCTGTCTTCCATGCATGTTCTCCATCATGACACAGATATGTTCAATGGTTTCAATCACTTGAGACAGCTGGATCACATTTGGGTGTTCCACAGTCTCCATTATAACCACTTTGGATATAATGAAAGGGAAGTCCTGTTCTTCCTTTGGCAGAATGTTCATGGCCCCTTAAAGCCCTGTGAAGTTGTCAGGCCAGTTTCACTTGGGGGTAATCTGCCCTATTCAATCTCCCTTAGGACACTGTAATTGTTTGTTGTTGCCACCTGCAGCAACAAGACTGCAGGAAAGAAATCAGAGGCAGACTGGGAATGACTGGTTCCTTTATTGTTCCTTCTTCTTTCTTCTTCCTTCTCCTTCTGATTCTGCCCCCCATTCCTCTCTACCGACTGTTTTTATCCTCTTTACCCATCACAGGTGCACTAGTTCTCCCAACAGGCATACACGTGTCACAAGCCCGACTCAATGCTACAGCACGCAGTGCCCACGAGCTACCATAAAAGTCAGGTGTAAGTTGTAGTAAACAAAGCCTTGCTTCTGACAAATAAGTAAACGCCACCTCTTGGCTCTCAGCCAGCCGCCATCTTAGAGCTACTTCCTCATCAAAGGCTCTTACATTTCCCCCTTTTTGTTTTAAAAGAGGGATAGCTTAAATGGATGGGTGACGACCCTCACCACATCAGGATCGACTGTGCCTGTCTTAGGCGTTTACATGTGCAACCAGCATTCTTACCCGTCATCGGATAATCAAGGCCATAGATAGAGTGCCCATGACTCCTGTCTTAGGTTGATATGTTGGTCACATGAGACTTTCCCGTCTTTGACTGTCAGCCGTCCAACCAAGCCAACCAAGCATGAGGAGATGATCCAGTTTCTAAGGCGGCTAGTGCATTTTTCACCATAATCTTGTCTTTGCACTGACGAGCATGTATTTTACATGAGCAAAGCCCCAAAATAACTGCCCATTTTGACCCCAAGATACAATATTTTTAAAGAAAGACATCACATCACTAAAAGAGGGCACAGACACTCTTGTGAAATTGACTAAAACTATTTGAGCTCTTAAGGTTCTGGTCAGATTATCAAAGTTATGGTTCCACGTTCCATTAAGTAGCATACTAAGTTCTCTAGATAAATTAGCTGCCCTACTAAGGTTAAGAAAAGGGATACCCATAAGGCATTGTCCTGTGTAATGTCCTAAATATCCTATGGTAGAAAGATCTCCCAAAATGTCCACTTGCTCTTGGAGAACATCAACACATTGATTGAGAAGAACAATTCCTAAATGTAGATGCTGATTTAGGAGGTCTTGTGTATGTATAGCAGAGGCCACATTTTTGGTGAGGTTGTTTAATGCTTGAGCAGTAGGCATGCTTGTAGCGATTGCGACCCCTGCAGCTGTAGCAGCAGCAGCTGTCTCTTTTATGTCTAGACAATGCCACCGGCAAGTCTTCAGGGTCCGCTAAGACTGGCATAGGGATATACCTAGGAACTCGAGCAACAATCATTAGAGGAAAGGCAGTGCCATTCCAGCACTGAGTCAAGAAACAAGTTGTAGGAGTGCAATTCAAACTATCATTAAAAATAGAACTATTAGATACTATGAATATGAACAGTGGGGCTACGCAAACAGGGGTAGGTTGGAAGGTCATATTGATAGTTTGAACTACTGAGACATTGGTTTCAAATGTCACTGATGAATTGAATATAATATTTGAGCATAACCTCCAGGATCGTACTGAGTCCAAACCTGTAAATCAGCATATTGCCCTTCTCCCATTAACATGTCTACATTACGACCTGGAAATCTTGCAGCCGCATTTCTATGAGCGGTTTCAACACAGAGCTCTTGGAATTGAGACCTCCAAACTAAGTATTGTCCCCTGCTCAATACTGCCTTACATAAGCCTTTCCAATCTGTAGGAGTTAAATTGAGAGTATTAAGAGATTCTAACATGCTTATGGTGAAAGGAGCTTGGGGCCTATATGTCATTGTTGATTCCTTAAAGTTTTTTTTTTATAGTTTTCTTGGTCCTTTTTAGTTCCCTTTTGCTCATTTTATCAAAGACTGTGCTCTCAAGATCACTTTCACTTAATTCTTCCTCACTAATACTACCCTTACTAGCCCTAACTGACTCCCTTTCTTGTACCTGTCCCAAAGCTTCGGCACTTTCAGTAACACTTTCCTGAACCTTAGGTCTAGTTGAGAGCAGGCATTCCCTAACTATCTTTAACAAATCTATAATAACCTTGACTATCTGGTTCCTTGAAATTTCCAAACCCATTTTCCCTCGCCCTTAACCGCTCTGGCCAGAGACTCCTGTGAGGTTCCTCAGTTTACCTGCCGTGCCGATAAGTTCCCCGTATGGGCCACCACTTGTTGCTGCCTGCAGCAATGAGACCACAGGAAAGAAATTAGAGGCAGACTGGGAATGACTGGCTCCTTTATTGTTCCTTCTTCTTTCTTCTTCCTTCTCCTTATGATTCTGGCCCCCCGCTTCTCTCTACCAACTGTTTTTATCCTCTTTACCCATCACAGGTGCACTAGTTCTCCCAACAGGCATACACGTGTCACAAGCCCGACTCAATGCTACAGCACGCAGTGCCCACGAGCTACCATAAAAGTCAGGTGTAAGTTGTAGTAAACAAAGCCTTGCTTCTGACAAACAAGTAAGCGCCACCTCTTGGCTCTCAGCCAGCCGCCATCTTAGAGCTACTTCCTCATCAAAGGCTCTTACAGTTTGTGAGGGTATATTCAAAGGAGGAGCTGAGAGGACCTGCCACACAGTCATCCCTTCATTGGGCTCACTACTTTCAAGTACCCAAGGTAAGAAACAACACTAATTGTGCTAAAAAGAAAAAAAAAAAAAAAAAAAAAGGAAGAAACAAAGCAAAACAAAACCAAAAATGAACAACTAAAATCAAAGAAACCCAAAACCAAAACAAAAATACCAAAATCACCAAACCACCAAATAAGCTAACTAGCTGTGAGTCCAACAGGTTCCCAACCAAAAGCTCCCTGTGCTGTGGAAAAAAACCAAACCAAACCAAACCAAACAAAACCACTCTCAGGCAGAACCTTACATAGGTGAGGTTTGAAATTACCTCACAATGGTTCCTTGTGAGGTCAGAGCAGAAAATGACCCAGTCACAGATGTGCATAACCCACAGTGTTTGTCTCATGTTTTGCCCTCCTGAACATTTTCCACTTCAATAATGATTAAGAAAGGACTCTGGAAGCTTTTTGCTTCAATTGGTTGTGGAGACTGATATTTATTTGTTTAGAAGTTAAAACCTGTAGGACACTTCAATGGCCTTTTCATTTTGAGTCTGTAAATCTGTAATAACTTTTAGGATTTAAAGGCGTCATCATAGTAACTGGTGCACTCTGTTCCCTAAGACACTGGGGATATTATTAATATTTTTAGGACTGAGAGGGAGGGACTTTTCATCATAATTTCCCCATAAGTTCTCATCAGATTTCTCATCAGAAGCCCTGGAACCCAGAAGGCAGTGGGGTTACGTATTCAAAGTAATGAGAGACAAAAACTTGTCAGCCAAGAATGCTATGGTTGGGAAAGTGTCCGTCCCACTGTAGGGAGAAATGCAAGTGTTTCCAGATGCCTTAGTGTTGCTATAACAAAATACTTTGGACTGCATAATTTGTTAATAACAGAAATTGACTTCTGGAGACTACAAAGTCAAGGTCAAGACTCTAGGATATTCAGTGTATGGAAAGGGCTGGCTTTCTCCTTCTAATGTGGCACCTTGTGGCTGTGTTCTCACATGGCAGAAGGGGTGGAAGTGTTGAACTCACTATCTCAAGCCCTTCCTCTCTCTCCTTTTTTTGTGGCAGTAGGCAATTGAACCTTGGGTTTCATGCATGCTACACAAGCACTCTGTCACTGAATTCTATCCACAGATTCTCCTACTGAGTCAGGGTCTTAATAAGTTGCTCAGAATGGCCTCAAACATGCAATCCTCCTTCCTGAGTATCTTGAGTAGCTAGGATTACAGGTGTATGCCACCACACCCAGGTTAATAAATGTAGTGTGTGTTTGTGTGTATGTGTGTGTGGTGCTGGGATTGAACCAGGGCCTAGGCAGGCTAGACACACTGTTTTTTAAGGATGCACATCTCATCATGTCCTAAAAGCACATACTGCAGCCCCACCTCTCAATACTGTTGCAGTGCTGTTGAAGTTTCAACAGGAATTTCAGAGTGACATACACACATAGCATCATAACACAAAATAAATGAGTAGAAGGAGTGGGTCAACATTAGGATATGGCCTGCATGAGGGGAGTCCTTCAAGTTGAACTGAAGGAACTTGGACAAGAACTCAGAGTTTGTTTTTATTTAGAGTTTGTCCACCATGTGTGAGAAAATATAAGAAAGTTTAGAGATGAAATGATTGGGTTATAAAAGCCTTAACCTAATCAGTGAATTAGTCCTGGTAGGCATTAACTTTGTGGCAGGTAGGGTATGACTGGAGGAGGTGGGTTCCTGAGGGCTTGCCTTTGGGGATATAAATTTTGTCCTTATTGAGCACAGCCTTCTCTCTGCTTCCTAGCATGATGTTTTGAGCCACTTTCTTCTGCCACATTCTTTTGCCTTACTTTGGGCTCAGAGCAATAGAGTCAATCATCTATGGACTGAGACCTCTGAAACCATGTGCCCTTAATTAAACTTTTCCTCCTCTAATTGTTCTTATTGGGTCTTTTGGCTATAGGAGTGAAAAAATTGACTAAAACAGAGCTAAAGATAGGAAAATCTCTGGTAGAGGCAAATTCATGACAATTATTTAAGCAATTCATGACAATTATTTAAATCATGTGTTTTCCACATGATTTAAGAGACTAATGTAGCAAAATTCCCAATTACTAATGTATGTTACTGAATACAAAATGCAATATGTGTAACTTTGTGACATCAGTAATTGAGGGGGAATGGTGTGGGAGCTGTATAGGAGGAACATTTTGTACATTATCAAAGTTAGGCTGCTATAGATTCACAACAGAATGGTACTTCTCATGTTAAATGGAACCCCTATAGGAAACACAAAGAAATAGCTATAAGACATAACTAAAATAAAAGGGCTGGGAATTAAACTGTTTCATTAAAAAAAATCAACTAAATAGGAAAGGAGATAATCTTGCAGGAAAGAAGGTGCTATAAGACATTATAGGAAACAAAAAATAACACATACCAGTCCTTCGTTATCAAGAATTGCTTGAGGTGAAAATGCTTTTAACACTCCAATCAAAATATAGGGAACATTCCAATCAAAATACAGGGAGTGAAAGAATGAACCACAATAGGATCTGACATGCTTTCTATTAAAATGAGGAAGAGCATCCAACCCTGGCAGGATCTGGGGAAGCATGTTCTAGGAAGAGGGAATAAAAAGTACATAGGTCTTAGGCATAAATGAGAGAGATGTAGATACAAGAAGTCTCGAGTGTGTGACCACAGTGATGGTGCAGTAGCATGTGGAAAGCCAGACACACATCAGATCAAGGTCACAATGGGGGCAAGGTGTTCTTGTTTTTTGTTTTTCAGACAAGGAAGCTGAGGCCCAAGGAAACTGAACCTTTCTGATGAGATCCTCTTTTTTACATTGATTCCAAAGTCCTTATTTCCCAAACTCTACCTGGGTCAGACCCACCATATTTTGAATGACCACTATCTAGGTATCTATTTAATAATATTTTAAATAGTTGCAAAAGATACAGGTGTTCATAAAGGTTGATTAAATATACTTAGAAGTTTAGTCTAGTTCCCCACTGAGTACATCAGTAGAGTTCCTGCTCCTCTAAATAGCTCTGTAACCAGAGTAATATTTTTAGAGCACCTAGCAAAATGAATGTTTTGAACATCTTGAATTTAACTTGAGTCAGAAACTGAGCAAGAGAACAAAGAAACCATGGACTGAAACTTCTGAAACATGAGCCAAATGCTGCGATTAAATTTTCTTTTTTAAAGTTGTTTTTCTGCAGAATTTTGTTACAGTAATAGAAAAGTGTCTCCTGAGGTCACTGGTTCAGATCTCAGTTGGGCCGCATGAGACAGGAATGCATTAGAAGGCTCCAGGACCTCTCTCTGACTCTTAGCCCTGCCAATTCACCCTGGCGGCTGAGTCCAGCTCATGTTTCTTATGTTTCCAGCACGAGAAACATTCCTAGCTCCATTTGCCATGTTCAGCATTTAAAAAGTTTTAGTGTTAAAGTGATTGGACTTTAATTGGGTTTCTCTTAGTGTAGTTATGTTTTTATTAAAAAGATGAAAAAATGTTATTACCTATTTGATTATAATTAATCTTACATTAAAAACAAACCCTCAAAAATTATTTTACTGTCTATTATATTTCATCATTCTAATTATCATTTGTTTTCCATATTTAAATTTTTTTGTATGGTTCTATTCTTTTTTTTCATCTTTTTTTAAATTTTATTTTTATAATTTTTAATATGTACAACTCATAGTGCATATATTTAGTATCTTTTTACATACAACTGTTTGTATACAAAGTATATTACAATTAAGGTCTTCAATCATGCATTAAGGAAAATGATATCCGTCTCATTCAACCACTTTTTTTTCTTTTCTCCCCCTCCCTCCCCTCTTTTTCCCTCTCTTACCCTCCCTTCCCTTGATCATTCTAGTGTTCCTCTAATCCTCCTATGTACCCCCCCATCCAACAATACTTTGAAATAGCCTCCTTATATAAGAGAGAACACTTGGTACTTGGATTTTTGAGACTGACTAACTTCACTTAGCATTATGTCTTCCAACTTCATCCATTTACCTGCAAATGCCATTAATTTATTTTCTTTTATTGCTGAGTAAAATTCCATTGTGCATATATACCACATTTTCTTAATCCACTCATTTACTGAGGGACATCTAGGTTGGTTCCACAACCTAGCTATTGTGAATTGCGCAGCTACAAACATTGAGATAGCTGTGTCACTGTAATATGCTGTTTTTAAGTCCTTTGGGAATAGACCCAGGAGTGGGATGGCTGGGTCATAGGATGGTTCCCTTCCCAGTTTTCCAAGAAATCTCCATACTGCTTTCCATAACGGTTGCACCATTTTGCAGTCCCACCAGCAATGTATGAGTGTGCCTTTTTCCCCACATCCTCTCCCACATTTATTGTTGCTTGTGTTCTTGATGGCTGGCATTCTGACTGGAGTGAAGTGAAATCTTAGAGTAGTTTTGATTTGCATTTCTCTAATTGCCAGCGATGTTGAACATTTTTTCATGTATTTGTTGATCAATCGTGTATCTTCTTCTGAGAGGTGTCTTCTCCATTCCTTAGCCCATTTATTGATTGGGTTATTTGTTTTTTTAGTGTAAAGTTTTTTGAGTTCTTTATATATTCTAGAGATTAGTGCTCTATCTGCTGTGCATGTATTAAATATTTGTTCCCAATTAGTTGGCTCTCTATTCACCTCACTGATTGTTTCTTTTGCTGAAAAGAAGCTTTTTAGTTTAAATCTATCCCATTCATTAATTCTTGGTAGTAATTCTTGTGCTACAGGATTCTTATTAAGGAACTTGGGGCCTAATCCAACATGTTGGAAATTGGAACTTACTTTTTCTTCTATTAGGTGTATTGTCTCTGGTCTAATTCCTAGATCCTTGATCCACTTTGAATTGAGTTTTGTGCATGGTGAGAGATAAAGGTTTAATTTCATTTTGTTGCATATGGATTTCCAGTTTTCCCAGCACCATTTGTTGAAGAGGCTATCCTTTCTCCACTGTACATTTTTGGCACCTTTGTCTAATATAAGATAGCTATAATTATATGTATTATTCTCTGTATCCTCAATTCTGTACCATTGGTCCACCCGTCCGTTTTGGTGCCAATACCATGCTGTTTTAGTTACTATTGCTCTATAGTATAATTTAAAGTCCGGTATGGTGATGCCCCCTGCTTCACTTTTCTTGCTCAGGATTGCTTTGGCTATTCTGGGTCTCTTATTTTTCCAGATGAATTTCATGACTGCTATTTCTATTTCTTTGAAGAATGACATTGAAATTTTGATTGGAATTGCATTAAATCTGTATAATGCTTTTGGTAGTATGGACATTTTGACAACATTAATTCTACCTATCCAAGAGCAAGGTAGGTCTTTCCATCTTCTGATTTCATCTATAATTTCTTTCTTTAGTGTTCTATAATTTTCATTATAGAGGTCTTTCACCTCTTTCGTTAGGTTGATTCCCAGGTATTTTATTTTTTTTTGATGCTATTGTAAATGGGGTATTTTTCATCATTTCCCTTTCAGAGTCTTTGTCACTGATGTACACAAATGCCTTTGACTTATGTGTATGGATTTTGTATCCTGCAACTTTGCCAAATTTGTTTACTAGTTCTAAAAGTTTTCTGGTAGAGTTTTTTGGGTCTTCTAGGTAGATTATCATGTCATCAGTAAATAGTGCTAATTTGAGCTCTTCTTTTCCTATCTTGATCCCTTTAATTTCTTTTGTCTGTCTAATTGCTCTGGCCAGAGTTTCCAGTACTATGTTAAATAGCAGTGGTGAAAGGGGGCATCCCTGTCTTGTTCCAGTTTTAGAGGGAATGCTTTCAATTTTTCTCCATTTAAGATAATGTTAGTTCGGGGCCTTGCATAAATAGCTTTTATAATGTTGAGATATGTTCCTGATATTCCTAGTTTTTCCAGTGTTTTGAACATAAAGGGGTGTTGTATTTTGTCATATGCTTTTTCTGCATCAATTGAGATGATCATATGATTTTTGTCTTTAAGTCTATTGATGTGATGTATTATGTTTATTGATTTCCGAATGTTGAACCAGCCTTGCATCCCTGGGATAAACCCCTCTTGATCGTGGTGCACTATCTTTTTGATATGTTTTTGTATCCGATTTGCCAGGGTTTTGTTGAGGATTTTTGCATCTATGTTCATTAAAGATATGGGCCTGAAGTTTTCTTTTTTGGATGTGTCTTTGCCTGGCTTTGGAATTAATGTGATATTGGCCTCATAGAAAGAGTCTGGAAGAGCTCCCTCTTTTTCTATTTCTTGAAATAGTTTGAAGAGCATTGGTATTAGTTCTTCTTTGAAAGTCTTATAGAACTCGGCTGTAAACCCATCAGGTCCTGGACTTTTCCTTGTTGGTAGCTTTTTGATGACATCTTCTATTTCTTCGCTTGTAGTTGATCTGTTTAAATTGTGTGTAGCCTCCACATCCAGTTTAGGCAAATCATATGACTCTAGAAATCTGTCAATGCATTCAGTATTTTCTATTTTATTAGAGTACAAGTTTTCAAAGTAATTTCTAATAATATTCTGTATATCTGAGGTGTTTGTTGTGATATTCCCTTTTTCATCACGAATGTTAGTAATTTGAGTTTTTTTCTCTTCTTATTTTCGTTAGCATCGCTATGGGTCTGTCAATTTTGTTTATTTTTTCAAAGAACCAACTTTTAGTCTTGTCAATTCTTTGAATGGTTTTCTTAGTCTCAATTTCATTAATTTCTGCTCTGATTTTAATTATTTCCTGTCTTCTACTGCTCTTGGTGTTGTTCTGTTCTTCTTTTTCTAATGCTTTGAGGTGTGATGTTAAGTCATTTATTTGTTGTTGTTTTTTCCTCTTAAGGAATGAACTCAGTGCAATGAATTTTCTCTTACTACTGCCTTCATAGTGTCCCAGAGATTTCTATATGATGTATCTGTGTTCTCATTTACCTCTAGGAATTTTTTGATCTCCTCTTTGATGTCTTCTTCAACCCCTTGTTCATTCAGTAGCATGTTGTTTAGCTTTCAGTTGATGGAGTAGTTTTTCTTATTCCTTGTTTTGTCATTGATTTCCAATTTCATCCCTTTATGGTCCGATAGCATGCAGGGTAGTATCTCTATTTTTTTATATTTGCTGAGAGTTGCCTTGTGACATAATATATGGTCTATTTTGGAGAAGGAGCCATGTGCTGCTGAGAAAAATGTGTATTCATTTACTGAGGGATGAAATATTCTATATATGTCCGTTAGGTCTAAATTGTTAATTGTTTTGAGGAGGCTTAAAGTTTCTTTGTTTAGCTTTTGTTTGGATGATTTATCCATTGGTGAGAGAGGTGTGTTGAAGTCCCCTAGAATAACTGTGTTGTGGTCTATTTTACTCTTGAACTTAAGAAGCGTTTGTTTGATGAATGTAGGTGCTCCATTATTTGGGGCATACAGATTTATGATTGTTATATCCTGTTGATGGATGGTTCCCCTTAGGAATAAGAAATATCCATCTTTGTCCCTCTTGATTAGTTTTGGTTTGAAGTCTACCTTATTTGATATGATAATGGAAACCCCTGCTTGCTTCTGCCAGCCATGTTAGTGATAAGACTTTTCCCAGCCTTTCACTTTCAGTCTGTTGATGTCTTTTACTATGAGGTGTGTTTCTTGGAGACAGCAAATTGTTGGGTCATTTCTTTTAATCCATTCTGATAATCTGTGTCTTTTGATTGGCGAGTTTAGGCCATTAACATTCAGGTTTATTATTGAGATGTGATTTTTATTCCCATCCATTTTTATTTGAATTATGGTCTTTAGGTTGATTTGGTTTCTCTTCTGGTTGGTATTTCCTTTAGTTTAATATCTCCCTTTGTTGATTTTCATTATCATCTTTCTCTTCTTCTTCATGAAAAATGTTGCCCAGGATGCTCTGAAGTGCTGGCTTTCGAGTTGTGAAATCTTTTAAATTTTGCTTGTCGTGGAAGGTTTTTATTTCTTCTTTGAATCTAAAGCTTAATTTTGCTGGATATAAGATTCTTGGTTGACATCCCTTTTCTTTCAGAGCTTGAAATATGCTATTCCAGGATCTTCTTGCTTTTAAGGTCTGGGTTGAAAAATCTGAACATAATCTGATTGGTTTCCCCCTATATGTAATTGCTTCCTTTCTCTTGTGGCTTTTAGTATTCTCTCCTTGCTCAGTGTATTAAGCATTTTCATTATAATGTGTCTTGGTGTGGATCTGTTGAGATTTTGTTTGTTTGGTGTTCGGTATGCCTCTTGAACTTGGTTTTCCCATTCATTCCTCAAGTTTGGAAAATTTTCTGTAATTATTTCGTTAAATAGATTACTCATTCCTTTGGCTTGAAACTCTGCCCCTTCCTCTATGCCGATCACTCTTAAGTTTGGTCTTTTTATGCTGTCCCATAATTCTTGGATGTTATATTCTTGATTTCTAACAAGTTTTGCTGTATGGTCTAAATTCTTCTCTAGGACATATATTTTGTCTTCATTGTCTGAGGTTCTTTCTTCCAAGTGGTCTATTCTGTTGGAGATGTTTTCAATTGAGCTTTTATTTCGGTTTATTGCTTCTTTCATTTCTGGAATTTCTGTTTGGATTCTCTTTAGAGCCTCTATTTCCCTATTGAAGTAATATTTTACTTCCTGTATTTGTTTTTGGAGTTCTTTGTCAAAATGATCTTTTGCCTCCTGTACCTGCTCCCTCATCTCATTTTTGAGTTCATTCTTAAGTTCCATAAACATTTGGTATATGTAATTTCTAAATTCCATCTCTGGCATTTGACCAACGGTGCTTGCCATGACATCTACCGATGAGGTATCTTGATTTGTTTGTGTCATTTTCTTTCCTTATTTTTTTATGTTGCTTGTGTGTCTATTCCTCCTGCACTGTGGGACCTTGACTATTTCGATTTTACCTTAAAGCCTTATGTTGTTCCTGTAGTACAATGCTATCAGATCACCTTATAATTCCTTTACACTTTTAAAACCTAACACTTTCTATTCAGAAAATCCAAGTTTGATCACAATATACAGATTTTGTTAACCCAGATATTATTTCCAATTTACTCTGTATGCTTCTGATAGGGTTTTATAGCTTCAAGTATTGGATACAGAGGTGTTATGTTTAGGAAGAAGGAAGTGTCTTGAATTGTTCTTTCTTGGAAAGTATGAAAAGAGATATCTATTGAAGTGGTTTAGTATCAGTAGACGATGGAAGAAAGAGAATGGAGTTGACAATTAGGTGGAAAGACCAATTTATATATAAAGTAAGTTGGAAAAGAAAAAAAATGATAAAAGAGTAGGAATTGGTGTAAGAGAGAGGAGAGAGAGAATCAAGGAAATAGAGAGTAAACTATATATAACACCACTTTGCTACCCAGTTCAATTGCGCCGGTTCTAGAAATCCCAAGTTCTGAGTATAACTTGTTTTTGCCTCTGTTTAGTATGCACTGGCAGGATGTAAACATGAGAGATGAAGGAGGAAGAAAAGATGCAAGAGTGAGAAGGAAGAAAAGAAGGAAAGAAAAAAGGAGCGGAAGCAAACAAACACACTAACAATCAATGCGGAAGGAAAAAAAAAAGCAGAACAATACAAAGCCAAAAAAAGAAAAAGAAAAATAAACAAACAAACAAACAAACAAACAAAAATACCTCCCTGCAATCCAACAAAACAAGCAAACCAACAAAAAGAAAAGGAAAAAAAAAAAAAAGTCGAACTCCAAGTCTCAGACAAAACGGGCCCTGGGAAGCCCCCCTCTTTTTTTTGTTATTGGATCATGTCTAGATAGTCTGTGATCCTGTTAGTGAAATCAAGGCTGCATCTTAGGCCAGTGGCTGTACGGTTCAGTGAAGGAGTGGCCCAGGGGGTTTGTGTGTGTCAGCAGATGAATGGCACCAGGAAGGGGACCCTCCAGAAGGCACCCCCCTCCCCAAGCCCACCCACAGTTGCAGCTTCTTGTGGCCGCTGCGCTGGCCTCAGAAACGCCTTCCCCTGCTGACCACCCAAGCCTCACCCAATTGTGCGTTGTCTTCAGAGAGCTGGAGGGTCCCTGGATGGCTGCAGCCGTCGCTCTCCGTCTCCTCCCCTTTGTCTGGGTCAGCCACTGCAGCTTTCAAAGCTGGTGGTACTCTCCTTCCAGTCAACAGCATCTCCGCAGACTCCCGTATCCTCGCCGATGGATTTCAAAGCCGTTGGGTGGATATTTCCCTGCCGAAGTGGCACCGGGAAGCCACAACTGTGACTGTGGTGCAGACAGCGCTGCTTCGGACTGTGGCCCGCTCCACTCTGCCCCTGCTTGCTGTTTGCTGATCTCTGCGCAGCTCTGTCCGGGGCCCTACTACTGAGGGTCGCGTCCCGCGGAGTATGGATTTGAACTGGTGTTGTCGACCCGCGGTCTCCCGTGGTTCCCCAGCACCAATTCCGCTGGCTGTTATTGCTGGTTTTTATCGCCGGTTTCACGCTGGTGTGCCGTGAGTTTGGCTGGGGTTGCAATAGTAGCGCGGTCTCCCCACACTGACTTTGTTTCGCACGGCCTGTGCACCACCCAGGCGGTTTTGCAGGAGCCTCGCGGCTCCAGCCGCTGCAGACAGCTTGTCTCTTTCTCTCTCTGGTAGTGGTAATCAAACCATCCAGGAGATTGGTATTTTCAGCCTATATATATATGATGAAAGGCAATTTATCTGCTTTGTTGGATTCTTTCCACGGAGCTGCCCTGAAGTGCGGCTTCCTCTAATCCGCCATCTTGGATCTGCCCTCTTTTTTTTTTTTTTTTTTAAATATTTTTTTAGTTGTCAATGGACCTTTATTTTATTTACATGAGGTACTGAGAAATGAACCCAGTGCCTCACATGTGTTAGGCAAGCACTCTGCCACTAAGCTACAACCCCAGTCCCCTGTTGGTTCTTTTCTTTAGCATTCTTTTCTTTCCTTTTCATCCTTTAGTTTTTATTAGAACATTATAACCATACATAGTATTTGGGTTCATTTTGACAAATTCATACATGGCAAAGAATTTGATTTCAATCCCCACACTACCCTTTTCCTTCCCTCCTCCCTCCCACTATTCTCTGTTATGGGCCAGGTTATATGGGTAATGACCAAACAGACTCCATTTTGCCCTGAGACTCCATGTCATGTAAGAAATGCTTCTCCCATGGAAAGCCCCACCTGTGTACCCATCAACAGTTGCTTAGCATATCATGTTTGGCAACACAAAATGGCAATTCTTATACAATGTAAAAGTGTTCTCTCTTTGTTTCTGTTTTTCTTGGACAATGTACCCTGTCAGAGATTGATTGTCTAAATGTGAGTAACCATTCTCTAACTTGTACACAACTAGGGATGTTTGACCCACTTCCCTTCTGATTGCTTGCTGCTATGCCAACCTGGAAAGTCCCATGGGAGAAATACCAATATACCCATTGCATTGTCTCGCTAACTGTTTAATTCAGCTTCTATACCTGCTTGTTTGCAGCTATGTCACCCCAGATGTAATTTTTGCCTTTAAATATCCTTAAATGTTCAGGCTTGGGGCTGTTACTTGCAGAGACACTTATGGGTCCTGTGGGGAGCAGTCACCAGCTGGCCAGCTAAATTAAAGACTCTTCAATTTGGACAAAACTGGGACTTGGTGTGTTTTCTGAGTGACCTGCCCCATAACATTCTCCTTCCTGTACAGATCCTCTGTTCACTTCTTTATTTTTTTTTTAAAATTTTTATTTGTTGTATATGACAGCAGAATGCATTACAATTCATATTACACATATAGAGCACAATTTTCGTATCTCTGGTTGTATACAAAGTAGAGTCACATCATTTGTGTTTTCATACATGTACTTAGGGTAATGATGAACATTGCATTCTACCGTCTTTCCTACCCCTATGCCTCCTCCCTTTCCCTCCCTCCCCTTTGCCCTATCTAGAGTTCATCTAATCCTTCCATGCCCCACCTCCCTGCCTGTAGCACATTATGAATCAGAACACTTTTTTAAAATTTTTATTATTTTGAATTCTAAGTTGTTACATATGACAGCAGAATGCATTACAATTCACATTACACTTACAGGGCACATTTTTACATATCTCTGGTTGTACACAAAGTATATTCACACCATTTATGTCTTCATACATGCACTTAGGGTAATGATATCCATCTCATTCTACCATCATCTTTTCCTTTCTTTTTTTACCCTTTTGCCCTCTCCCTTGTCCTCCCTCCCCATTGGCCTTTCTAGTGTCCCTCTAATCCTTCTATGCTCCCCATCCCAACAGCACTGTGAATCAGCCTCCTCATATCAGAGAAAACATTCAGCATTTGGATTTTTTCACTTAGCATTATATTCTCCAACTTCATCCATTTACCTGCAAATGCCAAGATTTTATTCTCTTTTATTGCTGAATAATATTCCATTGTGTATATATACCACAATTTCTTTATCCATTCATCTAGCAAAAGGCATCTAGGCTGGTTCCACAGCCTAGCTATTGTGAATTGTGCTGCTGTAAACATTGATGTGGCTGTATCCATGTAGTATGCTGTTTTTAAGTCCTTTGGGTATAGACTGAGGAGTGGGACAGCTGGGTCATAAGGTGGTTCCATTCCCACTTTTCCATGGATTCTCCATACTGATTTCCATATTGGTTTCACCAATTTGCAGTCCTATCAGCAATGTTTGAGTGTGCCTTTCCCCCTACATCCTCGCCAGCACTTATTGTTGTTTATATATTTATTTATTTTTGATTGATACTTTCTACATATAAATAAAGGTGAAATTCCCTTTGATATCTTTATATATAACATGATTTTGTTAAATTTATTCTATATTTCTTCCCCTTTCTCTTCCTTCCTCCTTCCCTTTTATTCTCCTTCTTCTACTACACTGATTGTCCTTATCTTTTTTAAAAAATATTTTTTTAGTTGTAGATGGAAACAATACATTTATTTTATTCATTTATTTTTTTTATGTGGTCCTGGAGATTGAACCCAGTGCTCACACATGCTAGGCAAGCGCTCTGCCACTGAGCCACAATCCCAGCCCTTTGTTTTATCTTTATGTTATTCAATTTCTTCCCCAACTGCCTTCTTTTCCTAGTTTTGCTCTAGCTTTTACATATGAGATAAAACATTCAATTCTTGATTTTCTGGATTTGACTTATTTCACTAAGACTGATGGTCTCCATTTCTATCCATTTACCAGCAAATGCTATAATTTCATTCTTATTTATGGCTGAGTAAAACTCCATTTGGTATATATACCACATTTTCTTGATCCGATTATCTATTGATGGGCATATGGGTTGATTTTATAATTTAGCTATTGTGAATTAGCTGCTATAAACATTGAAGTGGCTGTATTCCTTTAGCATGCTGATTTTAGTTCTTTTGTGTAAATAGTGAGGAGTGGGATAACATGTTCAGCACTTTTTATACCTCTTCACAAATGAAATGAAATATATGTTCTCAGTTGGCTTTGTGACAAAAAGGCTGAGTTAATTAGAAAGTCTGTCTTGCTTCAGTGTGGAGTGAGGAAGATGTTCACAGAAAAAAAAAAAAAATGATTCCAAGCCACGTGCAGTGGTACATGCCTGTAATCCCCAGCTCAACATGTTGAGGTAGTGGGATTGCAAGTTCAAAGTCAGCCTCAACAAATTAGGGAGACCCTGTCTCAAAAGAAAAAGAGTAAAAAGGGTTGGGGATGTTGCTAAGTGGTTATAAGCCCCTGGGTTCAATCCCTGGTGCAACAAACAAACAAGCAAGCAAGCAAAGAAACAAATGGATCCATTCTGACCAGTTGCTTTTGATTACATGTCTGGGCTCCAACTAAGACAACATTGGTAACCAAGCCTCTTGCTGGTTCCTTTGGCAAATGCCAGTCATCAACCAGCATCTCAGTCAGGGACAATCAGCTGTGCAAAGCCATCTCCTTTAATATTTTTCTAATTGTCACAAGCAAAATTTCCAAACATCATCAGCTTACATTCATGAAATGGGAATGCCAAACCGTGGAGATTGGCCTGCTTGCATGATTCTGTTTCCTTAAAAGGATGGATATTAAGGGTGTACACATTACAATCACTCAGGAATTTGTTAAAAATATGGGTTCCTGGGCCCCACCTGGGATAGACCAAGTCAGGCATGAGAAGCATGGAACTGGAAACCTGCATTTTCAGCAAACAATCCAGGCCATGCTGCCTTGCAAAGGCTTTCTTGTGCAATATCCCAGCTCTGTGCTGGAAATCTGTGTTATCTGAGGCAAACCATTTGCTATTTCTCAGTCCCAATTTTCCAGAGCTGAAGGAATGGAGTGATAATCACTCTGGAAGGGGAGGGTTGGTTGCTTAGATATTGTGGGGACCCACCCAGAGACAACACTCATTAAATGTTATTTATTCTAATTACTGAACTTAGCTAAATTTGTGAGGGATCCAGAAAAAACACCAACAAAAAAGCACACACTTTCACCTGCAGAAAATGCTTGCATTTTAAATAGACTTAGTACTCTTTCCCAGCCTCCTCACTTCTCTCCACTCTTTTCAAAATCCAAATACTACAGATCTCTTTTCTAACCACCCCCCTCTGCAAAATCCAAAACTAGAATATTGAAAGTTGGCAGATTATAAAGCCCCCCACTGAGTAGAGTATAAAACAAATACAGTGTCCTGGGAACAATGTCCTCCTTTTGGAAAATGGTCCAAAATGAGGTGTTTTTTTTTTTTTTTTTTTTTTTGTGTGTGTGTGTATGTGTGTGTGTATTGGGGATTGAACTCAGGGGAACTTAGCTACAGAACCACATCCCCAGCCCTTTTTTATTTTTTATTTAGAGACAGGGTCTCATTAAGTTGGTTAGGTGAAGGAGTCCTAATGAAGGAGATAGCTAAAGATTGCAGTTAGCTGAGAGCCATAAAAGATGTTCTAGTTTCCACCTGATATTAATACATTATTCAAAGAATCTTTGTATGCCCGTGAACACTGTGTGACGCACCTGTAAGCTCGAGCTGTAAGCACTTGTCCTTATTAAAGCTATATATATATAACTGGGTGAGGTTTGTTAGAGTAGTGTGGGAAGAAGAAGAAGGTGGTGGTTGGAGTTAGAGTGGTTGGAGAGGTTACTGGAGCCGGAGAGAGAAGAAGAATAAAAGACCTTTTTCATTTTTATCCTGCCTCCGGTTTTCTCCTGCGGCGTCGTAGCTGCAAGCAACAGTATCAGGCAGCTACAGTTAGGGTCTTGCTAAGTTGCTGAAGCTGGCTTTGAGCTTGTGATCTTCCTGCCTCAGCCTCCTGAGCTGCTGGAATTATAGGCCTGCATCACCATGCCCAGCCCCCAGCCCTTTATTTTTTCCCCTTTTCTTTTTTTTAATTTTAAAAGTATTTATTTTTTATGTGTTCTTTTTAGATATACATGACAGTAGGGTGTTTTTTGACATATTATACAGACATAGAGTATAACTTATTCTAATTAAGATTCCATTCTTGTGGTTGTACATGATGGGGAACTTCACTTGTTGTATATTCATATATGAGTATAGGAAATTTATTCATTATATTGTCTTTCCTATTCCCATTCCCCTCTTCTCTTCATTCCATTTTGTCTAATCCAATGAACTTCTATTCTTCCCTCCCCCTCCTTTATTATGTGTTAGCATCCACATATCAGAGAGAACATTTGGCCTTTGGTTTTTTGGGATTGGCTTATTTCACTTAGCATAATTTTCTCCATTTCCATCCATTTACTGGCAAATGTCATTATTTCATTCTTCTTCATGACTGAGTAAAACTCTCTTGTGTATATATACCACATTTTCTTGATCCATTCATCTGTTGGCAAGCACCTTGAAGATTCCATAATTTGGCTATTGTGCTATAAACATTGAAATGGCTGTGTCATTATAGTATGCTACTTTTACTTCTTTTGGTTAAATACGGAGAAATTGGATAGCTGGGTCATAGAGTGATTTCATTCCTAGTTTTTTGAAGTATCTCCATACTGCTTTCCAGAGTGGTTGTACTATTTTGCAGTCCCACCAATAATATTAAGAGTGAAGCTTTCCTACACATCTTTGCCAGAACTTATTATTTGTGTTCTTTTGCCATTCTGACTGGAATGAGACATAGGAAAGATCAACAGAGTAGAAGAAGGAGAACAAGGGTGAGGGAGGAAAGAAGGGAAAGGGGAAGAAATATGGAATGAATTTAACAAAATTGTGTTATATTTGCATATAAAAGTACATAAAGGATTTTCACCTTTATATATTTATAAGAAAGGAAGTTTAGTAGAGAAAGGAGAATAAAGGAGGGATGAAAAAAGGAAAAGGGAGAGGAATTGGGATTGAAATCAAATTCATTGCATGTATTATTTTGTCCAAATAAACCCAAATATTATGTATAATTTTAATGCTCTAATAAAAAGGAATATACTAGGAAAAAATTTCAATATAAAATAGATAAGTGGTCAATATCTCTTAAGCCATTGAAAAAGTGTGTATAGATTAATAATATTTTTGAAAGATAAGTTAAACATGGAGTAAGAAAATACCTAAGGAGCATGTCTGAATATATTATAACAAATCCCACTGTTATGTATAAATATAAAGCATCAATAAAAAGGAAAAATAAAAATACAAAAATAAACCACACATGCAAAAATAGAAAAAAAATACCAAAGGAATATGAATTACCAATTTTCAGGAGACAATTCAATCACATTTATAAACACACAAAAAAGCTCACCCTCACTAGTTGTCAGAGAACACAGAATAAACATAATAACAGCTCTACCTAAGTTTTTTTTTTTAACATTTATTTACTTTAGTTGTACACAATGCAATGAACTTATGTTTACGTGGTGCTGAGGATCGAACCCGGGCCGCCCACGTGCGAGGCGAGCGCTCTACCGCTAAGCCACAACCCCAGCCCATCTACCTAAGTTTTAAGAGTGATCCACTTTCCTCATTTACCTGAGATCCTTACAGTCTTGAGAGGAGCTTCCAGGGTCCTGACATGTCATGTAGAGGCCATCAGTGTACCTGTTCAGAGAAATATGGAGCTTTGGAACCCATGAAATGCACACATAGTTTCACTTTGAAGGGATAACATATTTTGGTCATAATTTGTTCTGTAAGGAATCATCACCTCTGTCTTCCTAATCCTCTATGGCCCCTTCACCTTCATACTTCTCTCTTCCTTGGTTCCTTGTAGCTATCCCTGGCTCTTGAACTAGCAAAAATCTCAGTAAATACCTTGTCTTTCCACTCAATGAACACCCTACTCTCCACTTCCAATTCTTACCCTATTTCTTGCTCCTCAACCCTCATTTACACAGTCTACCTATGCTAGCACTGATCACGACAGGACCAGGGTCTCAGAGCCTGGATTCAAAGGAGAGGTTTAAAGGTCCCATGCCCAGGCACTCACTCTGATATCTTGCTCCACCTGCTGAGGCTGATCATTAACTCAGTGCTTGTATAAAGAAAGGGGCTATCTTTGGGATAAGGACAGCATTACCTGAAGCCATGGCCAGCAGCACATTAAGCCCCACTACCAAGGCTGAAAATCCAGAACTGCCTGCATTGTCAGGGCGCATCCAAAATGCTGCTGATATCTCTGTCATTGTTGTCTATTTCATTGTGGTGATGGCTGTTGGGCTGTGGGTATGTGGAGTCCCAATGGGCTTCAGGTTGGGTGCACCAGGGTTGGGGGAAAATGCCTCAGGTTGGGAGAGGTATTTCATGAAAAACAGATAATATTAACAGTTTTCACAAATGTCATTTTCTTTCTATTTGAATGATTCTTCTTGCATGTGATTTGTGACATAAATATTGCTTTTACTGAATAATTTTTTTTCTCTTAGCAACTCTATCATTTGAACAGTAAGCACTTGGAATTTCAGACTTATTTTACTTAGCATCTCCAGCATCTGGCATAATGAACAAAGATGTTATTTTTATTACATCATAATCATTTGATGTTCTTCACTTAGTGGGATGGACATTTAATTCATGTACATTTATTCTTTTGTTTTAGGAATGAGATTAAGGCTGCAAATTTTCTTTCAATCATGGAATAATACCTCATATTGCTTTCATAAATGAAATTAAACAGAGCAACTAGGGTAGAGTTGAGAAATATGTATTACTAAAGTCATCTCAGTTCTAACTTTTTATGAACCTATACTTTTTAGGTCCTTCAAAAATTTTTGTTTTAACAGAGTTTCCAGGGAACTGTTTTTCTCTGCAGGAGTGCTGAAAACACCAATGTCAACACCCTGACCAGAAGTGGGTCTCTGGGGTCTTTCCTGCATCTGCAGTTCTTTTACCTTCATATGTCTTCATTTCTGCTCAGGCAATGCTGAAGACCAACCGAGGCTCTGTTGGAGGCTTTTTCCTAGCTGGTCGAGATATGTCCTGGTGGCCGGTAAGTGGGGCAGAGTTTCATGGAGATAAATTTCCTGAATTTTATTTAAGATTGAAATAAAGAAAACAGTGGTAATATTGATCATTTCTGACGTGTGTTGGCTCTTTTCTTAGGTCTCTGGTCTCATGGTTGTGTCTTATAATTCCAGAAAAAGTTAGTGTCACTATTTATGTGAACGGGTTTAGTCTGGAATTTAAGGACCCCCAATTCAGTTTTATCTCATGTGCTTTCCCCCCCCCGATCCTCATAAAAAAAAATGTTCTGCCTTGCATTCTTACTGGTTCTACACATTCCTACATTGCTCCCAATCCTGAGTTAATGATGCTTTTCTTGTATGAATTAACCTCTCCTCTCTGCTGTCTTCTGTCAATGCCTGACTTATTCACAGTTCAACCCATTCTTGCCTTGAATGCCTACTCCTTATGTTTTTGGTTTTTTTTTTTTTTTTTTTGGTACCAGGGATTGAACTCAGGGGCACTCGACCACTGGGCCACATTCCCAGCCCTTTTTTTGTATTTTATTTAGAGACAGGGTCTCACTGAGTTAGTTGCTAAGTGCCTTGCCATTGCTGAGGCTGGCGTTGAACTCGTGATCCTCCTGCCTCAGCCTCCCAAAGTGCTGGGATTACAGGCGTGCGCCACCATGCCTGGCTCCTTATGTTATATGCACTTATTGATAGTGGATTGTATTCCCTGTGATGGTTTCAAGAGTGATGCATCTTTGACTCTTGATCTTTGGTGTTCTCTCTGAATTTTGATGTGACCCCCCCTTAGATTTCCATTTCAGCAGAGGCTGTATCTTTCCCTATGAACTTGGAGAGTGTCATAACTGGTTGTAAGTGAGTGTTCAGTAAATTTTTTTTTTTTGCACAGATATACTTACTCATGTAAGTAGTATGGAAGGAAATGGAGATTGGGAAATGACCTGGCAGGATAATGAAACAGACCAGTTATAAGCTGAAAATCATTTTTATTTGGGGTGTCCAATCAGACATTGCCTTCTTAGTATTGTTTTGTGAAACATTCAAAGCTCAATCAACTTCATAATCATAAATCAGCTCAATCACTTCTCTGGTCCCAAATGTCTGAATAGAAGAAGTGATTTTACAGAGGTTGGAAAAGTTGGGAACACACATTCTGTTTGGTCATGACTTTTGTTAATCTATGCTCACTCAGAGTATCTCTTCATCTATCAATCTTAAAAAGAGCAGATAATTCCAATGAAAAAGTAGATGAATTGAAAGAAGGCTGGAAGGATAGAAAGGAATTCCCTTCTAATAATTTTGGGGTCCTTGATGCTGATTAAGAAGCAAGAATTGACAGGAAGACAGGCAGTTCTCAACCAAGGGCATGTTCAACTCAGAGTTTTTAAATGGATTGATTAATGATTCCTTAAGGCAGGAGTAACAAAGCTCTTCTGACAAAGGCCAGATTCTAAGTATTTTATTATTTATGAGGTATGTAATTGATTTCACATAACTGCTATTGTAGCATAAAAGCACCCATGGAGAATGTGTAAACCAATGAGTATGGTTGCATTCTGATAAAATTATATATGGGCACTGAAACTTGAAGTTCATATTCCACTTTTCACAATTAAAAAAAATTAAACTATTTTAACCTTCAAAAATGAAAAAAAAAAAACCATTCTTCACTTTATGGGTCATACAAAAAATGATGCCCATGGGACATAGATTGTTGACCCCTTCTCTAAGGAGTAGTGATAGAAACATGTCAAGAGCTATCTGTTTTTAAAAAGTCTGAGTTGGATCTTTTCATCCCCACCCTACTCTGTTCTCCTACATTCCAGATGGGTGCCTCTCTCTTTGCCAGTAACATAGGCAGTAACCAATTTGTGGGACTGGCTGGGTCAGCAGCAGCTTCAGGAATTGCTATTGCTGCAGAGGAATGGAATGTAAGTGACATCATTGGCTTTTTTCTTTAAATCAAACCCATATCAAGATATTTTAATCAAACCCAAACCCCACGGTTTTTTTTTGGGGGGAGTCTATAGAAAAAAAAAAAGAAACTGTACTTCTCTCTGGTTTTGAAAAATTGTTAATTTTCCTCTCCTTAATCCAGTTTTTTATTTGACTTTCAGCATCTCTGTAATCCCATTCTGCTAAGGGAATTTCAGTCACATTATTATCCACCTTTGAGATTTTCGTCAAGCAGCTATTCCCACCACATGTCATTTCTATATGATTGGATCCCTTCTTTCACTTGACCACCACAATTTCCCTCTCACTTCTTTCTCTCTTTTTTAGACACTACGTGTGAAGCCCTGAGCTGGATACAATGAACAAAAAATTGTAAAAGCAATGGTTCCTTTTTTAAAAAATATTATTTATTTTTTTAAATATTTATTTATTTGCTTTAGTTGTACACAATGCAATGCACTTATGTTTACGTGGTGCTGCGGATCAAACCTGGGCTGCGCACGTGCTAGGCGAGTGCTCTACCACTGAGTCACAACCACAGCCCGCAATGGTTCCTTTTTGTAAGGCTTACATTCCAGTTGAAGAACTAGGCATGCACTCATTACAGTGTAGGTAGTGTTAGTAGAGAAGAATTGAAAGCGTATTGAGGGAATCTCATAGGGGCACATCCCCATAGGAGATGGGTAGCACTTGTCCACATATCAAGGGAGCTTCCTGGCATGGATGCCAGAAGAATGAGTACAAATTGTCCAAGTGGGGCCAGATGGAGGCAGTAATGGTAGAGTGAGAGGCAAATGATTTGAGAGATAGTAGGCAGAATCTATAAGACTTTGTGATTGAGTTCCTAATGGGTCTGTTGTTGCTGTACTGGTATAAGCCATGTCCCCTTAATCAGATCCTAGACAGGGACAATGTCCTCTCTTACACTCATGCCACCCTACATCTATTCCCATGGCTGGACATGTGGTAAGTGTGCCACAAATAGTTCTTGAGTAGCCTGAGTTTGTTTTTGTTGTTTCTTGTTCTTTTATCCTTTCTAGTATTTACATGTACATGTGCATACATATTGGCCAGAGAAAGATGCTTGTGTTGAAGAAAGTTGTATCCTATTGAAAGTTTATCCCTTGATGGCCTCAGAAAGTGACTTTGAGTCATCACAAATGCCTTTGCCCCTCTCCTATTGAAAATTCTTCCTCTAATTTTATTTTAGTAATATCAGGGACTCCATTATGTACCCATCCTCCAGATATGCTCTGTGGACAGAGTTTTGTTTTGATAGTGCTGTGGACTCTGTTTCTGGAGTCCTGTTTAGAGTGATCTACAGTCCAGTTGGGTGTGATTATCAGGCTGCAGATGACTCAGCTGTTCCATTTTTAGTTTGTGACCTTAAGCATTGCTAATCTCTATGATACTCACTTCCTACCTCAGTAAGATTGGAATAACTGTGCTTATCATACCTGCCTTATCTGTTTGCATAAATTATATATGCAAAAGCTCTTTGTAGGGGTTGGGGTTGTGGCTCAGTGGCAGAGTGCTCACCTAGCATGGGTGAGGCACTGGGTTTGATCCTCAGCATCACATAAAAATAAATAAATAAAATAAAGGCATTGTGTCCACCTACAACTAAAAAAATAAAAAAACCCTCTTTGTAAACATTGCATATAATGCTATATTATGTTGTTATCAGTATTATATATATATATATATATATATATATATATATAAAGATGTCAAGGACACTAGGAATATTCTTCTGTCTCCGAATTTCTTTCTTATTACTTAGTCATTCAGTGTATAATTCTGGCAAGAATAAGAAATTTTGGCAAAAATTGTATGATTTTCTAGTAGTCAATCTGGGCTTAGATCTCTTATTCTCTCTCTTTCTCTCTCTCTCTCTCTTTCTCTATCTCTGTTTTTTACCACCCATCATTACATTTTAAGCCCAGTAAAGCAACTTCTGATCCAAACCGACACAGGAAAGGACCCCACAGTTGTCTGAGGATCATAATTATTTGAATGGGACAGGATCTAAGAAAACTTTTTTTGTTTTTAGACTCAGAGATCATGACAATAAGTTCCATAAGCCAAGCCTATTTAACTTTACTCTTTGTTTCTTGTAGACCATGTACATGGTGTTGGTTCTAGGGTGGATCTTTGTCCCCATCTACATTAAAGGAGGGGTGAGTATCCTCCAGTGTTCATGGTAAATCACTCAGGTGTATCTACAGACATTCATTGTTTCTTTTCAATCATGAATTGGGTACTCTGTCTACTGCTAAGAACATACAGTTGACAAAAACCAAATTCCTAGCCTAGAAGGGATCTCAACTGCAACCCGGTGAGAAACCCTGCATAATGACCACCATGGCAGATAGAAGTCAGACTGGTGCAGGAGCCCTGAAGCTGGGGTCACCCATGTGTTTAAAGGAAAGCTTCTCAGAAGTGACCTGACTTGAGACTTAAGGGTAACTTCTATAGGTAGAAAAATCAGGTTATGAATAGTCAGAGAAAACAATACACAGAAGCTAAAAACTCCTAAGCTCAGAGTATTTGTAGGTGATGTTAATTTTTGGTTAAAAAAGAGAGTATATGTGGGAGGGTGGCAGGAGATTGAGATCAGTCTATAGATGTAGGCGGTGTTCCATTGTGAAAGGCTGATATGTATTCCAGATTTAAAAACTGTGTCCTGTGTCTTCCTAGAAATGGGCAACGTAGGCTTTGGCCGTTCAAAGATTCATGTTTTAAGAGTTTCTGTTCACACAAGTGCTGAATTGACAATGAAATGGAGGAGGGGAGACATGAAAGGAAGATATTTACAACCTCCTTCAGAGGCTGTAGGAAGGAAGCAGAAAGGAAGGGGAAGTGCTTTGGGGGTAGGGGTGATAGGTGTGATTGTAGATAAGAGTTTTATGCCAAGGTGGTATATGGAGGAGCATAAGGGCAGTTCTGAGGCTTGAAGCTGAAGGACCTGAATGCATGAGGACACCATTGATGGAGCAGGTATAGTTTCCAGAGGGAAGCCACATAATGGATGACCAGGAGAACAATGAGTTCTCTTTGGACATGGGTGAGTTTTGTGCCTTTAGGATTCCGTCTTAGTTCATTTTGTGTTGTTTAACAAAATTCCTTAGGCTAGGTACTTTATAAAGAAAAGGGGTTTATTTAGCTAACAATTCTTAGGGTTCAAGAGCCTGGTGATGGCATCTGCTTGGCTCTAGTGAAGATCTCTGATGTGTCACAACATGGTGTAGAAGCAGAAAAGTGAAATGATTGCAAGCAGAAGGGACTAAGCATGTGGGGTGGCCTTGCTTTGTAACAACTCACTCCTTCAAGAAGTAACCCAATCCACTTATGAGGATTAATCAATTAATCCATGCATGAGAGTGGAACTTTAACATATTTGCAATCCACTAGGTTCCACCTCTTAAGGAGTCTGCCACTTTAACACTACCATACTGGGGACAAAATTTCTAGCACATGAACCTTTGAGAGACAAATCATAATCACACCACAGCCTTCTCTCCCTAGTCCTCAAAGTTCTTGTCTGTTTTACAATGTGAAATGCATTCATTCCATGGGAATAGCCCCAAAGATAACTCATTCCAGCATCATCTCAAAAGTTCGAGTCCAAAGTCTCATCTGAGACTCAAAGCAAACTTCTTTTGGTGCAAGATTGTAAAATAAAATAGTCATTTACTTCCAAGATACAATGGTGGGACTGGGATAAGATAAGTATTCAAATTCCAAAGGGTAGAAATTGGCCAAAGGAAAGAAATCACATGTCCCAGCAATATAGAAATCCAGTAGGTCAAACATTAAATCCTTAACCTCTAAATTGATCTCAGGATTTTGGACAACCCTGCTGCTGTGACTTTGCTAGGTTCTGTTGTCCATGAGGTGACTTAGGGATTGTTGCATTTTGCTGTTCTCTCTACAGTTCTAGGGTACTGGTTGTGGCTCCACCCATGGCTCCATTAGTCATTTTCCTAGTGGAGACTCTGGTGGCTTCATCCTTGTGGCTGACCTCTTTCCAGCTTCCCAGGTTTTCCTTTGAAATCTGTTCCCATTACTCTATAGTCCTTGTATTCTGTATGCCTGCAGAATTAGCACCATATGGTTGCCATCAAGACTCAATGCTTGCTTCCTTGTAGTGGCAGCATGAGCTGTGCTTGGTCCTAATTAAGTCACTGATATGGCAGCAAAGCAATGTAACGGGCTGTGTGGAGCAGATTACTGAAGTGGCCCTGGGGCAGCAAACCCATGGAGATGACACCAGGTCCAGTCCCTAAAACATTCTGTCCTCCTGAGCTTCTGGGCCCATGATAGAAGGGGCAGCCTTGAAGATTTCTGAAATGCTCCTGAGACCTTTTCTCCATTGCCAGATACACAGCACCTGGCTCTTTTTTATCCATGCTACTATCTTAAGCAAGCTACATACATGCATATATCTTACACACTTTTTCTTAACTCTTTCCTTGGCCAGGTTTTTAGTCCTGCTTTCCTTTTAATTATAAATTCTGCCTTTAGTTGATATCACTGATGTGATAAAAGATTGTATATTTAATCTTGTACTTCAGTAATGAAAACCACAGGTATTTCTCTAAGTAGGAATTTTATGGTATTCTCTACAATTAAATAATCCCTATAATTAAATACCCAAGTGCAAATTTGCAATTGTTTCAATTATTTGTGCATTGTGTAATCATAATTTTTTCATTATTTGAAGTAATATTGTTTTTAATGGATTGCAACTTTATTGGTAAAAATAAAAATTACTTGTTGAGTGTCTACTAGGCATTTGGTGTTCTTGTAGGTACTTAATTAAATCCCCACTTTACAGATGAGAAAATAGAGATTAAAAAATATTGTCCTTTGTCAAAGATTATGACATCCAGTAAATGTTGGGCCTGGGAGGATCACCCAAGATGGTCTGCTAGCTTTGCCATCTTACCAAGGAACTGTGCCTTTCTTACCTCTGTATTTGCAAGGCACAATGTGCAGTATTTAACTGCCCATATGTACTTAATGAGTGTTGAATAATCTGAATGAAATAGGTCTGAAGATGAATTCCTGTTGATGTCTGTTTCTGTAGGTGATGACCATGCCGGAATATCTCAGGAAGCGATTTGGAGAAGAGACTCCAGATCTACCTCTCTGTCTTGTCGCTCTTTATCTGCGTGGCTGTGAGAATCTCTGTGAGTTCAGTACCTTTTTAGCCTCAATAGTTTGCCTGACGAGACCAGAGTGCTAAGATCAAAGAGTAGGATATATAGACTTTTGAAAACTTTTTATGGGGTGGACCCAATTCCCTTAGGTCTCTCTACAAAGAATTAATGAGGAAAAGGGGGGAGATTCAGAGTCCCTGTACTTATTGGATCATGAATGTCTCCAAAGCGTAAACATACTTTCTCAAGAAAAATATGAAACACGTTTTATACAGAAAGAACAAAATGTCTGATTCAAGTAATACTGCTATCTAGCAATAAAGAAGAGGGATTTTCTTGTCTGTTGCCTTTTATACTTGCATGATTTGAACCAAATATCACAAATGAAGTTAAATGGAAATCCCATTCAATTTGGCAACTGAACAAATGTTTTATTGAGGTGAAGCAGAACTGAGGCTTTTATAACAAAAAGAGGAAGGGTGAGTGTATAGCTCAGCATTCTTGGGAAACTAAAGTTCGCATATTTGGAAATAAGAAGGTCTGAGTGAACCCAGTGGTAGGAAACTGACTCACATCAGCGTGGTTAAAAACTCTGCAGATCCATGGACATTTTCATGCCAAGGACAGACTGGTCACTCTGTGAATTATCCAGGTCTGTCGGGGGTATTAAAGAAATACCAGTTTTTCCACTTCCAGTTCTTGTGAGCAACTTATCCCTGTCAGTAAGGCAGAAAGGCTTCCAAAGGGATTTTTGCTTGCTCTTTGACCATTTTTACTTTTATTTTATTGACAACAAACTTCTTATTCTTTCTCAAAGCTGGTCTAGGTTTACATTTCCATTTTCAACCTTGATTATTACAAACATGAACCAGAAGAAAAGTATTTTATATTATTATGCTTTTAAAAGTTATCCTATTTTATCTAATATCAGCACTGTAAAACTGGTGCACAAATCAATGTTAAAAAAGAATTTAAGGCTTTTTTAAGTTACATTCCTTGGAGTTATTCTCAGAAAAAAAAGAAGGGATTTGAAGATTCAGCAACACTTATTAAAAAAAAAAAAAAAAAAAAAAAAAAAAAAACAAGGAAAACCATCCAATAAAAAAATAATAAAAAACAAAGAAAGAATAGTTCCTTTGCTCCTCATGTATCAGTAACTAAAGAGATAATCTCATTAAGTTTACAATCCAGATAGGTATCCCAATATTCATGAGAGAAAATGCTGACACTCACTATTACTCTTCCATCAAACTAAGTCAATGTTGCAATAAATTGCTTAGATTAGATGCCCTCCCCCCTTTTTAAACTAGTGAAATGTGAGTGAGCATCTCCTAGTATTTACTACATATTATTGAACTCAGTGTTAGGGTAACAAAGATTCCTGAGCAATGTGAAATTATCACATAGCTAAGGAGATTAGAATTCAATACACAAAATAGTCTCTTATGATAATACATGTAAATATAAAAAATACAAGCTGAACAAGAGTGTGTGGATGAGTGTAGGAATCATGTTGTTCACATTCAGAAAAGGGCATGGTCCCTGCTGGATGGAATTGAAAGTCATGTTATAGAGGGGCCACTGAAGTAGTCTACAGAACAAAGAGGTTAGAAGAAGCAAAGGGAAGCAGAGGAGCCTGTGGGTGTCAGGGGCTTGGTACTTGCTCCATAAGTAAGTTGAATTACTGATCTTTCAGTTTTCCTCTCTTGCATCTACTTCTTTGTGGGTCTGAAGAACAGCAACAGGTACTGAGGCAGAATGACAGCAGCCAGAGGGATCTCTGAGTGATACACCTCCTAGAGTGGAGGGTTTATTGTGGTGGAGGAGGAGGAATGGAATGCTACATGTGGTGCAGGGAATTTGTGTGTGTGTGTGTGTGTGTGTGTGTGTGTGTGCACGTGCCCACACGTGAGCGAGTGTGCATGGGCCCACGTTTATTTTACTGTATAAGGTCTGTGGTGAGCTGGAAAGAAACCACAACAGGAGTCCATTCTTGCCTACAAGATTGGATTTCAAGTAATATTAATAATGATTAATCTTAGATATGATGATTTGTGTACTTTTATACTCTGATAACAGATTTTATACTGGTTACTTATTAAACATATCACTATGAGGACTTTGGATGAAGCAGTTGTTAGAGTTCACCACTGTCCACATTAAAAAAAGGTCATGTTGTTCATTTATTCTCAACCTCCAGTAACATAAATTGAAAATAAGTTTTATGCATACTGTCTTTTAATTCCTAAGTATTTCAGTTTGCATTTACTAAAAACATTGATATTCTTTTAGAGAACCATGCTGGGAATTTTCAAATCAGGACCCTAACTTTGATACAAACTATTACCTAATCTGTTGTTCTATTCAGATATTGACAGTTGTTTCAGTATTGTCCTTTTTAGCAAAAGAAAATTCTATAACAGTAACATCCTACTCTTTATTGATCAATGTGAAATGTGAATGTAGTTAATATCTTGGATTGCACCTTTAGAATAGTTCAAATAGTAAATTTTATGTCACATACATTTTACTATGATAAAAATATCATTGATATATGAGCTACTTACATATAATTCAAAATCACCAACTTAAAGACTTAATGGTACTGTAAAGTAGAAATAAAAATCAAGACATTCATAATAAGATAATTTGGGTTTTAAAAATTTTAATTAACATAATAATCATATCTATTTATGGGTACACTGCTTCTGGGCATTCTATATATTTCATAGGTCTATACATCTGTTTTTATGCCAATACCATGCTGATTTTTTTGGTACCGGGGATTGAACTCAGGGGCACTCAACCACTGGGCCACATCCCCAGCCCTTTTTTGTATTTTATTTAGAGACAGGGTCTCACTGAGTTGCTAAGTGCCTCTCCATTGCTGAGGCTGGCTTTGAACTCGCGTTCCTCCTGCCTCAGCCACCCAAGTGCTGGGATTATAGGCGTGCACCACTGCACCCAGCTAATACCATGCTATTTTGATTACTATACCTCTGTAGTGTTTTTTAAAGTTAGATAGTGTGATGCTTTCACCTTTGTTCTTGTGAGAGATTGCCTTGGATATTCAGGGTCTTTTGTTCTTCCCTATAAATTTTAGGATTGTTTTTCTCTAGTTCTGTGAGAAATGTCATTGATATTTTAATGGAGTTGGCATTGAATCATTTAATAAGTATCTTAACTGGGCAATGAACTAACTGCTATGAGAATACAGAAAAGAGAGAGAAAATTGCTGTTTGAAGCTTTATGAAAGATATTGTTGTGGAGACATCTAAATGGGGCCTTAAAGAATGAGTAGGAGTCTACCAGGAAAAGAAGGGAGGGAGAATGGACATTAGAGCAAAGAAACCATAGACCTGAAATGCATGTTTCTTTCCTGTCCTGACTGTTCCCTTTTTAGTCAAGTATATTTTCTGGAGCCATATTCATCCAGCTGGCCTTGGGATTGGACATTTACCTGGCAATCTTTATCCTCCTGGCTGTCACTGCTGTTTACACAATTACTGGTGAGTCTGCTATGTGTTTTACACAGCATGTTGCCTTCTACTCAACATATCCCTGCAATTAGTAACCCAGTGTTAGCCTTGTCATTGTCAAGGGGAGGATACCATTTCATTTCCTTCATGAGAGTCAGGCATAAGAATAGAAACATGGATAGTAAAAGTAGTAAACAAAAAAGAATCTTCAGTATTATATATGAGCACTTTGATTGAGAAAAGTGACATTTTATGTTTGGTATTCAGATTATCATTTAGAATTCAGCATATCACATACATGGAATGTTGAAATTAAAAAGCAGCCTATAGATTAAAAATACAAGATGAGTTTCAAATGAATACAAGATGCCAGGTCATGGTGGTAGGCTATAATCATTGGTTAGGAAAGTAGAACTGGAGCAGTAAGTTGGTTGTGGAGAAAATGTGTTTGGCAGTAGTCCAAGTAGGCTCTCATGAATCAGATTTGTTGGTTTGGTGTCTCATGCATACAAATTTATGAAAATTAAACTATACTACTTGAGTTGGACAAAATAAAGAAAAATAGCTGATAACTTGAACAATCAAAGACATTTCTGAGCCAGGCGTGGTGGCACAGGCCTGTAATTACAGTGGCTTGAGAGGCTGAGGTAGAAGGATTGTGAATTCAAAGCCAGCCTCAGCAAAAATGAGGCACTAAGCAACACAGTGAGATTCTATCTCTAAATAAAATACAAAATAGGGCTGGGATGTGGCTCAGGGGTCAAGTGCCCCTGAGTTCAATCCCAGTACACCCACCCTCCCACCAAAAAAAGATACTTCTGTATCCTATGAAGTGAAATCAGCCAGTTTCAGAAGGTCAAGCATAGTATATTTTCTGTCACATGTGGAAGCTAGATAGAAAAAAGGGCAAAAAGAGAATTTTCATGGAAATAGAAAGGATACCACATTTTAGTTAGCTTTGTATCACTGTGACTAAAATAATAAATAAGAACAACAACTTAGAGGAAGAAAAGTTTATTTTGGCTCATGGTGTTAGGGACCTCAGTATAGACAGCCAACTCCTTTGCTCTATGCCCAAGGTGAGGCAGAACATCAGTAGGGAAGGGTGTGGTGGAGGAAAGCTGCTCATCTCATGGCAGAGGAGAGGGTTAAGGTGCCACAAAGGAGATACACCCTTCCAGGGCATGCCCCCAGTGACCCATCTCCTCCAGCCACACCCCATCTGCCTAAGGTTACCACTCAGTCTATTCAAATGAGGAAGGACGTGATTAGGTTTCAGCTTTCACAAACCAATCATTTTTACCTGTGAATATTTCTACAGAAATACAGGAGCTTTTTGGGGGTGCTTCCTATCAAGACCATAACATTCTGCCCCTGGCTCCCAAAAGTTCATGTCTATCTCACCATGCAAAATGCATTTAGGCCATCTCCAAGAATTTCAAATGCATTTAGCGTTTTATTCAATCTCCAAGAATTTCATAGTCTTAATAGTTCCAGTTTTTTTTTCCTAAAGACCAAGTCCAAATTTCTGAGACTCAAAGCAAACTCTTGCCTGTAAGCTCCTATAAAAATCAAAAGCAAGCTACATATCCAATATACAGTTGCACAGAGTGAACATTCCTATTCCAAAGGGAGAAATAGAAGCATAAAAAAAAGAGATAGGGCCAAAACAAGACTAAAACCCAGCTAGGAAAACTAGTCCCATCACTCCACATACAGCAGATCCCATAACTCCTTGTATAGCATCTAGGACATATGGTTGTAAGATGTGTTCTCCAAAGGGCATAGGCAGCCCTTTGGAGATGTTGAAACAAGTGCACAAAGCTTCTCTTTTAGTCTAGTTTCCTCTATAGCCAACAGTTTTTGTCAGCATATTGTCCATGTAACTTGCATCTCTTAATTTCCAGGGTCTCTATTCCAGCTTTGGCCTCACTTTCTCAGCTTAATCCATCACACTCTCAAGGGCAGCCTGCAGGAACTCTGACTCTGCTACACTTTTCCCAGTCTCTTATGCTTTCCTTTGAATTTTCAGTGGAATTCTCCATGACCCCTTAACTGTAGCAACCTGCAATCCTGCAGAACCAGTACCATGTGGATGATGTTTATGTCCTCTGTCAGCTCATGTAATACTTCAGCCTCCTAGAACTATGTCTGAAGTACCTCTGAGTGACTGAATGGCTCATCATGATGCAAAAATATCCTAGGCCATCCTGTGCAATCAGGCTACCCACATGATCTCTTTTTTTTTTTTTTTTTTTTTTTTTTGTGGTACCAGGGATTGAACTCAGGGGCACTCGACCACTGGGCCACATCCCCAGCCCTTTTTTGTATTTTATTAGAGACAGGGTCTCACTGAGTTGCTAAGTGCCTCGCCATTGCTGAGGCTGGCTTTGAACTTGCGATCCTCCTGCCTCAGCCTCCCAAGTGCGGGATTACAGGCGTGCGCCACCGCGCCCGGCTCCACATGATCTCTTCTTGAAGGAATTTTCCCTTCTACACCAACAAGTCTGCAGTGGTGTGGTATTGAAATTTCTGAAATGCCTCTGAAGCATTTCCCATTGTTTCTGCAAAGTAATTAGCATCACTTTAGGGGCTATAATCTCTTCAACGTGCACACCTTCCTTGGCCCCAATTTTACAAGTACTTTTCTGGTTAAACCTCAAGGTTTTTTTTTTGGGCTAGTTTTTATAATCCTTTAGCTACTTTCCACTCCTGATTCCCACAGTAAACAGGGATAAGCTGCCAACAATATCCATGCCACTGACTGATTACTATGGTACCTTGTAATGTCCTCTGCTACATTAATTAGTGCATCATTTTAATATTTAGCCTCACAAAAATCTCAAGATTTGGGCAAAATGTGGACAAGTTCTTTGCTAGAGTGTAATATGAGTGGTTAATTCCCATTAGAGTTCTCATTTCTGTCTGAAACATCATGAGCACTGTCTGTATTTATATCAGCATTCTATTCAGCGAGCTCCTACCAGAATCACTCATTACGTTTTGCTCATAACATTCTACGGCTTTTGCAGCCTGCATTTCCAGACGTTTCCAAATTCCTCCTTCAAATGATTTCCAAAATCTTCTGAACCACACGGTTAGGTTAGTCACAGAAATGACCATACTTCTCAGTACCAGTTTCTGTTTTAGCCAGCTTTGCTTCACTGTGACCAAAATACCCAACAAGAACAACTTAGAGGAGGAAAAGTCAATTTTTACTCATAACATCAGAAATCTCAGTCCATAGGTGGCTGTCTGCATTGCTCTTGGCTAAGGTAAAGCAGAATATTATGGAGGAAGGGTATGGCAGAGGGAAGCTGCTCCCTTAATGGCAGCAAGGAAGCAGATAGAGGGGTAAGGAGCCACAGGGAGACGCACGCTTTCAGGGCATTCCCCCAGTGACCAACCTCCTTTAGCTACTCGCCAGTGGCTTACATTTACCACCCAGTCCATTCAAACTAGGATGGACTGATTAGATTATGGCATTCACAATCCTATCATTTCACCTTTGAATATTCCTGCAGAAATGGAGCTTTTGGGGGATACCTCATATCAAAACCATAATGGACCAGAAAGAATAGGGATCAGAAAGGGAAAATGGTAGGGAACAAAGGAGAAAGAGATACTAGGCAATGAAATTGGTCAAATTATGCTATGTGCATATATGAACAAATCACAATGATTTCTATTTTGTACAATTATATTGCAACAACCCCCGTCTTCCACCCCCACACAATTCTGGAGCTATTTCTGAAGATTTAAAAAAAATTTTTTTAGTTGTAGTTGGATGACATTTATTTATTTATTTTTATGTGGTGCTGGTGATCGAACCCAGTGCCTTGCACATGCTAGATGAGTGCTCTACCACCGAGCCACAACCCCAGCCCCTGAAGGTTTTTTTTTTTTTTTTGTTTACTACATCTGAAAATAATGCATATTCAAAAAATTGAGACACGAGAAAGCCTTGGTTTTTACACTAATGGATCTACAAGATTTAGGATTTGGGGAAGGTGAAATAGATTACCTAAACATTTTTAAAAACTGAAAATTGCAACTTAAATAAGCTGAAAAAAATCCCTATTAACACTTATGAAGGGTCTCCACAAAACTCTTTCCATGATTTTCATTAGACAAGAACAAGAACACAAAACCATTAAAATGTCTTAGATTACTCTCCAAGTTCAATTCAGGGAGTGACTTCGCCAAATTAAACTGTTACATAGTCTGCACAGCATGCCTTTCTTTAAAACAACAACAGAAAAACTTTCTTTTTCAAGTAACAAAACAAAAAGTAGTGCTAATCACTTTTCTGACAATGCACATTTACTCAAAATTAACTAGTATTGGGAGAGAAAGCAGGGGCCCTATCCATGGGCCTTGTCTCACATGAGTTCATGTGTGCAGATGCAGGGCATTTGTCATTATTGCAGAAACAAATTTTTAGTCTTTTTGTTTTAAATTATTTTTTAGTTGTAGTTGGACACAATATTTTATTATTTATTTGTCTGTTTGCTTATTTATTTATTTTTATGTGGTGCTGAGGATTGAACCCAGGGCCTCACACTTGCTAGGCGAGTGCTCTACCACTGAGCCACAACCCCAACCCTCAAATTTTTAATCTTTAGTTTGATTTAAATATTACTTTTAGTATGATGACAACACCAGCTGTGCATAAAGTGCTCTGGAGAGATAGTCATAGCAGCACATACTTGCAGCTCTTCTTTGGTTCTAGAGGCCTCAGCACAGCCAATACTGCTTCATCAAACACATTCTTTAGGCCTTTCTGTGTGAGTGCAGAACCCTCCACATGCTTGACATTCTTCAGATCATGGCCCAACTTTTCATTAGTCTCTGGAGTGATAGGCTTCTGTTTGTTTTTGGCAAGTTTCTCGATAGTAGAGTGTTTATCTCTGAGATCAATTTGGGTACAACAACAAGAAAGGACTCTTTGGACAGTGGTGAGTTATCTTAGGCACACACTTTTTTTTTTTTTAATTTTCACATTTTGAACGAAGATGGAGAGACCACTGAAAAGCAGAAATACATCTGTTTATGGATAACTCAGGAGTTGTAATCTGTCATAATCCTCTTGCCCTGCAGTATCAAAATGTTCAAGAGTCCATGGCTGTCCACCAATCACAACTGTGACTGCATAGATGTCAAAAACAGTTGGTACATATTCCAGTGGAACTTTGTTTATTGTGTAGGATATAAGGTGGCATGTTTCACCAACAGCACCATTGCCCATAACACACTTCATTCTCTGCATTGTGGAAATAGTTTTGTATCCACTTTAAACATTTCAGATTTGATGTTGACCTCAGCTTCACTGCTGAGGTGTTAGCCCTAGAGCCCCTTTTATAGATTGAGTGTATGTTCAGATTATATGAGAGATAAGGGCCTAATCTCCTGTTTTCCAGAGAATCATTGGTCCCTCCTAACATTTTCATAAGGGAAATACCTTTCTAAGAATCTAGTGATTCTAGAATTGGAAAAAAATTTTGTGTTTTCAATGCAGTATTACTCAGCCATAAAGAAGATTGACTTTATGGCATTTTCTGGTAATTAGATGGAACTGGAGAATATCATGCTAAGTGAAATAAGCCAGTCCCCAAAAGTCAATGTTTGAATGTTTTCTGTGATATGTGAAGCTAATTCAAAATAAGGAGGGGGGCAAAAAAAAAAAAAAAGAACAGAGGAAATATCAGTGGAGTAGAAAGGGGAATGAAGGGAAGGGAGGAGGAATGGGATAGGGTAAGACAGTGCAATGAATCTGACATAACATTCCTATGTACTTGTATGAATAAACCACAGTGAATCTCACATCATGCACATCCATAAGACACTAATTAAAAAGAACTGTAAGTAAACAGCAGAAAGATCAGTAGAATAGAGGAAAGGGAACATGGGTGGGAAGAAGGGAGGAGAAGGGGAAGTACTGGGGCCTGAGTTAGAACAAATTATATTCTATGCTTTTATAATTATGTCAAAATGAATTCTATTGTCATGTATAACTAAAAAGAACCCCCCCAAAGAACCCCTTATTCTAAAAAAATATGTTTTGTTGTTGTTGTTTAATATTGCTGCAAAATACAAGTCAATGAGTGTTTCAGGTATTCAATTAATAGAACAATGATGTCACAACACCAGAGTAAAAACAGTTTTGATAGATTTTTTTTGAGAGCACATATATTTCATTAAATGAGAGGAATTCAGAAATTGTTCAGGGAAATTTTTGAGATAATAAAATAATTTCCCTACTTAATATTTAAAAATCCACATGAAGATGTGAAGGAGCCCTAATTAGGAAGGGCTGTTGTAGCTAGCTGGAAGCCATAAGTTCCACCTGATATGTATGTGACGCACCTGTAGGCATCCGCAAAGCTGAAGGTATATAACCGGGTGAAAGCGGTCCGAGTTAGGAGAACGAATTCATTCGGTCAGTCGGGCAGTCACTCGGTCGGTCAGAAGAATCAGAGCGGCCAGAACGTAGGCAGAGTGGTTACAGAAGAGAAACCAGATAGAAGACAGAAGAGAAACCAGATAGAAGAAGTAATGACTGGTCAGAGTTAGGCCGAGACTCCTGAGGAAGACAGAAGACAGAAGAAAGAAGAAGGAAGAAAGAAGAGAGAAGAAAGAAGCTCTAATCTTTCTCTAAGCTAAGCTCTACTCTAAGCTAAGAAGACAAGAAGAAAAGCTCGCTTTAACCTTTCTCTCTAAAAATCTTTCTTTCCCTCTCTAAGCTCTAAGAAAGTAGAAGTAAAAGTAGTAAAAGCTTAACTCTGCCTCCGAGAGTTTTTCCTCCCGGTTTTCAGTACCAGGTAGCTTACAAAGATGGAACTCCACTCTGATTCATAGAAACTTTAAATCAGGTCAAGGGAAATAGAACATAAGTGGAAGATATGAGTACTAAGGAGATAATGATGTCAAGACAAGGTTGTGGCTTAGTCAAGAGCTTTTGATACTTTTTTTGTTGTGTGTGTGTGTGTGTGTGTGTGTGTGTGTTTAATTTCCATGGTTTGAATAGTTGAGATCCCATTAGTAGAGGCAAATAGATGAGTAGACATGGACAAAATAACCTGGGCCTCTTCTTTCTCTTCACAGGGGGCTTGGCCTCAGTGATTTACACAGACACCCTCCAGGCTGTCATCATGGTGATCGGGTCTTTTATTCTCATGGGGTTTGGTAAGTGATGACAGCATTAAGAGCCTTAGACTCTGTAGATTTGGTATAGGACTTATTTCTGTTTGTCTGATCTTTACTATTGCCTCCTAGTTCTATTGGGTTACATTTTCCTATCATTTATATTATTCCCACCATGGAAATATATGCCTGAATTCATTCTTGCTGCACTATTTCAGCACGAGGAAATGGAAACAAGAACTTTACTTCCTTCATAAAATTATTGTCTAACTTACATTATTTAACCTTAATTTCTTTGTGTGCAGAATGGACAAAATCGGTACTATTAGATTGCCAAAATTAGACAAACACTGGTGCATTTGATTCAAAGCACATAAACCTTTGAGTTACATAGAATTTTTGTAAAATGAAGGATTAAATAGTAGGAAAAATTTACAGAACTGAATTTAATCCTCATTACAACTATTTTGGAATAAGTCCATTAAAATGCACTATCTAGTATATAATTGGAATATATAAACCTAGGTTGGAGTTTTCCTTGATTACCTTCACTTTATTGTCTTGAGTAGTGAAAACTAACAATATTCATGAATCTAATTTAAGCTTGACCATTTTTGGTTTTTATCATATTTATCTATCTCTTTATAAGAATTCATACACATAGTAAAAGAATGTAAGGTGCAAATAAATGTTTCTCCCTTTCTTGAAGCCACCATGTTCCAACTGGTCAAGCTGTGCTGCATACTGAAAAAATATCAATATTCATGTACCTTATCACAGAGTCTGAAAATACATGATTCAAAACTGATTGTACTGTTTACACCCAGCTGTGTAATAGGTTGTTAAGAGATCAAAGAAAGCACCTTTTGGAGATGGCATGAGTAACATCAGGCTTCTTGGAAAATGCTTACAGGGAAGGTCCAGTGGCAATAGGTAAAACAGATAGCACCTCCATCCCTCCTGGTGTTTTGCTTCCATCCCTTATTACACTTACTCTAGAAAATAGCATCTTCATCCCTCATAATGTCTTGTCCGGTGACATACAGCTGGATGAGTGGTACTTTGCCTCTCCACATTGTCCTCAATCGTGCACCAGTTTCCACAGGGAGAGGGGTTTTATAAGTTAGCACCAGTTTCCACAAGGAGAGGGGTTTTATAAGTTAGGCTACATAAGCAGTGACATCATTAGCTTAGCTTGCTTTGTCCTACTGTATGAGCAGCATCCCAAGGAACTTGGTGTGCATGAAAGAAAGCAGCTTTCTACAGATAATGCTAACTTGCCATTATTCCCAGCCCACATGAGAGAAAAATCAGTGTCCTTTGAGGTAATATTTATCCGGATATTCTGGCCCAGACTCACACTTTAACTCGGCTAGGTTGTTGGGAACAGAGAGGGATATTTCAGGGACATGGTATTTTACTATATTCTTTTTCTCCAAGGATGACGCACTGACATAAATGCAAAGAAAATAAAGTCTACAATAATACTTGATGATTTGAATATTATATGAATGTCATTAACCACTTGAGATTATTTACATTAAAATTAAATAAAAAAATTCAGTTCCTCATTTGTCAAGCCATATTCCGAGTGCTAAATATTTGGAAAATGGCTACCAGATGGAATAGCACAGATGTAGAACAGTTCCATCAATGTATAACGTTTCTTTTGTACAGTAATGCTACAAGAGGCAACTGCTAATACCACTTCCTTGTTCAGTGTCTAATTAGTTACCCAGAAACTTCTGTGCTGTTTTGAACATAGTTCTGTGCTTTCTGGCTCCAGTGGTGCACTTTCTGTTATCAGGAGCTCTAAAACCTTACTTCTCCTTTTAGAATAAGAAGCCTGTCTTATCGCTTAGCTTAATTCATGTATTTTAAATTTCATTTCAACTGATACATAAAAACAAAATCATACATATTAATGGGGTACAACATGTGATGCTTCAATACATTTATACATTATGTAATGTCTAAAAATGTTAAACACACATCTATCCTCAAATTTTTTCATTTTATGGAAATATTAAACATACTTTATATTATCTTTTGAAATATACAATAGATGATTGTTTCCTATAACCACACTACTGTAGTGTACACCAGAACTTCTTATTCCTATCTAATTATAACAGTATCCATTGATCAAGCTTTCCTTATCACCCCACGCCTTACTTTCCCTAGCATCTGTTAATCACCATTCTCCTCTGGATTTCTATTTGATCAAACAATGTGCATTCCACATATGCATAAGATCACACGGGGTGCATGTCTTTCTGTGCCTGATTTATTTCATTTAATGTAATGATCTCCAGATTCATCTATGTTGCCACAAAGGATAGGATGTTATTCCTTTTTATAAATAAATGGAATAAATAGTATGACCTGACATTTTGTTAGTTGACAGACACTTAGATTGTTTCCATTTCTTAGCTATTGTGAATAGTGCTGTAATAAACATGGGGGTGCAGACATCTCTTCAACATACTGACATCATTTCCTCTACATGTATATACAGTAGTGGCACTGGTGGACCATATGGTAGATCAATTTTTAAATTTTTGAGAAACCTCCTTGCCATTTTCCACAATGGCTATTGACATTTCCACCCAAGAGTGTGCAAGTTTTCCTTTTTCTTCACATCCTCATTGGTACATGTTTTCTTTCATTTTCTTTTTGATCATAGCTGTTCTTAATGAAGTGAGGTGATATCTCATTATGGATTTGATGTGTATTTCCCTGATGTTTATTGATCTTGAGCATTTTTTCATATACCCTTTGACCATTTGTAAGTCTTCTTCTGAGAATTGTCTATTTAGGTCTATGGACCCCTGTTTAATCAATTTTTTTTTTTTTGTTGTTGTTGTTGCTTGTTTTTTATTTTGATTTGGTTTTTTTTAGTTGGTTGTTTTTGTTTGTTTGTTCTGTATATGCCATTGAGTTTTTGAAGCTTCTTATGTATTCTAAATATTAACCCCTTGCAAGATGTGGCTTTTTTTTTTTTTTTTTTTTTTTTTGTGGTGCTGGGGATTGGACCCAGGGCCTTGTGCATGTGAGGCAAGCACTCTACCAACTGAGCTATATCCCCAGCTTACCCCTTGCAAGATATATTATTTGCAAATGTTTTCTTGCAATCTGTAAATTTTCTCTTTACTCAGACGACTGTTCTCTTTATTGTGTGGAGTATTTTTTTAGTTTAATATAATTCCATTTGTTCATTTTTGCTTTTGGGATCTTGTCTGAAAAATCCTTTTAATTTTCAGTATCCTAAAATATTTCCCCTGTTTTCTTCTGCTAGTTCCATAGTTTCAGGCCTTGTATTTAAATATTTAGATGATTTGAGATGACTTTTGAAACTGATTAGAGGTAAGAGTCTAATATCTTTGGTAGAAGATTTTCTTTTAAATAACTAATTCATACTTGTTATTAGTCTTCTCAGGTTTTCTATTTCTTCATGTTTCAATCTTATCAAGATGTATATGTCCCAGAATTTGTCCATTTAGGTTATCAAACTTGATAGTATTTAGTTTTCATAATAATTTTGAATGCTCTTTTGTATTTCTGTGGTTTTGGTTGTGCTTTCTACCTTTTATCTTTGATCTTATTTATCTGAGTCTTTTTTCTCTCTTTCCTAGGTATGGGTTTGCCAATTTTGGTTATCCTTTCCAAAAAATCAACTCTTTAAAATTTTTAAAAATGTGTTTTAATTAGTTATGCATGGCAGTAGAATGCATTTATGCACTGTGATATATCATACACAGATGGGATATAATTTCCCATTTTTCAAAGTGTACATGTTGCAGAATCATATTGGTCATACAGTAATAATGTCTGTCATTCTACTATCTTTCCCATCCCCACATCCCCTCCCTCCCCTTCATTCACTTTCGTCTACCTAATCTAAGGTAACACTATTTTTTCCTAGTGCCCCCCACCTTATTGAAAATTAGCACCCACATATTAGAGAAAACATCTGGCCTTTGGTTTTGTGGGATTGGCTTATTTTGCTTAGCATGATATTCTCCAACTCCAACCATTTATTGGCATATGCCGTAATTTCACCCTTATTTAAAGCTGAGTAATATTCCATTGAGCATATATACCACATTTTCTTTATCCATTCATCTATTGAGGGACACCTAGGTTGGTTCCATAGTCTAGCTTTTGTGAATTGAGCTGCTACAAACATTGATGTGGCTGTGTCACTATAATATGCTGATGTTAGGTCCTTTGGGTATAAACCAAGGAATGGGATAGCTTTGTCAAATGGTGGTTCCATTCCCAGTTTTCTGAGGAATCTCCATACTGCTTTCCATAGTGGTTACACCAATTTGAACCTTTATTGTTGACTGTATTCTTGATGTTTGCCATTCTGACAAGAGTGAGATGAAATCTTAGAGTATTTTTGATTTGCATTTCTCTAATTGCTAGAGATGTTGAACTCTTTTTCATATATTTGTTGATCAATTATAACTCTTCATTTCACTGATCTTTTTATTTTTTTTATCTTAGTCACTGTTTTATTTATTTCTGCTGTGATATTTCTTTCTTTCTACTAACTTAGGGTTTGGTTTATACTGTTTTTACTACTTATTTGAGAGGCAACAATAGGTTGTTTCTGTGAGATCTTTCTGGCCTTTTGCTGTAGACACTGATTGCTATAAACTTTCCTCAGTACAGGTTTTGCCATATTTCATAGCTTGTAGTATATTGTGTCCATTATAATTTGCTTAAAAAATGATTTTTTTTAAAAAAGAAATGTTTTTAAAATTCTTTTTTTATATTTTCCTTGGTTCATTGGCTGTTTAAATAGTTTGTTTAATTTCCACGTATTTTTAGAGTTTTGAAAGCTTTTTTTTGTTAGTGATTTCTAGTTTTATTGAATGTTTAACCCCATGTGGTTTTTATAAATCATATTTCTCTCTCTCTCTCTCTCTCTCTCTCTCTCTCTCTCTCTCTGGTATTGGAAATTGAACTCAGGGACACTTGCACACTGAGCCACATCCCCACCCTATTTTGTATTTTATTTAGAGACAGGGTCTCACTGAGTTGCTTAGTGCCTCACTCCTGCTGAAGCTGGCTTTGAACCTGTGATCCTCCTGCCTCAGCCTCCTGAGCCACTGGGATTACAGACATGTGCCACAGGCTCGGCTCATATTTTTTTTTTTTTTTTTTGTAATATTTTTTTTTAGTTGTAGATGGATACAATATCTTATTTTATTTATTTTTATGTGGTGCTAATACCAAACCCAGTGCCTCATTTGTGTGAGGCAAGCACTCTACCACTGAACTATAAGCCCAACCCCTCATATTTTTCTTTCTTTCTTTCTTTTTTTTTTTTTTTTTTTTTGGTGCCAGAAATTGAACTCAGGGGCACTGGACCACTGAGCCACATCCCCAGCCCTGTTTTGTATTTTATTTAGAGATAGGGTCTTACTGAGTTAAGTGCCCTGCCACTGCTGAGGTTGGCTTTGAATTTACAATCCTCCTGTCTCAGCCTCCTGAGCTGCTGGGATTACAGGTGTGCACCACCAAGCCCAGCTCATATTTCTTCTAACAGAACAATTTCTTTGTATTGCCTCTGTCTTCCATTAGGCTGAAGTCCTGCCTTGAAAATTCATTTTGCACAATAGCGCAATGTTTGTCACATAGTAAATGTTCAACTAATTAGTGAATAATTAATGCCAACCAAAAATCTACAATTATGTGATGCTTGCGTATATTTTGCATCATTTGAACTTATACACAGTGCCCTCAAGGTCTGGATTCATCTTTCTAAGATCAACTATAATTCTTGTTTACACTTACCTAGCCTTTCCAGCTTCCAGTGGGCTGAGTCTGACCACTCTTCCAATTCACATCTAACCCACTGCCTCCAATTTCTGTTCATATCTCCAATTTTTTATTGTAACATAAACAGAATAAAGTATTGCATCAGAAAATCAGATTGCACGTAAGGTCAGAATAGCCAGATTTTGAGTGAGGAAGAGAAGCATTTTTTTCCTGTTCCTTTCTGAAGAGTTGGAGTTTCTGATGGCTAATTCCATTAGGCTGAATCTCTTAGCTATCATCTTGTTTGATTCTGCTTTGGGTGGTTGTGAGACATCAATATCTTTGTGTGAGCTAACAGTTTTATTTTCACTATTATTTTTTAAAAAATATTTATATTTTAGTTGTAGTTGGACACAATACCTTTATTTTATTTATTTTTACGTGGTGCTGAGGATTGAACCCAGGGCCTTGCTAGGCGAGCGCTCTACCACTGAGCCACAACCCCAGCCCCAACAGTTTTATTTTTATCATGAGTTTAGATGCTAAATTAAAACTTTACTTCTGGGTTGTAGCTCAGTGGTAGAGCACATGCCTTGCATGCATGAGGCACTGGGTTCGATTGTCAGCACCACATAAAAATAAATAAATAAAGAGTTTGTGTCCATCTACAAGTAAAACAAATTAAAGAAAAACTTTAAAGAGCACTAGAAGAAAAAAGAGAATTATTTGTTTTACATATTATGTGAAGACCAGTCTTCAGCCATGGTGGATTCCAGTGGAGAAACTAGAAAGACACGAACTGTGGGAAGCCCCTGAGGATTTTACCAAGCTGCAGGGAGGTGCTCTTGCACCTCCATTATAAAGGAGCAATCATAATCATCAAGTGTCTTGGAATTTCATAAGATTTTATTTTATCTGATGCCTTTTTAGCATTTGCTGAAGTTGGAGGTTATGAGAGCTTTACAGAGAAGTACATGAATGCCATCCCATCTGTAATCGAGGGGGACAATCTGACAATCAGCCCCCAGTGCTACACTCCCCAGGCGGATGCATTTCACGTTTTCCGAGATGCTATCACTGGGGATATTCCATGGCCAGGGCTAATGTTTGGACTGAATATCTTAGCCGTGTGGTACTGGTGCACAGATCAGGTGAGTATGTATGTATATATTGTTGTTTTCTATGTTGTAAAAAAGCGTCTAGTTTCTAGTTTTACCTACACACATATCTTTTAAAGCATCAAACACTTCCATAAGGCTTTTCATAAAAATATATACCTTGTATACAAAGTATATAAGTACCATTCAGATCTTCAATCATGCATTTAGGAGAATGATATCCATCTCATTCAACTAGTTGTATGTAAAAAGATACTATACTTGTGCATGATGAATAAGTAAATAAATTAAAAAAAATATATATATATATATACCTGATTCTCTTCTCTATCTCCTGTTTTTTTTTTTCCCTCAGAGGAAAAGAATTATAACTCTTTCAATTAAGGATTTTTTGTATTAATTTTCATTCTTTTCTTTTGTTAACTTTTTTTTTCTTTTTGTAGATGGACACAATACCTTTATTTAGTATTTTTTATGTAGTGCTAGGCATCGAACCCAGTGCCTCATGCATGCTAGGCAAGTGCTCTACCACTGAGTCACAACTTCAGCCCGTTTATTTCTATTATTGATCATTATACTCAGCATGTGATCTGTGATCTGTCAGCATAGACATTGCCGGGGAGCTCACACCTTACTTGAGATCCAATGAGTCAAAATTTTCTCAGTAACTTGAACCCCACATTATTCAAATGATTCTCATATTGCTCCCTCTAGGTTTTCCAGTTTTAATATTTTTCTGTTGTCTTCCCATGATGAGAGGTGAGGGTTTAACTTTCTACCCTCAATTCTTTGTACCATATCTCTTGTTTTCCTATCCTCCCTGTAGGCCTATATCATAATTTTGGAGAAATCAGTATGCGATGCCTCTATTTTTCTGATTACATGAGAGTAATTCATAACTTCAATCAGATATGATATATTTTGATTTCTTATATTGTTTTAATTTTTCTTGGAAATTATTACTCACTAAATACCAAAAATCTCTGTGAATTGCTGAAATCTTCTCTTAATACTTCCAAGTGGAGGAGTAAAATCAGTAACATGTCAGAACAGGAAGCTCCTGACTATTCCTCCTCTCAGAAACACAGAGTAAACATCTACAAGCAGTTTACTTCTCTTGAAAACAAATTCAGAATCCTACCCACTCTGCAAAAACCAACAAACAAACAAAAAAATCACTACTACATACCAGATGACTGAGAAAATACATACATTAAAACAGAAAAAAATTCCAACTATCCCCATTATGAACAGAGTCTTAGTCAACTCCCAGCATCTTCCCAAGGGGTGTAAGGGCTTACCCACATATATGGTGCTGAACTTGAAAGTCACTACTAGAGGGCTTGCCTTTAAAGTCATCCTGCCTGAAGAATAGCAAGCACAGTGTATTGCATCATGACTTTCAATCACAAAGAAAGAGGAATATTTTGAACCCTGTGAGCTCTCCTAGCTGCTGTAGCCCCAGGGATTAGTTCAGATTCCATCTTTTCCCTGGAATGAGTTGACCATGTGTTTCCCCAATAACTCTCAGTGGTTCTGGCCTTTAACAAGCTAGTATCTGGGAATCTATCCTATGTAGCAATAGAGAATAAACCACTTCTACCCTAAACAAGAATAAAAGCACTCCCTGTGCTTTCTCTCCCAGTTTGCCTCAGTGACAATTCTAGTCCTACAATCTCCCATGGGAAAGAGGTTAGAAACCTCTATCAGCAAGAATGAGAGGGGTTATACCCTACCTTCTCCTCTGGCTTTGTCCTAAGACAAACTTATGAACATTCTTATTAAAGGGAGGTTAGGGAACTGTAGCTTCCTGATGCTGTTGCTTGCAGCTACGACGCCACGGGAGAAAATTCGGAGGCAGGATGAAAATGAAAAAAGGTCTTTTATTTTTCTCTCTCCGGCTTCAGCAACCTCTCCAACTCCACCCGCTCTAACTCCAACCACCAACTTCAACCACCAACAACAACCAACAACAACCACCAACCTCTAACTAACCTCACCCGGTTATATACATTTTGCCTTAACAAGGACAAGTGCTTACAGCTCGAGCTTACAGGTGCGTCACACAGTGTTCACGGGCATACAAAGATTATTTGATAAATGTATGAATATCAGGTGGAACTTGAACATCTTTTATGGCTCTCAGCTAACCGCAATCTTAGCTATCTCCTTAATTAGGGCTCCTTCAGGGACCATTCTGAGCCTGCACCTTCTTTCCAGGATTTCTTTGGTGATAGCTTCAGACTGGATGGTTTCCCCTTCAACGAGATCCTGAAATATTCTAGCTTAAACAAGAGAGTGAGCACACTTTGCAACTTCTTCCCTACAGCACTAAATCCACATGTTCAGATTCTTCCTCAAAGTAGTTTCTAGGCACATTGAGAATAGTAACCTTTACAACATTTGCCCACAGAAATAGCTCTAAAATCACCAGAGTCAGAGTTGGTAGAAATCTGCACTCCTGAGTCTCTTTGACTATAGTGAATAAAAATAAGACTTTTAAACTCATGAATAGGCTGGAGGCATAGCTAAGTGGTAGACCACTTGATTAGTATAAACAGGACCTTGGGTTCAATCCTCATGATAAAGATAAAATAAACTTGCAAACATTAAGCAATTACCTCCTCAGGTTTGAAGGCTGATCAAGAGTACAGGCACTTCTGCCTCACATACTTTCCTTGGTGTAGGGCAGAATGAGTGGGAAACAAACTCTGGCCCTCAGCTTCTCTTTAGGAAAAGAAAGAAATGGGTCAAACATCTAACATCCCAATCTCTTGAGCTGTGCCCCCAAAGACTGAATTCTATCCTACCTTCTTCAAGACATTAGCAAGACGTGACACTCTGTAATTTCTTGTGAGTCATTAAGAATAAGGACAACAGATAGGATAAGCACAAAGAGTTTAGAGGTACCTGAAATCTCTTGTACAGGAACTGTTTCTCTGTAATCATCCTGGAAAGAATAGTCTACCAGGACTTGGAGAGGTGTTTCCTTTATCTAATTCACAAAAACCAACATAGAGAGCCAAGGAAGATAAAAAAAATTGCAAAATATATTCCAAATAAAAGACTAGATTAATCTCAAGGAACTAAATCTAATGCAATGGAGATGTGCAATTTACCTGACAGAATTTGAAAGAACAGTTTTAAAGAAGCTCACTCAGGTAAGAAGAACACTATATAAATAGATAACAGAGATCTAAATATATAAAATACTAAATAGATATTAAAAACTAAATAGATAGAACTGGAAGATATATAATTAAGTAAAATAAGACAGACACTTAAAAACAAGTATTATATTTTCTCTCTCATACATGGAAGCTTTAAAAAGTCAAACTTGATATAGGCTAGTGATTATTAGAAGTTGGGAAGGTTGAGACATGGTGGATAAAGAAAGGTTGCATTTTATCAGCATACACTGTTTGGATGTATTGAAATATTACACTGAACTCCACTAATATGTAGAGTTAAAGCATGTTAATTCAAAACAAAATAAAATATTTTAAATTACCAAACAGAAATCACTGAGCCAGAAAATAATATAAAAATAGGATTGAAAAAATTCAAGAAAGGGATCCACCCACTATTACATATAACTATAAAAATATTTTTTAAAAGTAGAACCCTGCACGCACTAAAGGGAATTTCCCCTCCACGAGTTTTCCATAGGTATATCTAATAAAAGAATATAATAACAATAAAATTATAAGTCAATACCAAAAAAAGAGGGATTCAATGGCAGACTAAAGTAAGCAGAAGGTAGAATGAGTGTACTTGAAGATAGCTCACTGGCAATCATTGAATAAAAAGAAAAAGGGAAAAATATTTTTAAAAAGTTGAAAAGAGAAGAAGGGCAGAAGGGGAGAAGAGAGAAAGGATAAAGAAATAATGGCAGAGCCGGACATGGTCATTAAAGCCTGTAATCCAAGCGGCTTGGTAGGCTGAGGCAAGAGTTCAAAGTTCAAAGCCAGATTTAGCAAAAGCGAGGTGCTAAGCCACTCAGTGATCCCCTGTCTCTAAATGAAATACAAAATAAGGCTAGAGATGTGGCTCAGTGGTTGAGTGTTCTGAGTTTAATCCCCAGCACCATCCCCCCCCTGCATAAATGAAAGAAAGAAAGAAAAAAAAAGAAATAATGGCAGAAAACTTCCCAAGTCTGAGAAAGAAATTTAAAGGCCGGAGAAATGGATAAATTCCTATATACCTGTAGCCATGAAGCAATAGAAAATCTAAACAGAACAATAATGAGCAATGAGATGAATCAATTAAAAAGTCTTTCACTAAAGTTCAAGGCCTGATGTCTTCACTGCCAAACTCTAACAAATGTTCAAAGAACATTCTTCTCAAATTACTCCAAAAAACTGAGAAGGAAGAAATTCTTCAAAACTCATTCCACGAAGTCAGATTTACCCTGATATCAAAATTATATGAGAAAATAACAAAAAGTAAACTAATGAACATAGATGTAAAAACCCTCAACAAATTAGCTAACTGAATTCTATAGTACATTAATGAGTTTGTTCACTATAATCAAGTAGCATTCACCTCATGGATTCAAGGATGGTTCAATGTATGCAAATTGACAAATGTTGAACCATCAGATTAACAGAATCAAGGACCAAAAAACTTATAAATATTTCAATAGATACAGAAAAGCCATTTGATAAATTTAGCACATTTTTGTGTTAAAAGCTCTCAAAAAATTAGGTGTAGAAGAAATGTGCCTCTACATAATAAAGGTCATAGGTTAAAGGTCACAAACCCCCAGTTTACATCTTGCAGAACAGGATAAAGGTGAAAGTTTTTCCTCTAAAATGTTGAACAAGATAAGTATGCCCACTTTCACCACTTCTATCCAACATACTTCTGGAAGTCCTATCCTAAGCAATTAGGCAAGAGAAAGAGATAAAGAATACTCAGATTAGAAAATTAGAAAGAGTAAGTAAAATTGTCTCTATTGCAGATGACTATATTATTTGCATATATATAGTGATATTTATTCTGATATATATGTATAATATCACATTAAAGACCCCACCAAAAACTATTTGAACTATATATAATAATAATTCAGTAAACTTGCAGGATACAAAATCAACATACAAAAATCAGTTGTACTTCTTTTTTTTTTTAGGTGATTCAAATGCTGATTCTAAATTTTAAAAAAATTTTTTTATTTATAATAGTAGTATGTATTACAATTTATAATGCACATATATAGATAGCATCTTTTTACAAAGATGTTTACAAAGTATTTTCATACCCTCTATAAGCTACGAGTAAATTTTCTGAAAAAGAATTAAAGAAAAAATCCCATTTATAGTAGATAAAAAAATTAAAATACCTAGGAATAAATTACCCATGGAAGTGAAAAATTTCTATAACCGAAACCATAAAATACTGATTAATAGAGGACACAAATAAATAAAAAATATTCCATGTTCACAAATTGGAAGAATTATATATAGTTAAAATGTATGTACTACCCCAAGTAATAAACTGATTTTTTTCAAAATAGCTACCAAATAATGCATAATTTCTTCATGAATTTATGGAACCTTCTTTATTATATTTATTTCACCTCCGACCCCTTGACTTTTATCTTGTGAACAGCCTCATATTTATGTTTAGATCCGATTCCTGACCCTGCTTGTTTGCTCATAGGCCTTTTCTCCTCACTTGTGATTTGTCAACTGTTTGTTTCTAGCCCTGTCTAAAAATGCCATATTCTTCCCTGTCATTAAATGTTACCAATGTTAATATTAATAAATTGATTCTGTGAAGGGCATTCCTATTTTTTGATGGTCCTTGAAAAAATATCAACAAGTTTTGGCATTATAGGTAGAAACACTCCTTTGCTAGAAAATTCTTTGTTAAAAGACTGCACAAATTAAGTAGAAATTATGAAATCACATGCATTCTTTTCCCCAGTGCTATAATATTTGATTTATAACTAGATGAGATTCTCAGAATATCTTGAAGAAATCTGGAAATTAATGATTCAGTGCTCAGTTCTGATAATTGTCCGACTATGGTGTTTCCATGGCAAATGTCTATTTCCCATGGGTGCCATTACCTGATTAAAGTGGGGAGCTGCTGATAATGCCTAAAATATTAAAGATGCAACTTACACAACTTGTGGTGGCATCAATATGACTTCTTTGCAACTAGAGGAGCACATTATGATTGTTGATCTGCAATCTTGGAGCTTTAAACATATTTTAATTGAAGTTTAAATGTGTATTGATTTCTATGTAAAAAGATTTTTACATGCATCATAATAAACATGATGCAAGAGAGAACCCTATTTTATGGGTGAGAAAGTTGAGACTCACAGGGGTCAAATATGTGCAAAATGAGTAGTAATTCAAATCTTGGCCTTATTCCAATGCCCATTACTTTTCCTAACCGTGATGTAATTTCTTTTTCTTTCTTTCTTTCTTTTTTTTTTTTTTTTTTTTTTTTGTGGTACCGGGGATTGAACTCAGGGGCACTCAACCACTGGGTCACATCCCCAGACCTTTTTTGGTATTTTATTTAGAGACAGGATCTCACTGAGTTGCTAAGTGCCTCGCCATTGCTGAGGCTGGCTTTGAACTCGCAATCCTCCTGCCTCAGCCTCCCAAAGTGCTGGGATTATAGGCGTGCGCCACCGCACCCGGCGTAATTTCTTATTCCAACATCAAACCCTGAAAAAAGACACTAATCTCCTGGGAAATCATTACCTGGTGTTTTACTAATATGTTATATTTTCCTGGCAGGTTATAGTACAACGCTGCCTGTGTGGCAAGAACATGTCTCATGTGAAGGCTGCTTGCATTATGTGTGGCTATTTGAAGGTTCTGCCTATATTCTTCATGGTGATGCCAGGAATGATCAGTCGTATCCTATATACAGGCAAGCCATGAATCCATATGTTCTCTTTTTATAATTGAATCCTAAGAAATATTTTAAATTTTAGTATAAACCCTCGAATAAACAAAAAAACCAATTCTGGATGGAAGTAAAAGAAGAATTGAACATTTGTGAAAGGGATGAAGGGCAGGAAACTTTGGCCTATTTGATTCTTTCTTTCTTTCTTTCTTTCTTTCTTTCTTTCTTTTTTCTTTCTTTCCTAGGGATTGAACTCAGGGCACTTGACCACTGGGCCACATCCCCAGCCCTTTTTTGTATTTTATTAGAGACAGGATCTCACTGAATTGCTAAGTACCTCTGCCATTGCTGAGGCTGGCTTTGAACTCGTGATCCTCCTGCCTCAGCCTCCCAAGTGCTGGGATTACAGGCGTGCACCACCACGCCCAGCTGACACTGTTTTCTTATCTTTTTTAATAGTGCCTGGCTGTCTCTTTGTAGACATTTGAGACAGTGAGTACTGTTTTTATGAGTGGCTTGAATTTAAGGAAATCTAGAGAATATGACAGAAGAGCCCTGAAGGTTGAGGTAGAATTGGGCAAAGATGACTTGAGTGATCTGTAGTCATGGAATTTAATCACATCTCTGACTGAAAAGGTCTTTGAGATGTATTCATACTTCTTGGTCTCTGAGATAAATGTAGAATTGAATCAGTTTTTGCTGTCAGAATCAGATTTTTTTTTTTGGGGGGGACCATTCATTTCTGAGTTAGGTGAGAATAGCTACTAATGTTGACACTATCCCTAAAAAAAAAAATCAGCATTTATTTTTCTTTACTGTGAAAAGTAAAGAATCTATAGCTATTTTTCTCTGGCTAATTGAGGGTTCATTTTTTATTAGGGGCAATCCGTTAGATAACACTAAATCCATTCTGTATTTTCTTAAATAAACATTAGTTTATTTCACTGAAATCTCAAGATGACCATGAAGTGGTAAACTTCACTTCATTTTTTTAAATATATATATTTTAGTTGTGTTTGGACACAATATCTTTATTTTATTTATTTATTTATTTTTACGTGGTGCTGAGGATCGAACCCAGGGCTGCGCATGTGCTAGGTGAGCGTTCCACCGCTGAGCCCCAGCCCTAAATGTCACTTTTTATTGTGATAGTCTTACTGTTTATAGCAGTAAAAATGTATCAATACTCACCCAGCAGAGTATAGCCAAATAATTATTGTTTACCTCATTTATGGACAATTCTACACAAGGGGCAAAAGACTATCTCAAAAATGTGGAAACTGTTGAGGTTATTATGTTATTATAGAAAGAATAAAAAATGCTGCAAAATATTGTATAAAAAATGACCCAACCACAACTAAAAATATTATGATTTCTCTGTGGAAAACTATTAGAAAAGAACAAAATGAAAAGAAGATGCCGTGCTAGTGTATTATTATTCTGGGTGGATCTGCATCACTTTTTCATGTCTGTTGTCCTATTGTTGTTTAAGCAAAATTTCATCACCTGCCACAGAAGTGAGGCTTCATGTCTCACGGGACAGTCACCCAATTAACCATCACAGTGACAACTTCCTAATTGTAGGCAACTGACACTGAGAAAAATGTGCCTGGACACTGGGCTAGTTTCCTGGGTGTTGTCTACTTCTGGAGCATCATTCTCTCAGGAGAACTGATTCTCTTGCCATTTTCTGGAAGATGGGATCAGCTCTTTCTGTTTACATTAATGTTCTAGCCATATTACCTCCCAAAGTAGAGGAGCCCTGCCTCATGGTCAGTGCAAGGGGAATTTTGGAGATGAGACACTTTGGATACTGCGTTCTGGGCAAAGAAGGACAGGATCCATTGTATGAAGTTCAAAGCTGAATACCCAATTTTGAGGAAATATATTTCCTCCCACTCATGATCTTATACACTATCTCTTTGTCCATGGTGGTGGGTTATGCCTACTCACTGCACTAACCTCCACACATCTCTTCAGATATAGTTGCCTGTGTTGTACCTTCTGAATGTGTGAAGCACTGTGGCATTGAAGTCGGCTGCACTAACTATGCCTACCCAATGCTGGTGCTGGAACTGATGCCTACTGGTAAGTGAATGTCCCTGCTTGCACAGACTCAGATGTCTGTTCTATAGGTAGGCCATGAGGAAGGGTTGTAGAATGATCCTTAGTGTTCTTACTTCCATTAATTCAATTTTATTTAGATAATTCATGAGTCACTTTCCATATGCTGTCAACCATATCATGAGCCTGGAGATTATAGAGAGAACCAGATGCAGGTTCTGTTAGAACCCTTACTCTTTCAGGTTCAAGACCATTTTCTACTCTGTCCTAGCAGATTTAGGGCCATTACTAAGGGGCAGAAGGAACCACAGGGAGAAGTATGAACCTTCCATAATGTTTCAAAACCCTCAATTTTGCCCACCAAAGACTTTTCAGTAGTGCTATTTGCTAGACCTCTACTTCTCTGGTTCTCAAGCTCTTCTTTTCCAAAGAAAGATGATACTGGATTTTTTACTCTTTTCCAAAATTAGTTTTCAGCTTAATAATATGTGTATAATTAGTACTAAAATACCAGGTGACATTTTTATCTTTGTATGGCTCTCTGTATTTTTTTAATTTATTTTTTTATTCTAAGTTGTTATATATGACAGCAGAGTGCATTACAATTCATATTACACATATAGAGCACATTTTTACATATTTCTGGTTGTATACAAAGTATATTCACACCATTCATGTCTTCATACATGCACTTAGGGTAATGATATCCATCTCATTCTACCATTCTTTTTTAAAATCCCCTTTCCCCCTCATTTCTCCCTCCCCATTGACCTTTCTAGAGTTCCTCTAATCCTCCTATGCTCCTTGTCCCAACCCCACTGTGAATCAGCCTCCTTATATCAGAGAAAACATTTAGCATTTGGGTTTTTGGGATTGGCTAACTTCACGTAGCATTGTAATCTCCGCTTCATCTGTTTACCTGCAAATGCCATGATTTTATTCTCTTTTATTGCTGAGTAATATTCCATTGTGTATATATACCACATTTTCTTTATCCATTCATCTAGTAAGGGGCATCTAGGCTGGTTCCACAGCCTAGCTATTGTGAATTGTGCTGCTATAAACATTGATGTGGCTGTGTCCCTGTAGTATGCTGTTTTTAAGTCCGTCTGGTATAGACTGAGGAGTGGGACAGCTGGGTCAGAAGGTGGTTCCATTCCCAGTTTTCCAAGGAATCTCCATACTGATTTCCAGATTGGCTGCACCATTTTGCAGTCCCACCAGCAATGTATGAGTCTGCCTTTTCCCCCACATCCTCTCCAACATTTATTGTTGTTTTATTACTAGCTTCCATTCTGACTGAAGTGAAATGAAATTTATAGTAGTTTTGATTTGCATTTCTCTAATTGGTATGGCTCTCTGTTTTTAGCAAGACCCTTGTAGACCATGACATCCAACTGCTAAATGATGTTTACACTTTCTCTGGGCCTTAGGACTGAGAGGTCTGATGCTGTCTGTCATTCTGGCCTCTCTCATGAGCTCCTTGACATCCATCTTCAATAGTGCCAGTACCCTCTTCTCCATTGACATCTATGCCAATATTCGAAAACAGGCATCAGAGAAAGAGCTCCTGATAGTTGGACGGTAAGGGAACCTGGTTTTATTTAGAATTCCTCTGGGTAAGGCAGATGTGGAAGTGAACTACAACTCTTAGCCTTTGGCTTCAATGAAAGTAATCAAACATTTCAAAAGTGAAGAAAGTAGAGAGCATTTAAGTCAATTTTGTTCTTTCTAGACATAAAAATTGAGGCCAGACTTTAAAATCAAACAGATTTTTTTTCAGACTTTCAAGCATATTTGTCTCTTATTTCTTCTTCTCCTAACCAGCCCCTCAACCACATCTTGAAAACACTCCACTAGTGTTGTAATGGGGTGTAATTACCACCAGCTCTGAAAGTTTTATGTGTTCTCTCTAGAAGTTTCCATGAATGTCACAGAATTAACAGGTAAGTTATCCACTCAATAGCTGCATTGATTAATGACTGGGCCATGTTAGAGCGGACAGTCTCAGCAACGTGACAAAATACAAAAGGCTGTTTGGATACTTTTGTCAACCCAGGGTCCTAGAGCAGTTTGAAGGCCTTGCACACAGCAAGGTGGAAGGAAATAAGGAGAGATACTTAATAGTATAGTCTTCTTTTTCCCCTTCACAATTTATAAGTAGATTCTATATTGTCATAGCATTTTATAAAATGTTTTTAAAATTCAAATCAAGGAATGGAAATTATCAGCACCCAAAACTTCCTGTTGGGCCCCATTTTTCCAAAGATAATCACTGTAACCTCTAATGCTGTAGTTTGTCTTTTCCAGTTTTTCACTATTATCAATAGAATAGCCCAGTAGATATTCTGGCTGTTTGTGACATTCAGTCATGCTATTATTTGTATCTGTAGTTTATTCAGTCTCTTGCTGTATGATACTCCATTATAGTAATATATATGAATTTATTTTTCATGGAAATCTGGATTGAGGATTTTTATCAACATCTCTTGGTACTCATGGACACATAATTCTTTATGGTAGATTGCTATATGTTTGCATATCTTTCACTCTTGGCCTTTTGAATTTACTAGTTATGATTAACAAGAATGCAGGAAAAGATCTTGAAAAAAATATGACACTTGCAAAAATAATCAAATTGACAGGCACAATAATTCTAAATGTGGTTGTTTTAGTCAGCTTTTTCACTGCTATGAACAAAAGACCTGACAAGAATGATTAGAAGAAGAAAAGTTTATTTTGTGACTCACAGTTTCAGAGGTCTCCATAGAAGACCTGTTCCATTCCTTGGGGTTTGAGGTGAGGCAGAACATCATGGTGGAAGAGTATGGTGGAGGGCAGCAACTCAGGACTTTACCAGGAAGGAGATAGAGAGAGAGAGGGGCGGGGAACTGTGCTCAAAAAAGACAAAATATATACCCCAAATACCACCTTCCAGGGAGCCACCTCCTGCAGCCACACACTACCTGCCTATACAGTTATCACCTAGTTAATCCCCATCATGGATTAATTCACTGATTGGATTAAGGCTTTCATAACCCAAGCATTTCACCTCTAAACTTCTTGCATTGTCTCACATATGACCTTTTGGGGGATACATATCTAAACCATAACAGTGATTAAAGTAATAACATATTGGATACGTCATTTCTCCTTCTATGCTTTCCAATTTTTTGGTAATGTACTTGTGTGTATTTTATATAGTGAAAATATGTCATTATGTACTTTTGGCTTAACACTTGAAGTTTACTTTGAATCCTTTCAATTAAGTGGAAGGGTAACTGGAGTCCTGCTGTTCTGATTCTCTCTTTTTTTTTAGGAATGTAATTATATATGTTACATTTTTTTATAATCCACAATTATGTTTAGGAAATCACACAAACATATATCACTGATTTGAATGAAATGCATAAATTTGTAGCAAAGTTTTGTAGTTACAAAAAACAAAAAAATTTTACCAAAAATGCACAAAATTAATGTTTATTCCACCGTTGTGTCATATTCCTGGATCCTTCACCAATGTTACATGAGGAAAAAACTAAAGCAAAACAAATGGAAAACTGAAATCAGAATCACTAATGTTATCAAGTAAGGAAACAAATAAATTAAAATATAACAGCCATCATCAAGAGTACAGCAAAGATAATGCTGTCAAAAGAAACAAAGAAAATTGCTAGAAAACTGTATGCATCATACACTTTCAAACCAGCAAAATATGCCCCTGCATACAATGGAACATAAACTCATTTTTTTCCCTATTAAGGCATAGAAATGCAAGTTCTTTTGAATATTGTGGATGGGTAAAACATGTTTGTAAAGGTAATTCTACTAAGCTAATACAGAGTGGGCCAGGAACACATTTATGGATTCTGGGGTTGATGTGGACTGTAATTCTTTGATTAGGATAGTGGACGCCATAATAAAAATAATTTTTAAAAAGTGAACACAGAAGTACAAGAGAAAGGCAAATAAGACTTCTCTCATATCTGAGTAACATTTAGATGGAATCAAATTTAAACGCAGTCAACTCTACTTTTGAAGAGTCTTTGGTTCAGTTCCCAAATCTTGATTGCTGGATGCAGTCTCCTATGAGAAGGTGTCTTCTTAAATAACAAACCTATTTTTAGTGGTGGAGCCGCTCTTAGTAGCTGTGTCTGCCTGGGACTGATAACCAATCATTAACTTCGGAGGAAGTCTTAACCTTTCCTTATACTACTCCCCTATATGTGTAATAGCCTCTCTGTTTTCACATTCAGTAGTCCATATTGCTATCTTATCACCTTTAGCTCTAACATTAACAACAGCTCCACATATATCATCACTGTAGTCGTCAAAAGATTCTCCAATAAGGCACAGCAGTGTCTCTAGCCAAAAAACAATTGAGGTCATTTAGTCTCTGCTGTTTGTTCAATGTAATGAGCTATGTTCTGTCCCGTTTGGTTTTCTCATCTTCCCACACAGGCTCAATACCATCCTTAAAAAGTGAGTAGTCACAGCCAGGCATTAAATTACTAGACAACTGAATATGGTTGTAGAGAGCCCAAAAGTTTTCAACAGTATCAAACTTAGAGATCAGTAGAAGGTTTGCTTGCCAAGTTTTACTTTTATCATTAAAAAAAAAAAAAACCAAACAAAAACAACAACAACAACAAAAAACAAAAACAAAACAAAACAAAAAAACAGAGTGCCCATCTATTCTGTACAGGATGTTTTATATAGTGTTCTGGGTTAGCAACCTCCTGATTAGATTCTGTTTTTTCTTCTGTAGGCGGGGGATTAGGAGTAGGAGTTGGTAGATAGCTCTCCCTGCAGTTCTCTTAACCTAGAATCTCTCCCTTCCTGCTGGCTCACTCATCGAATACAGCAACCTTAGTGGCTTCAGGGTAGGGACACTACGCACAGTCCAGAAGTTCAGTGCCTCTGAAAACCAATCTTGGAAGGGCACTGACAAATTTTCTGTGAAGTTGGTGTCAAAAGAAACTGATTATCTATTTAAAAGATTGTGCTTTGTTGTTAACAGTAACAGCTTTAGTAAATTTAACACTTGGAGGAAAAACCTGAAGACCTCACTTTGCCCATATCTTGACTCTGTACAAATACAGTAAGAGAGAAGGAACAGTCAGACCTTGATGTTCTCATGGGAGAGAATGTGTAGAACTGGAATTCAGGAGTCCTAGGATGCAGTAGGCCCTTTAATAGGTATATAATATTGAGCACAACACCTCTGTAAGTCTCAATGATATCTTAACTAGTTTTTAAAAATTTTATTGGTTCTTTTTAGTGATACATAACATTAGGATTCATTTTGACAATTATACAATCATGGAATATAAATATTAATGAGTTTTTAATTTTCCTATTTATTTAATACCTATATTCTCCCAGAACACAATTTGGAAAAAAAAAAAAAAAAAGAAAACACCACTATTTAAAAATTCCTGCTGGTCGCAGTGGCACATGCCTGTAATCCCAGCACTTGGGAGGCTGAGGCAGGAGGATCCCAAGTTCAAAGCCAGCCTCAGCAATGGTGAGGCGCTTAGCAACTCAGTGAGACCCTGTCTCTAATAAAATACAAAAGAAGGGCTGGAGATGTGGCCCAGTGGTCAAGTGCCCCTGAGTTCAATCCCCAGTACAAAAAAAAAAAAAAAAAAAAAAAAGTAAAAATTCCTACTTCATGGGACTTAGGTCTTTGTGGAGAAAACAGACAATAAATGTATGCTCCATCAGGTAACAAGATGTGCTAGGAAGAAAATTAAGACAGAATTCATAGCAAAGAGTGAGATTTGCACAAGAGAAGGTGATAAGAAACAAGCTTAGGAAGCTGCCAGAGGTGATGTCTGCAGAGCTATTGAAGTCATAATGAAACTGGATTTCATTTTTCATATGATAGAAAGAAATAACAGTTAAGATAAGTAGAGGCACATGACTTTCTAATAATAACGATAAAGTTATTGGATGTAGTTTATTGACTGTACTGTGTGTTATACATGATTCTGACTTTCCATAGTTCATTTCATTTAGTTGTTGCAAGGTTACAGCAGTTTTGTAAAGTTTTACACTTGAGCTTCAATTTCCTGCCTAGATTCTACTTTTAACATCCACTCTACTACAGCTTCTTCATTCAAGTGAACATACAGCAATGATAACTTTTATCAAGCCGGGCGCGGTGGTGCATGCCTGTGATCCCAGCAATTGGGAGGCTGAGGCAGGAGGATCGCAAGTTCAAAGCCTGCCTCAGCAATGGTGAGGCACTTAGCAACTCAGTGAGACCCTGTCTCTAATAAAATACAAAAAAAAAAAAGGGCTGGGGATGTGGCCCAGTGGTCGAGTGCCCTGAGTTCAATCCCCAGTACGAAAAGAAAAAAAATTCTCTTATCAAGTCCAGAAGTCACTAGGGCTTAGAAAATGAATAAAAGTCATCCTTCTGGGCCCTGGGAGCTTATAATAGGTTTTTTTTTTTTAACAACTTACCAATATTTTAGCCAACTTTTACCTGCTGAAATATTCAAGAAGGAAAATACATAAATAACCATTTCTTGCCATGTCAAGCAGCATCCTGGGATACAATCTATTTAAATTTTAGCTTGTACAAAATGAATTAGTTTCCCTCAAGCTAAAGAAAAAAACAAAACAAAACAAAACTGGAAGTTTGTCTTATTAATCATACAAATAAATTCTGAATAGCAAAAATACTGTGGCGTTTATTTCTTTTAAAATGTTTTCATTAGTTCATTATATTTATACATAACAATGGGGTTCATTTTGACATATTCATGATGCATATAACATAATTTGCTCCATTTCAATCCCCAGTATTTCCCTTTCTCTTCCCTCCTTCTTCATCCTGATCCCCTTCCTTTACTCTACTGGTCTTCCTTCTATTTATTTATTCTTTTTTAATTGGTGCAGTAGAGTTATACATAAAAGTGGAATTTCTGATATATATATATATATATATATATATATATATATATATATATATATATATATACATTGCGTGAAGGAATTATTAATCAGTTGCTGACATTTAACTGTCTTATGAATGGATGCTTAATCTCATAGATAAACATATCATGATGAGTTTTAAATAACCAATTTATTGACATTTACTAATGATAAACATTAAGCAGGGGCTGGGGTTGTGGCTCAGCAGTAGAGTGCTCGCTTAGCATGTGTGAGACCTTGGGTTAGATCCTCAGCACCACATAAAAATAAATAAATGTATTGAGTACAACTACAACTAAAAAATAAATATTCCCCCCAACAACAAACAACAACAACAACAACAACAACCCCAAATCCCGTTAATCATGGCACAGATTTGTGTCATGTCTAGGAAATAAATTTTGTTAGAAAAATTAATGGAAGGCCAGAAGAATGAGTTAAAGAACTAAAGTGAAATGGAGATGCTCATGACACTTTTGCTTAATATCTGAATCATTTTCTTCTCCTACCAGGATATTTGTCATCCTGTTACTTGTCATCAGCATTGCATGGGTTCCATTGGTACAAGTATCTCAAAAAGGACAGCTGTTCCATTACCTAGCATCAATTGCCAGTTACCTTGGGCCTCCAATTGCAGCTCTCTTCCTGCTTGCCATCTTTTGTAAAAGAGTCAATGAACAAGTAAGCAAAAACTGGGAAAATGTTTTCCTGCCAGAGTGAGAAAAATGGTTTCTTTGGCTGAGGTAGCAAAATACATTGCAACTTTCATAAAACTTATTTCATAAACTTGTGCTCATGATTAGCCTTTTATTTGTCATTAGTTGAGAAAGTAGGCTGAATGATAATTATGACTTACTTGATTGATTCTTCATCTTTTGTAAACATTGATTTATTTTTATCTCCTTTGTAGGGAGCATTCTGGGGTCTAGTAATCGGACTTGTGATAGGCCTTATTCGCATGATCGCAGAGTTTGCCTATGGAACTGGGAACTGCTTGTTTGCCAGTGACTGTCCCAAGATCATCTGTGGAGTGCACTATATGTACTTTTCCATCATTCTCTTTTGCTCATCCGTACTGGCCATCCTGGGGATTTCCTTACTATCGAAACCCATTCCTGATGTACATGTGAGTGTTGTGTAATGGCTATGTTCTCATTTTAAAATAATAGTTCTTTGTCTTCTTAAGTGACAACTGGTACACAAGTCTCAAGTCAATGAAATCATTGCACACATAAAGTAGAAGCACCTTAAGAGATTATTATCATCCTGTCATTCAACTAAACAACAAGTTTCTGTCTAGTATGTGGAAAGCAGCAGTGATTAAGAATTAAGGGATTAGGAAATGGGCTAGAGACTCCCTAAACCTCAGAATGCTATTGGGAGGTAAATCTACACCATTGTTAAAGGATACCAGGGAGGAACAGCTTAGTGTTGCTTAACAGTCAGGATTCTGTTGCCTAAGAGACTGTGACACCTCACAGCAGAACTGTCATCTAGCTGGGCCAGTTTGGGGGCAAGTTGAAACTCATATGCAGTATAAACAAACACTGACCAGAGGTAAAAAAGCACATGGTAACAGGGGGCAAGAAAAGGAAAAATACACGGCCTTTATCTTTTGCCTTTCAAATAGACGAAAGTACCTAATATGAATATTGTAACAGTGTTGATGGGAATGTGAAAGAATGCCCACTGTCCAGAATTCCTGAGTGTATGAATTTTATAATTTGCAATTGAACAACATTTGTCAATTTTTAGATTCTCTTACCTTATGAGTTAAGAATTTCATTTTTAGTAGCTTATATAGAAATATGTATAAAGGTAGGAAGATATATGTAGAAGGATTTTCTCTGCAAATGTTTTCTAATAGAAAAAGTAGAGACAATGCAAATTTCCACTGCTAAAGGAATGGATACACCATGAGGGAGCTTTGTTATTTGCTTATAAAAAATGTTTACAAGGGGCTGTGGTTATAACTCAGTGACAGAGCACTTCCCAGGCACATGTGAGGCACTGGATTTGATCCTCAGTACCACATTAAAAAAAAAAAAAAGTTATTGTGTCCATCTACAACTAAAATATATTAGAAAAAAGAGTGCTGAACTCAGGAACTTAATAATGTGAACAGGGATTTAAAAGAATGTTTGTAATATGGCTCAATGGGAAAAACATATACAGAATATTATACTACCATCTAATATCATAGTTGTAATAAAACACACATAGGAATACATATCTTCATCAAGGATAGAAAAAAATCTTGACATACATCTGAAGTTTTTGACAATTATCTCTGGAAGGGGGGACACAATAGGGACACATAAAATATTAATCATTAAAAATATGAATAATATTTAAATACTAATGTTGACTGAATTTATTACTAACATATATATTTTTGTTTTTTCATTATCAACATTAACCTTAAACAATATCTATTTTATATTTCCTTGTAAAGTGACCAGTAGATGATATGTGGATGGGGAAACTTAAGCACAGAGTAGGTGAAATTAGTTTACCAAAGACATGTCACCAGAATTCATCACCATTATTTACACTGAATATTGGGAATTGAATGATTTCATAGACAACCATGAAATGTGTTGTTATGTACCTAACCGGGCAGAGCAGTAGTATGATATTCCAGGATGACAGTTTTGGGAAAATCTAGAATAACATTGATGCAACTAAGAGGAAGAATTCAAGCGTTCCAAGGAACAGAGTTTTACAAAAAAAGTGAATTTAATCTAATATAAGAAGTGTTATGAATAAGAGCTTTTAAATCTATGATGAGAAGTCATTGTGATAAGGTGAAAGCATACATTTCTATGTCATTAATAGGTAAGAAAGCCAATTACAAAAAGTTGTGAATTATATATTAAATGATGCATTACTTTGAGAATATGACTTTACATTTAAAAACCTATTGATAATTGGAACAATGTCCTTAGAATGACACAAGGTTGGTGTTTATTCTTTGTATCTAATCACGTGACTTGGATCTGTGTCCAATAAAAAATGATAGCACATATGTTATTTATTTTAAATTTCTTAATCAACATACAGAATAAGCGTAGGCATTTTACTTATATTACAGAAATAAATTAAATTAAAATTGTACAAAACAGTTTAGAATACTGGCATAGTTGACAGAAGTTTGCAGGTGAGTTACCAAAGGCTAGCAAGGGTACTAATTGCAATTAGAACTTAAGAACAACACATAGATGCTATCTAAACATGATGGATCAGAAATAGAATGTCAGAAAATATTTTTAAAATTATAAACTATTAGACAATGTGAAGGTAATCATGATATTGCTATCAGTGATTGGATGATAGGACAATGAATGAACAAGGGGCATGGTGTATGTTAGCTAAATCTTTTATTTTTTTGTAATCACAAATTCAGAAGTGGGACCTCTAAGAATATTTTTTTTTGAGTTTTGAATATCTACTAGAATAATTACAAGTAGAAATAATTAAAAATGTTTTGGTGAGTGAACTTGGCAGGAGACCTTTTATATTTTATGACATACTCTCCTGTTAAGTTTGATTTCTTAAACCATACACTAAATAAGGATACAAATGGATCATTGTGACCATTTTTCCATCACTAATGAACTTGTGTATCTCTGGTCAGCTTGTATCGCCTGTGCTGGGCTCTTCGGAACAGTACAGAGGAACGAATTGATATAGATGCAGAAGAAATAAGGCATGAAGAAACTGACACCCGTGAGGAAGGTAATGTCTGGCTTACATTTAGTTTTTATGTAGGAACTTTGTGTGTACGGCTTGGTTTAGTGGTGAGATTTTTTTTTTAATGCCATGAAATTCAGCTTTTGGAAAAGCTATTCAATTTGTGGCAAACTGAAACTTTCAGTTTTTCAACAAACAACACAACTGGTTATTACAGCTTTTCAACAAAAAAAAAAAAATTCAGCTTTTCAACAAACAATACAACTGGTTATTACATATGAAATCTATTCATTCATCTGCCTATCTATTTGTCCATCCATGATAATGCATGGCAGTTGCTAAAATGACAGTTACAAACTTCCCTGTTTTTAGTTACATGTTGTTTTCTTTTTTTATTTAATTTAATTTATTTTTTATTCTAAGTTGTTATAAATGACAGTAGAATGCATTACATTTCACATTACACATATAGTGCACATTTTTACAAATCTCTGGTTGTTTGCAAAGTGAATATACATGTTGTTTTCAACAAATTCATTTTGACTGATTTTGCTTAAGTATGTACTTGCTCCCCAACCTTACCTCTCGCTGTTTTCTTCAATCCAAGTTGGCAGGTCACTTTACTTTCTACCCATGCATCATGCCACCCTAGAATATTTCTACCTCCTGTACAAAAGAAAAAAAAAAAAAACCTATTCCTAAAGTCCAGTTGCACTTCCTTTATGAATATGAAGGGATAATCCTTCACCTTGGCTTTGATTACCTCATGTCAAGATATATTGTCTTGAACCGTACACCAATTCTTTAGTTTTGGTTTAGTTTCTCCGAATTTAAGAAAGGATCAATGTCTTCTATTTCTTTGGGCTATTTATATTAGTACTCCTGTATAAGACTGACCTATAATTTTCCTTTCTTGTACTTGGCTTTAGTGTTAAGATCAGTGTTCTCAGAATAAATGAAAGGTAGCTATTTTTTATTTTATGAAAATATTTTAATAAAACTGGAATGATATCTGCATTGAAATTTTAATATTCTGCCAGAAGTAACATTAGGGATTTCTGTGTGTGTGTGTGTGTGTGGGGGGGGGTGTGTGTGTGTGTGTGTGTGTGTGTGTGTGGGGGCAGGGTGGTGGGAACGAGGGAGAAAGAGATGAACAGAGACAAATGGAGAAAAAGAGAGAAGCTTCTGAAATAGTGATTAACTTTATATAATGGTTATAGAATATCCATTCTGGAAAGTTACATAAATTTAGGATTGTGTCTATTTAGTACACATTTAAAATATATTGGCATAAAGTTTTCCTATATATTGTTGTTTTGATTTCTGCTGCCTCTGTACCTATATTTCCTTTTAATTCATAATATAAATTTTCATGATAAATCCTACTAAAGACTAGTCTATTTTACTTAATCAAAGAACCAACTTTTATCTTTTTTCTATTCTTCTTCTTCTTTCACATTTCCTTACTTTCTGATCTCATTTGTGTATTTTTCCATTTATATTATTTGAGTTTACTCTGTCAACTATACTTGCTGACTTCAGTTGAGTATTATTTCATTAATTTTCAGGCTATCTTATTTTCTAATGTAAAAATATTAGAAGATTGTATACATTTCCCTTGAAGTAATGCTTTTGTTGCATATAATAGATTTATTTTGTATACTTTTCATTATCACTTAATTCTAAGTATAGGAAGTATAGTCTTACTTTCATTATGATTTTTAAATTTTCCAATGCTTCAAAAATAGCTTTGTAAATAAGTATTTTTTGTAAATTTGCCAGTATATTGTTGGGATAGATTTTAAGAAATTTGTGGGGTCAAAAAGCCAATGTAATTTTGCTATATTCTCCAACTTGTACTTCTTTGGACTTAAACAATACTTTTCTTGCATGATTTAAAAATATCACAAATAAATTATAAATGCAGATGCATAAGGAAGCTTGCCCCTCACAATGAAATAGTAAGAAGGAAAGATTGTCCTGGGCCATGTGCACAGAGGGAGAAGGTAGGCTTATTTATGCAGATGTGTGATACTAATTCATTGGTATTTTACATAATGACAACTCCATTTCCACATAGACTTGCTAACGTAACATGTGTAACTTTAAAATTTTGCCTTTGATAGATGGAAAGTGGCATTTCAGCATAGTTTTCATTTAAGTTTCTCTTTTTTGAGTGAGCTTAAGAACCATTTTTCCTTTTTCTTTGAACTGTTTCTTCATCTCTCTAGGATATTTACATGGGGAAATTGATGGACTTTTCCCATTTTTAGAAACCCATTTTATACTATAGATATTCATACCTTTCTAAAATAACATGCCATTGTTTCCCCCAAGTTTTGCACTTGTTCTTACTTTGTTTATTAGACTTTTACCATGCAAAATTTTCTGTTTTTACATAACCAAATTTAGCTACATTTCCCTATGATATATATGTTGTTATGATGATTCTTTATGGTCATCTGTAGAACATGGACAAGGATTTCTGTTTTCCATGTTTTGTGATGATTTGTTCATATATATATATATGTTGTTGTTTCAGATCATCCTGAGCAATCTCGGGGATGTCTCAGGAAGACGTATGACTTATGCTGTGGTTTGCAGAAGACAGGGCCCAAACTGACCAAAGAGGAGGAAGAAGCCCTGAAGAGGAAGTTGACAGACACATCAGAGAAGCCCTTGTGGAGGGCTGTATTGAATATTAATGCCATCCTCCTGTTAGCTGCGGCAGTCTTTATCCATGGTTATTTTGCCTGACCGCTTTCTGAGCCACTAGAATATTGGCTAGGCAAAGGATAATTTTATTGAATTTTACTTTTAAGTTTGTTGTGTTGCAAAAGTGAAATTTATCTAATTAGATAATTATAGACCAGATTTTTTTGCTTTTATTATTCCTTTGTGTTGATTAGTTCTAAATTCCTATTTTCCCAGTCACAATTTGATATGTATTTAATATACATATTCATTTTCAAATGATTACCACAATCAAGTTAGTTAATGCATCAGTCAAGAGTTACTTATTGTGCATTTGTGGTGATAATAATGAAGAGCTATTCAACATACTTAAAGTACACAAGAGTATTTTAAAATATGGTTACCATGTTGTATCTTAAATCCCCTGAAATTATTCACTTTATTTCTGAAAATTTGAGAACTTTGATCAACAGCTCCTTATTTCAAGAGTTTGCTTGCCCTGCAGACTTTGACATTCTGTGTCCTTTGGACTGTTTGTAAATTACCAATGAATTAGTGTCACACATTTACATAAATAAACCCACCTTCTCCCATGCGTGTATAGTCCAGGACAATTTATCTTTCTTACTATTTAACTGGGACGGTTTATCTTCCTTATGCATCTGCATTTATAAATATTTATAATGTAGTTGTGACTCTGACTTTTATATACCCCCACAGAGGAAATGAACATAAATATGACAATAGGAGATGAACTAAAAAGTTTGACCTTGTCTTTACTGGAAATCTGTATATTTCCAAACTGTCTTTTTAAAACATCTGAGCAATTTCACTTCTAGAAAAGGTTGTGTGATTCACCTGCCTTCACACAGCCCGATTGTAGTAGAGCTTGGTCAGAGCTCCACATTTCTTAATTTTGACATCAGGCAACTTTCCACAAAATCTCATAGCCTATTTTGTATTGTGTGGGTTCCAGTATTTAACTCTGAGGCAAATGGATTGGGCTGGGTATGTCATATTTAGGTTTAAAAATGTCTGTGGAATTACCATGTAATTGATAAGCTACAGAATCCTGTTTTTTTTTTTTTTTAAGTAAAAAAGAGAAAGAACAAAAAAATTGAATTTGTTTCTTTTCCTGCATAATGCTTATTTTATCCCTGATATACTAATTTTTTAACAGAATTTTATTGGTACTTATTAATTATACTGAAAGGCATGATTCATTGTGGCATATTTGTGCATACATAGACACATAATTTGATCAATTTCACTCTTCAATATCTCCCTTGTACTCTTTACCTCTCTCCCCCGATCCCCTTTATTTACCCTAATGGCCCTCCTTCTATTTCATGATGTTTCTTTATTACCTTTATTTCCCCTCTAGCTTTCACATATTAAAAGAAAAACATTTGATACTTGTCATTCTGAGTTTGACTTATTTAATGTCACATTATGGTTCCATTCATTTTCATGCAAATTACATCATTTTGTTCTTTATGGCAGAATAAAACTCCATTGTGTCTGTTTATATATCTTACATTTTTTTTTGTCCATTCACCTGTTGATGGATACCTTAGCAGCTTCCATAACTTGGCTAATGTGAATTGTGGCGGGATAAACATGGCTATGCATGTATCTCTATAGCATGCTGACTTTAGTTCCTTTGGATAAATTCTGAGGAGTAGTATAAACTGGGTCATATAACAATTTTATTTTTAGCTTTTTGAGGCACCTCCATACTGATTTCCATAGTAGTTGTCTTAATTTACATCCTCACCAACAGTGCATAAGGGTTCTTTTTCCCCTGTAACATCATATCATTACCAGCACTTATTATTTGTATTTTTGATGGCTGCCATTGTGACTGGAGTGAAATAGAATCTTAGTGTAGTTTTGCTTTGCATTTCTCTGGAGGCTAGAGATGTTGAACATTTTTTAAATGTAATTGTTGGCAATTTGTACTTCTTTTGAGAAATGTCTGTTTAGTTCATTTGTTCACTTATTGATTGGATTATTTGTTTTGTGTTTTTGTTATTGTTGAGTTATTTTAGTACCTTATGTATTATGGATATTGATCTGGCCAGAAGAGTAGCTGGCAAAGATTTTATCCTATTCTATAGATTGTCTCTTCACTCTATTATTTCCTTTTCTATGAAGAAGCTTTTTAAATTGATGTCTCCCCACTTATTTTTATGATTCCTTTTAGTTTTATGTATAACATTAGGATACATTTCAAAATACTTAGAAAAGCATGGAATATAATTTGCTCTAATTCAGTCCCCAACACTTCCTCCTTCCCATTTCCACTCTCTCCTTCCTCTGCCCTCCAGTCTACTGATATTTCTGCAACTTACTTATAGATTATTTTTTTAAAAAAATTAGTGTCTTGTTGATATATTTGATTTTGAGATTCATTGAGGTATATTCACGTTTATACATATGAAAGTCCAGCCAGATTCATTCCACTATTCTTTTCTTATCCTGTCCCTCCTTCCCCCCTCAATCTCCTTCATCTGATATTTCCTTCATTTGACGTAATTCCTTCCCCCCTTTTCTCTCTATTCTCTCTCCCTTATGTTATAAAAGCTTCCATATGTCAGAGAAAACATTTGACATTTGACTTTTGCAGACTGCCTTATTTCACTTAGCATCATATTCTCCAGTTCCACTCATTTACCAGCAAATGCCATAATACCATTCTTATTTATGACTGAATAATACTCCATTGTTTATATATACCAATTTTTTGATCCATTCATGTGTTGAAGGGAATCTAGCTTTTTCCATAACTTGGCCACTGTGAATTGTGCTGCTATAAACACTGAAGTGGCTGCATCTCTGTAGTACTTTTAAATTTTTAAATCTTTTGAGTAAATACCAAGGAGTGGGATAACTGGGTCATATGGGAATTCCATTCCTAGATTTTTGAGGAATCTCCATGCTGTTTTCCACAGTGGTTGCTCTAATTTACAGTACCACCAAAAATGTTTGAGTGTCCCCTTTCCCCCATATCCTTACCAACATTTATTATTATTTGTGTTCTTGATATTTGCCATTCTAACAGGAAGGAGAAGGAATCTCAGTGTAGTTTTGATTTGCATTTCCTTAATTGCTTGAGATGTTGAAGATTTTTTCATATATTTGTTGGTCATTTGTATTTTTTTCTTTTGAGAAGTGTCTGTTCAGTTATTTTGACCATTTATTGATTGAGTTATTTGTTTTTCTGGTGTTAAGTTTTTTTGGTTATTCATATATTCCGGATATTACAATGCCCCATCTGAGGAGCAGGTGGCAAAGTTCTTCCTTTCTGTTGGCTCTCTCTTTATGTTCTCAATCATTTTCCTTGCTATGCAGATGCTTTTAATTTTATGCCATCCCACTTATTCATTTTATTTCTTGCACTTTAGAAATCTTGTTAAGGAAGTTGGTTCTTGTGCTGACATGCTGCAGTGTTGGTCCTACATTTTCTTCTAGAAGTTGCAGAGATTTTGGTCTAACTCCTAGGCCTTTGATCCGCTTTGAGTTGACATCTGCGCACAATAAGAGGGGTCAAATTTCATTCTTCTTCATGTGGATTTTTAATTTTTTCAGCACCATTTTTTAAAAGGTTATCTTTTCTCTAAATATGTTTTTGGCACCTTTGTCAAGTATCAGATAACTACATTTATGTGTGTTTGCCTTTGTGTCTTCTATTCTAGTCCATTTCTGTTTTGGTGACAGTACCATACTGTTTTTGTACTATAGCTCCGTAGTATAATTCAAGGTCTGGTATCAATCTTTTTGCTCAGATTTCTATGGCTATTCTGAGTCTCTTATTTTACCAAATTAATTTCAGACGTGATTTTTCTGGTTCTGTGAAGAATGTGAATGGTATCTTGGTGGGGTTCTATTGAATCTGTCTGTGTAGCTCTTTTGGTTGTATGGCCATTTTGACAATTTCAGTTCTTCATAGCTAAGAATTTTGGAGTTCCTAGCTGGGCGTGGGGGTGTTTACCTGTAATCCCAGCACTTGGGAGGCTGAGGCAGGAGGATTGCGAGTTCAAAACCAGCCTCAGCAATGGCGAGGCACTTAGAAACTCAGTGAGACCCTGTCTCTAATAAAATACAAAAAAGTGCTGGGGATGTGCCCAGTGGTCAAGTACCCCTGGGTTCAATTACTGGTACCAAGTAAACAAACAAACAAACAAACAAATAAAAAAGAATACGGGAGGTCTTTCCATCTTGTAAGATCTTCAATTTCTTTCTTTAGTGTTCTATAGTTTTCATTGTAGAGTTCCTTCACCTCTTTTGTTATGTTGATTCTCAAGTACTTTTTTTTTAGGTTATTGTGAATGGGATAGTTTTCTTAATTTTTTTTTCAGCAGATTCATTGTTGGAGTATAGAAAGTGATTTTCTATGTTGATCTTATATCCTGCTACTTTGCCAAATTTGTTTATCAGCTCTAGAAATCTTCTGGTGAGGTTTTTTTGGTCTTCTAAATATAGGATCATGTTGTCATCAAATCAGAGATAGTTTTCCCTCTTGTTTTTCTATTTATTTCCCTTTAATTTCCTCCTCTTGCCTGATTGCTCTGTCTAGAGTGTCAAGGACTATCTTGAATAGGAGTGGTGAGAGTGGGTGTCCTTATCTAGTTCCTGTTTTTAGAGGAAATGCTTTCAGTTTTTCTTCATTCAGTATGATGTTCTCCTTGGGTTTTTCATATACAGCCTTTACAATGTTGAGGTGAATTCCTTCTATCCCAAGGTTCTCTAATATTTTAAATATAAATGGGTCCTAGACTTTGTCAAATGCTTTTTCTGAATCTATGGAGATTATCATGTGATTCACATCCTTAATTTTATTTATGTGGTGAATTACATGTATTGATTTTCATGTGTTGAACCAACCTTGCACCCTGGGAAAAAACCCACTTGATCATGATGCACTATCTTTTAAATGTGTTTTTGTATGTGGCTTGCTAATTTTTTTAAATTTGAAGTTGTTGTATATATAACAGTAGCATGCATTACAATTCATAATACACATATAGAGCAGCTTTTTACATATCACTGTTTGTATACAAAGTATATTCATACTATTTATGTCTTCAAACATGCATTTAGGGTAATGATATCCATCTCATTCTACCATTTTTGTTCCATTTATACCCCTAGTCCCGTCTTCCCCTCCCTCCCCATTGACCTTTCTAGTGTTCCTTTAATCCTCCTATGCTCCCTGACCCAACCCCACTGTGAATCAGCCTCTTTATATCAGAGAAAACATTTGGCATTTGGATTTTTGAGATTGGCTAAAAGAGATTTTATGCATCAACATTAATCAAGGATATTGGACTGAGGTTTTCTTTCCTTGGTATGTCTTTTGTTTTGGTATCAGAGTGATACTGGCTTTATAGAATGAATGTGCCAGTGTTCCCTCCTTTTCTATTTTATGGGATAATTTGAAGAGGATTATATTAGTTCTTTAAGGTCTGTTAGAACTTAGCTAAAAATCCATCTGGTTCACTGGGTGCTGTGGTTCATGCCTATAATCCTAGTGGCTTGGGAAGCTGAGACAGGAGGATCATGGGTTAAAAGCCAGCCTCAGTGACTTAGGGAGGCCTTAAGCTACTCAGTGAGACTCTGTATCTAAGTAAAATACAAAAAAGGGCTGGGGATGTGGCTCAGTGGTTAAGTGCCCATGAGTTAAATTCCTGGTACCACACCAAAAAACCCCCAAACCCCAAACAAACAAAAACTCTGATTCTGGGCTTTTCTTTGTTGGGAAACTTAGATTTTTATATTTTAAATTAGTTATACAAGACAGTTGAATGCATTTTGACACATAATGGAGCACAACTTCTTCCTTTGGCTGAGCATGGTGTAGAGTCACACCAGTAGTGTAATCATACATGTATGTAGGGTAATAATGTCCATCTCATTCCACCATCCTTCGTATCCCCAAACCCCTCCCCCCATCACTCCCCTCTGCACAATCCAAAGTTCCTTCACTGCCCCCCCACCCCTCATGGATAAGCATCCACTTATCAGAGAAAACACTTGGCCTTTGGTTTTTTTAGTTTGGTTTATTTCACTTAGCACAACATTCTCCAGCTCCATCCATTTACCTACAAATGCCATAATGTCATTCTTCTTTAAGGCCTGAGTAATATTTCATTTTGTATATGTACCACATTCTCTTTATCTATTGAAGGGCATCTAGGTTGGTTCCATAGTTTAGCTATTGTGAATTGAGCTACTGTAAACATTGAAATCAGTGTAGTATGCAGATTTTAAGTCCTCTGGGTAAAAATTGAGGAGTGGGATAACTGGGTCAAATGATGGTTCCATTCCCAGTTTTCTGAGGAATCTCCATACTGCTTTTGTTGGAAGGCTTTTGATAGATGTTTAATATCATTAACTGATATTCATTTGTTTAAATATAAATTTTCTAAATAGTTGTGATTATCTTCTGGATTTCAATAGTATCTGATATTGGTAACCTGAGTGTTCTCTTTCTTTCTTTTGGTTAATTTTGCTAACTTATCAATCTTGTTTATCATTTCAAAAAAATTCTACTCTTTTTTGATATTTTGTGTTTTTTTTTAAAATTCTCAATTTCACTGATTTTTGCTTTTATTTTAATTGTTTTTTTTAAATTTTTAATTTATTTTATTCTAATTTATTATACATGTTTGCAGAGTACGTTTCATTTCATATTAGATATAAAGAGCACAATTTTTCAAGTTTCTGATTTTATATAAAGTATTTTTACAACAATTGTGTCTTTATACATGTATTTAGGGTAATGATGGTTAACTCATTCTACCATTATTCCTATCACCTTGCCCCCTCCCCTCCCTACCCCCTCTTTGTTCTATTTAAAGCTCTTTCATTCTTCTCATCCCCAGTCCCTTGCCTTTATAAGTATCTTCATATCAAAGAGATCATTCGACCTTTGTTTTTTGGGGATTGGCTAACTTCACTTAGCATTATTTTCTCCAACTCCATCCATTTACCTAAAAATGCCATGATTTTATTCTCCTTTTTAGTTTGTGTGTGTGTTTTTTTTTAAATAGGACCTTGAGGCATAATGTTAAATTATTTATTTTTTATCTTTCTATTTTTTTGATGTATGAACTCTGTGCTATAAACTTTCCTCTTAGAACTGCCTTCATTCCCAGAGGTTTTGATATGGTGTAGCCCTTATTTATTTCTAAGAACTTTAAAATTTTATCCCCTGCTTTCTTCTGCTATCCATTCATCATTCAAAAATGTATTAGTTAATCTCCATGTTCTAGAGTGGTTTCTTTTTTTATCTTATTGTTGACTTCTAATTTCATCCCACTATGGTCTCATGGAATCAAGGTATTATCTCTATTTTTTGTATTTGGTAAGATTTTCTTTTGACTTAAAATATGCTCTATTTACAAATGTTTAATGTAATGCTAGGAAAAAAGGGAATTCAGTCTCTTTTGGTCATCACACATTGATTCTTGCTCTTATTTCCTGAGTTACAGGAATCTCGTTTAGAAAGTCATTGCCCGTTCCTACATTTTGAAGTTTTCTCCTATTTTTTTTCTTCTAACAGTTGCAAAATTTCTGTTCTCTATACTTAAGTCTTTCCTCTACTTTGAGTTGACTTTTGTGTGGTTCTCCCTGATTTAAATCTATTTAGAAAAGCTCTACCATATCCAATATGTAACCAATGAGAAATTCTTAACTTTTAAAGTGTTTTTTTTATGTTGTTATTTTCAATTCCTAATTTAATAAAATGATGTTTTTTAATAAGTGGAAGGATGACCAGTAGAATAGAAGAAGGGAAACAGTGGGAGGGAGGAGGGAGAGGACAGAAAAAGCACTAGGGACTGAAGTGGATTAAACTACATTCATTCATATATAATCATCAAAATAAATCCCACTATTATATATGACTATAAATGTACTGATAAAAACATTAAAAAGGATCTTAAAATGGAGGTACTATTACTTATCTCCAGCTTTTGGAAGGGGGAACTTGTTCTCAGAGAATCAAACATTTATTCAAGGATACCACTTCTAAATAAGTGGCAGAACTCGGATTTGAACACAGAATTCTATGATTCCACTATCCATCTTTGTAGTACATTGTTATCTGGAGCATCCACATGTTCAAGACACTAGGCTAGGAGCTGTGAGGAATAAAAGGGTGAATGCCACTGAGTCCACATCTTCAAGTTATTTTCTATGTAGCACCTATGTATACTTAGTTTTAAATTTTAAATGGTTTTATTAGTGCATTATAGTTATACCAACATTAGGATTTTTATTTTATACCAACATTAGGATTTTCTCTGTGACTAAGTAACTAATTCCCCCAAATAACAGAATTACACAGATGTAATTCATACCCTATTCATATGTTATGTTTATTAATATAGTGGGTGACATAGTTGACATGTCATGTTGAATGCCTGATCTTGTCCACAGTTTTGTATTGCTGGTACTGATGATAAATGCTTACTATGGTATTCCTATGCAGGTGACAATAGTGTTACATATATAAAGACTGGATATTTATCTCAAAATTATACATCTGCAACTGACATCAGTGCTATTCCAGTTACCCCCTCCTTCTAAGAGAGGCTGAAAGTGATTGGGATGCTTCAAGACCACAGAGTAGAAATACTATTGCCAAGAAACACCCACAACTCAGCCAAGCAACAGAGACTCTCATCCCACACATGTTCTAGCTCCACCTGCATCTAAATATTACTTCAAATTATAGAATTGGGCAGACAAAAACCCCAAATGAAAACCAGGCCCCAAGGAGAAACAACTAGAGGAGAACTTCAGGTCCTACCCCTTGACATCCAATCATATATCAAAAACAGAGAAATTCTAGCGGCTGAGGTTGTGGCTCAGTGGTAGAGTGCTTGTGTAGTACATGTGAGGCACTGGGTTCACTCCTCAGCACCACACAAAAAATTAATAATTATGTCCATCTACAACTAAAAATATTTTAAAAAACCAGAGAAATTCTGGAAAAATAATTACCCTGCACACATAAGGACACATGTATAAAAGAGAAAGAGAATCTATCTCAATGGGTGTGCAAGTCCAGGACCTCTGAAAACACGAGGAAACAGGTAAATAAGGATTTCACAAAACATAGAAGAGGATAAAATTCCAGAAAAAGATTATAAAAATCTTTATTAGTATGTTTAGTGAACTAAAAAAAAAAAAACCTAAAAATGAATTAAGAGAACAAATACAGGAGATGAAAGAATATCTCAGTAAAGAATAAAAAATTGAAAAGAAACCAATGAGAATTCCTGAAAATGTAAAGACACAATGAACCAAATTAAAAATCCACTTGAACTGGGCATGGCAGCATATGCCTGTAATCCCCAAAGCTCAGGAGACTGAGGCAAGAGGATCACAAGTCCAAAGACAGTATCAGAAACTTAGTGAGGCCCTAAGCAACTTAGCAAGACCCTCTCTCAAAATAAAATATAAAAAAGGGCTTGGATATGGGGTATGTGGCTCAGTGGTTAAGTGCCACTGGGTTCAATTCCCAGTACATCCCTTCCCAAATCACTTGAAACAAATTAGATTGCATAGAAAATTGAACTTCAGTACTTGAAGACTGAACCTCAGGCCTTGAAGACAGAATACATGAATTTGAGTACACACAGTACAACAAAGGGAAAAATTAATGGAACACGATCAGAATATAGTAGAAGTCTAGGACAACATCAAGAGACCAAATTTGAGAATCATTGGGATAAAAGGGAACATAGAGATACAAGCTAAAGGCATTAAGAGCTTTTTCAATGAGAACATTATAGAAAACTTTCCCTATATTAGAGAGGAGATAGACATCCACATACAGGAAACATACAGAACCCCAAATAGATATAGCCAGAAGAGAAGGTCTCCAAGACTCATCATAATAAAGTGTCTAACATAGAAAATAAGAAAATAATATTAAAAACTGTAAGAGAGAAACCTCAGGTCACTTTAAGAAGCAAACAAATAAGGCTTACTTCTGACTTCCCAACACAGACACTGCAAGAAAAGAGTGCCTAGAATGAGATATTCCATCTGATTGCTATATCCAGAAAAATTCTCCTTCATATTCAATAGGGAAATAAAAAATTTCTATGACAAGTATAAACTAAAAGATTCATGACAAAAAAAGCCATCACTCCAGAGAATTCTCAAAGATAACCTGCACACAGAGACCCCAAACAAATTCTAACACTCCCAAATAGATGAATATCAATAAAATACTAAGCTGAATGAGAATCAGGACAGAATTAAACAACAAAAACATAAAAATTGCAGTAAACCACAAACATCACAAACATATCCATAATAATACTGAATACAAATGGTCTCAGCTCTCTAATTAAAAGAAATAGATTAGGTGAAAGAATCGTAAAATAAACTCTAACAGTATGCTCTCTTCAAGAGACTCCTCTCATGGGCAAACACACTTACTGGCTGAAAGTTAAAGGATGGAAAACATATTACATGCAAATGGAGTTTATAAATAAGCTGGAACAGCTATTCTCATACCTGAGAAAGTTGATTTCAAGCAAAATTGATCAAAAAAGACAGAAAACATCATTATAGACTGGTAAAGGAAAAAATCCAAGAAAAAGATATAATGATAGTAAATATATATATGTCCCAAATGTAGCACACCTAATTAAATAAAAAAAATACTCCTGACGTTAAATACCAGAGAGACCCTAATACAATTGTGGGTGAATGGAACACACCCTATCACCAATAGATAGGTCATTGAAGAATACAAATAACAATAAATATTGGCAAGGATGTGGGGAAAAATTTTCTCTCATACATTGTTGGTGGGACTGAAAATTGATGCAACTACTCTGAAAGCAGTGTGGAGATTCCTTAGCAAACTTGCAATGGAACCACCATTTGATCCTGTTATCCCACTCTGGCTTACACCCAAAGGACTTAAAATTAGCATACTACTGTGATACATCCACATCAATGTTTATAGCAGCTCATTTCACAATAGCCAACCTATGGAACCAACTTAAGTGCCTTTCAACAGATGAATGAAGAAAATATGGCATATATACACAATGGAATGTTACTCATCCATAAAGAAGAAAGAAATTATGGCATTTTCCATTAAATGGATTGAACTGGAGAACATAATGCTCAGTGAAATAAGCCAGTCCCCAAAAAAACCAAAGGCTAAATGTTCTCTCTGATATGTGAATGCTAACCCCAAACAGGGTAGGGTACAAATGAGAAGAATACAAACCTATTGGATCAGACAAAGGGGAATGAAGGGAAGGTGGGGGAGGGAGATAGAAAGGGCACAGAATTAATCGGACATAAGTTTCTATGCTTGTATTCGAATACACAACCAGGGTAACTCTGCATCATATACAACCACAGGGATAGAATCCTAACTAAAATAAGTTATATTTCATGTATGTATAGTAGGCCAAATACACTCTATTGTCATGTATATCTAAAAATAAAAACAACAGCAACAACAACAACAACAAACTATTCTGAGATTTTATCTCACTCAGGTCAGAATGAGAATTATCAAGTATACAAATAATAACAAATGCTCATGAGGATGTGGGGGGAAAGGAAGACATTTATATTATTGGTGGGACTTCAAAAAATCTATAAAGATATATCCAATCCAAATAGCACTATAGATCAAATGGACACAATAAACATCTATAGAATATTTCACCCCTAAACAGCTGAATTTACCTTTTTCTCAACAGCTCTTGGAACTTTTCCAGAATAGACAATATTATTCTAAGATCTAAGTCTTAGAAAGTATAGAAATGATATTATCCAATATATCTTATTAGACCAAATGGAGTGAAACTAGAAATCAACAGCAAGAGATAGGAATAGGAAATGCAGTGGAATGAATCAGACATAAATTTCCTATGTTCATACATGAATACTCCATGGTGAAACTCCACATCAGGTACAATCACACGAATGGGATCTTATTTAGAATAAGTTATACTTCATGTATGTTATAATATATCAAAATATACTGTACAATTGATCACTCCAACATAGAGATAAGAGAGAAAATACAAGTAGCAGAATATTACTTCAAGAAAGAGATAGAGATTCTTAAAAAAAAAAATAAAGCAAAAACAGAAATCCTTGACATGAAGAAAACAATAAACCAGATAAAAAACTCAATAGAAAGTAAAACCAACAGAGTAGATCATTTGGAAGACAGAACCTCAGACAGTGAAGACAAAATATACAATCTTGAAAATAAAATTAACCCCACAGTGAAGATGGTAAGAAACCATGAAGATAACATTCAATAATTATGGATAACATCAAAAGATAAATCAAAGATTTATTGGGATGAGGAAGGCACAGATATTCAAACCAAAAGAATGCACAATCTCTTCAATGAAATAATATCAGCAAAATTTCCAAACATGAAGAATGAATTAGAAAATCAAATACGAGAGGCTTATAGGACACCAAATGTACAAAATTACAACAGAATTACACAAAGGCACGTTATAATGAAATGCCTAGCATACAGAATAAGGATATAATTTTAAAGGCTTCAAGAGAATGGAATCAGATTTTATGTAGGAGGAGACCAATTAGGATCTCAGCAAATTTTTCACCTCAGCTCCTCAGAGCTAGGAGAGCCTGGAACAACATATACCAAGCTCTGAGGGAAAATGAATGCCAACCTAGAATCTTATATCCAGCAAAGTTAAGCTTCAGATTTGATGGTGAAATAAATACCTTCCATGTTAAACAAAAGTTAAAAGAATTTACAGAGAAACCCTAAAGAACATTCTCAGCAAAATACTCCATAGGGGGAAATGAAAAACAACAAAGAAAATCAACAAAGGGAGGAATTACATTAAAGGAAAAGCCAATCAAGGGAGAAACCAAGTCAAGTTTAAAACTGAAAATAAACCAAAATCACCAGGAATACAAACAATATTTCAATAATAACCCAGAATGTTAGTGGCCTAAACTCATCAATAGAAAGACATAGACTGGAATAATGGATTAAAAAAAAGACCCAACAATATGCTGCCTTCAGGAGACTCATCTCATAGGAAAAGACATCCACAGACTGAAGGTGAAAGGATGGGGAAAATATATCACTCACATGGACCATATAAACAATCAAGGGTTTATATCCTTATATCAAACAAAGTGGACTTCAAACCAAAGTTAGTGAAGAGGGATAAAGAAGGTCATTTCATGCTGCTTAAGGGAATCATACTTCAACAAGACATTACAATCATAAATATATATGCCCCAAACAATGGTGCATCTGTGTATATCAAACAAGCCCTTCTCAACTTCAAGAGTCAAATGGACCACAACACAATAATACTGGGTGACTTTAACATACCTCTCTCACCACTGGATAGATCTTCCAAACAAAAACTAAACAAAGAAATTATAAAACTCAATAATACAATCAATGATTTAAACGTAACAGACATATATAGAATATTTCATCCCTCAACAAGTGAATACAGTGTTCTCTCAGCAGCACATGGATCTTTCTCCAAAATAGATCATATGTTATGCCACAAAGCAAGTCTTAGTCAATACGAAAAAATAGATATACTACCCTGCATTCTATCTGACCATAATGGAATGAAATTACAAGTCAATGATAAAACAAGCAAACAAAAAGAAAAATAGAAGTTACTCTAATACCTGGAGACTAAATAACATGCTACTGAATGATGCATGGATAAGAAAAGACATAAGAGGGGAGATAAAAAAAATTGTTAGAGGTAAATGAGAACTCTGATACAACATATCAAAATCTCTAAAACACTATGAAGGTAGTGCTAAAAGAAAAGTTCATTGCACTAAGCTCTTTCATTAAAAGAAGAAAAAGTCAACAAATAAATGACCTGAAATTACATCTTAAAGCCCCACAAAAAAAAAAAAAAAAAAAAAAAAAAAAAAAAAAGAACAAATCAACACTCAAAGCAGTAGAAGACAGAAAATAATTAAAATCAGGGCTGAAATCAATGAAACTGAAAAAAAGCAACAATTGAAAAGTTGTCAAAACAAAAACCTGGTTCTTTGAAAAATAAATAAAATTGATAAATGCTTATCAACCTTAATAAAAAGAAGGGGAGAGAAAACTCAAATTACTAAAATTTATGATGAAAAAGGAAACATCATGACAGGCACTACTGAAATATAGAAGATAATTAGAATTTTTTGAAAATTTATACTCCAATGAAATAGAAAATTCCAAAGACACCAACAAAATTCTAGAGGCATATGATCTGCTCAAACTAAATCAGGAGGACACACAAAATTTAAACAGAAATTTCAAGCAAGGAAATAGAAGACACCATCAAAAGCCTACCAACCAAGAAAAGTCCAGGACCAGACAGATTCTCAACTGAGTTCTATAAGACCTTCAGAGAAGAATTAATACCAACACTCCCCAAATTATTCCATAAAATAGAAAAGGAAGGATGCCACATCTCTCTCCTGACCTACGAATAGAGCCAGGCTCTCCCAGGATGGATGATGCAAAGCGATTAGCCTCTAGGGAAATGTGGCATAAAGATAGTGTTGGGACGATTTGTCATTGTCTTTTCTGTTCCTGAAATTCTCTTTACAGCTCATATGACCACTAAAGCCTGATGCAATATTTCAAGGAAATGAGACTACAAATGTAAACTGCAGGGAGGTGGACTCTGAGTTCAGATATGAAAGTACAAATTTCCAAAACAGTGTTTTCTTTGATAAACTTAGGATGGCTATGTTGCAAGGCCCAAAGACTCCAACACTGCTCTTCTCCCCCTGTAGGAATGATAACTAAAACCCCTCCTACTCTCCCCTCCTGAGCATAGAAAGGATGTTATGACCTTAATTTAGGATTAGTAGTTAGAGTTAATAGAGAATGAATTTAAGCAGAAACACAATAGTGCTATAAAAGCAGGCAGAAAAATTAACTTCAATCAGACAGATAAACAGGTGGTGTGGAGTAGCAGCTTCAGAGAGTCCATGGCCCATAAGGAATGAATCAGACCTAAACTAGTTACACATAAAGTTTAGCAGAAATACAAAACATCCAGATAAATGCGTAACCATGGTTTCCAACAAGACCTTGAAAATATGCAGGGTAAAAAGATCAAAATGTCTGGAATGTAATCAGCAGATGTTGCCACTTCCCTGAATTTTATGACTGTAATTTCTTTTAACTTTTTTCTGATGTAACCTCAAAGCTTTGTTATGCTATATAAACCATGCCATGAAAAAGTAAAATTGGGAATTTCAGCCTTTGACTCTCATGTCTGTGTGCTGATTTCTCCACTGCTTTCGCTGACTCCTTCACCATCTGACCCACCCCCTTTCTGAAGCCAGACTTCAGCAGAGGAAACCCTTCCAAACTCATTCTATGAAGTTAGTATTACCCTAATATCAAAGCCAGACAAAGACTCATCAAGGAAAGAAAACTTCAGACCAATATCCCTGATGTACATAGACACAAAAATTCTCAATAAAATTCTGGCAAATCACATACAAAAACATAGTAAAAAGATAGTGCACCATGATCAAGTGGGGTTCATCCCAGGGATGCAAGGTTGGTTCAACATACACAAATCAATGAACATATTTCACCACATCAACAGACTCAAAGATAGGAATGATATGATTATATCTATAGATGTAGAAAGAGCATTTGACAAAATATAGCATTCTTTCATGTGAAGAGCACTAGAAAAACTAGAGATAGTAGGAATATACCTCAACATTGTAAAAGCTGTCTATGCTAAACCCAAGACCAATATCATTCTTAATGGAGAAAAATTGGAAGCATTCCCTCTAAAAACTGGAACAAGACAGGGCTGCCCTCTTTCACTACTTCTATTAAGGTAGTATTTGAAACTCTAGCCAGAGCAATTAGGCAGATGAAAGAAATTAAAGGGATACTAATAGGAAAAGAAGAATTCAAACTATCACTATTTGCCAATGACATGATTCTATACTTAGAGGATCCAAAAAATTCCACCAGAAAGCTTCTAGATTTAATAAGTAAATTCAGCAAAGTAGCAGGATATAAAACAAATACCCATAGCCGGGCGCGGTGGCGCACGCCTGTAATCCCAGCACTTTGGGAGGCTGAGGCAGGAGGATCGCGAGTTCAAAGCCAGCCTCAGCAATGGCGAGGCACTTAGCAACTCAGTGAGACCCTGTCTCTAAATAAAATACAAAAAAGGGCTGGGGATGTGACAAATACCCATAGACCAAATGCATTTCTATACATCACTGATGGATCCTCTGAAAGAGAAATTAGGAAACCCCCCCCCCATTCACAATAGCCTAAAAAAATACAACCCAATTGATAAATCAATTTAACAAAAGAGGTGAAAGACCTGTTCAAGGAAAACTATAGAACACTGAAGAAAAAAAATGAAGAAGACCTTAGAAGATGGAAAGATCTCTTATGCTCCTGGATAGGCAGAATTAATGTTGTCAAAATGGCCATACTACCAAAAGTGCTATACAGATTCAATGCGATACCAATTAAAATGCCAAAATCAAATCTCATAGAAATAGAAAAAGCAATCATGAAATTCATTTGAAAAACTAAGAGACATGGAATAGCCAAAATATACCTTATCAAGAAGAGTGAAGCAGGAGGTATCATAATACCAGACCTTAAACTATACTACACAGCCCATAGTAACAAAAATGGCATGGTATTGGTACCAAAATAGGCATGTATATCAATGGTACAGAATAGAATGAAGACAAAACCACATAAATACAGTTATTTCATACTAGACAAAGGCACCCAAAACACACATTGGAGAAAGATAGCCTCTACAACAAATGGTGCTGGGAAAACTGGAAATCCATATGCAGCAAAATGAAATTAAACCCTATCTCTGACCATGCACAAAACTCAACTCAGAGTGGATCAAGGACCTAGCAATTAGACAAGAGGCCCTATGCATAACAGAAAAAAAAAGTAGGCCCAAATCTTCATCATGTCAGATTAGGCCCCGACTTCTTTAAGAAGACTCCTGAAGCGCAAGAAATAAAATAAAAATCAATAAATGGGATGGATTCAAACTAAAAAGCTTCTTCTCAGCAAAAGAAATAATCAATGAAGTGAAGAGAGTGCCTACAGTGTGGGAGCAAATTTTTACCACACTCACACTAATCTCCAGGACATATAAAGAACTCAATCCCCCAAAACCAAAAGTTGAATGTTCTGATAAGTGGATGCTGAACCATAATGGGGGGAGGGGGAAGCATGAGAAAAAATGGAGGAACTGTGATTGGGCAAAGTGGAGGGAGGGTAAGGAAGAGGGCATAGGGGCAGGAAAAATGGTGGAATGTGATGGACATCATTACCCCAGGAACATGCATGTCTGCATATATGGTGCAATACTACATCATGTACAACCAGAGAAATGAAAAGTTGTGCTGCAATTGTGTTCAATGAATCAAAATTCATTCTTTTGTTTTATATATATATATATATATATATATATATATATATATATATTTTTAGAATAAATTGATTAATTAATTTAAAAAAGAAAAAAAAAAAAGAATTCAAAAAACATAACACCAAAAAAACCAAACAATCCAATCAATAAATTGGCTAAGGAACTGAATGGACACTTCATTTTTTTTTAAATTTTAATTTGTTCTTTTTTTAATTTTAAGAACTTTATTATTATTTTTCATCATTTTTAGATTTACATGAGAGTAGGGTATATTTTGACATATTATACATATGTGGGGTGTATCCCATTACAATTTTTAAAAATTTTAATTTGTTATATATGACAGCAGAATTTATTATAATTCATATTACACATATAAAGCACAATTTTTCATTTCACTGGATGTACACAAAGTAGATTCACATGATTTGCGTCTTCCTACATGTACTTAGGGTAATGATGACCATCACATTCCACCATCTTTCCTACGCCCATGTCCCCTCCCTTCCCCTCCCTCTTTTAACTCCTTTGCCCTATCTAGAGTTCATCTAATTCTCCAATGCCCCCCACTCCCACAATGCATTATATATCAGCATCCTTAAATCAGAGAAAACGTTTGGCATTTGGTTTTTTGGGATTGGCTAATTTCACTTAGCATTATATTTTCTGAATGACAGTTCTAAGGAGATAAACAAATATATGAAAAAATGTTCAACATCTCTAGTAATTAGAGAAATGCAGATCAAAACTATACTAAGATTTCATCTCACTCCAGTCAGAATGGCAATTATCAAGAAAACAAGCAACAGTAAATGTTGGTAAGGATGTGAGGGAAAAGGCACACTCATACATTGCTGGTGGGACTGAAATTGGTGCAACCAATCTGGAAAGTCATATGGAGATTCCTTATAGAACTTGGAATGGAATGACCATATGACACAGCTGTCCCATTCCTTCGTCTATACCCCAAGGACTTAAAAACAACATACTGTGGGGACACAGCCACATCAATGTTTATAGCAGCACAATTCACAATAGTCAAACGTTGGAACCAATCTTGATGCCCTCCAATAGATGAATGGGTAAAGAAACTGTGGTGTATATATACTAAATGGAATATTAATCAGCAATGAAAGAGAATAAAATTATAGCATTTGCAAGTAAATGGGTGGGTTTGGAGAATATCATGCTAAGTCAATCCCCCAAAACCAAAGGCTGAATATTCTCCCTGATAAGTGGATGCCTATCCATGATGGGGGATGGGTGCGTGGGATGAATGGAGGAACTTCAGATTGGGCAAAGGGAGGAAAGGGAAGAGAGTGGGCAGGGGAATAGAAAAGTTGATGAATAAGATTGACATCATAGCCTAGGTACATGTATGATTGCATGAATGGTGTGACTCTACTTAGTGTACAACCAGAGAAGTGAAAAATTATGCTCCATTTGTATAAAATGAATCAAAGAACATTCTGCTGTCAAGTATAACTGCTTAGAACAAATCAATTAAAAAATAAAAAGATTTTTCTGTCTTTTCAGCCATTTTTAAGGGGGTGAGCTTGAGAAAATGTCCTCTCCCGACTCTCTCGATGCCATTTTGGGTTGGGAGAGTTAATGCATTCTGCACTTGTTTTCTACTCTGGTACTGTATCTTCCAGTCTCTCCAGGTCTCAGACCATGCAATATTGAGTCTTAGTATATTTATTTCATCACCCACTTCTCAATTCTGCTTTTCCTTTACTGCCTCCCTTCTCTGCTGCAAGGAGACCAAGGACTTTTGCCTAGGTACTTCCACCATGTTGAGCTGGTAGCCTTTTTATTTTTTTTAATGTTGTCATTGATTTCTAATTTCATTCAATTATGATCTTATAGGATATGAGAAATTATTTCTATTTTTTTTTGAATTTACTAAGATTTGGTTTCTGTTGTAAATTATGGTCTACTTTAGTAAATATCCCATGTATTGCTTAGAAGAAAGTGAATTCAGTTGTTGATGGATAAAATATTCTACAAATGTCTGTTAGGTCCATTTGGTTAATAGTACTTTTTTTTTGAACAATTTTTTTATTTAAGGTTTTACAAGGCTAGTATCGACAGTAACATTTCTTTTCCTTACAGATGTATCAAAAAGTTTACATTTAGTAGTTTTTTTTTTTTTTTTTTTTTTGATTCAGAAAAAAATTTACTCAGTTTATGTTTGTACGAGCTACCTAGTGGTGAGAGAGGTGAATTAAAATCACCCATCTTTATTATGTTGTGGTCTATTTGATTCTTAATATTGAGAAAGTTTTTTTTTTTTTTTTAATGTATTAGGTGCACCATTGTTTGGGGCATATTTGCAATCATTTTACCTTGATTTTGGGTAATTCCCCTAGCCAGTATGAAGCGACCTTCTTTGTCTCTTCTTATTAATTTTGGCTAAAGTCCACTTTGTCTGATATGAGCATAGCTTACACTGCTTACTTATGGCTACAATTTGCATGAGATATTTTTCCCCATCCATTTAACCTTCAGTCTGTGGGTGCCTTTGTTTGTAAGGTGAATCTTGCAAATAAAATACTGTTGGGTCTTGTTTTTAAATCTAATCAGCAAATGTATGTCTTTTAATTGAATAATTTAGACCATTTATTTTCAATGTTATTATATAGATTTTTTTTATTAGTGCTTTATACTTATACATAGTAGTTGGGTTCATCCTGACAAACAAATGCATGCATGGAAATCAATTTCAGATCATGATTCTCCCTTTTTCCTCCTATTTTCCTTTCCCTTTCACATTCTCCTTCCTTTACTCTGCAAGACGACTTCTTTTTTTTTTAAATTATTTTTTAGTTGTAGATGGACACAATACCTTTATTTTATTTATTTTCATGTGGTGCTTGGGATAGAACCCAATGCCTCACACATATTAGGTGCTCATTATTCCAAGTGCTCTACCACTGAGCCACAAACCCAGCCCTACTCTGCAAGACTTCTCTTCTTACTTATACATAAAGGTGAAATTCCCTGTGGAATACACATGTGTGCATGTGCACACACATATGTATGCATGTAACACGGTTTTAAAAGAATTTATTACATAACATCGCCCATTTTCCATCCCTTTATTCTAGGCCTTGCTTGACCTTCCTCTACATTATGGATCTTCCCTTTATCTTTATAATATTCCATCCACCCCCACCCCCCTTTATTATACTCCAGAATCAGCACATGAGAGAACATATTTAACCTTTGAATTTCTGAGTTTGGCTTTTTCACTTAACAACATAGTCTCAAATAGCATTTGCAGGCAAATGGAAGGAGTTGGAGAATATCATGCTAAGCAAAGTAAGCCAATCCCCCCAAAACCAAAGGCTGAATGTTCTCCCTGATATGTGGATGCTGATCCATGATGTGGGGGAGGGCATGGAACGAATGGAGAAACTTTGGATTGGGCATTTAGTGGCAAGTGCCATAATTTTATTGTTTATTTTTTTATGGCTGAGTAGAACTACAATGTGTAGTTTTTTAATCCACTCATCTATTGATAAGTAGATGATTTTAATTTTCTGCAATTTTGATATATTTCTAGTGTTTAATTCAGTCTTGATTCTCCTTTAATTTACTATTCTTCTAGTGATATCCCTATGCTGATTTTTAGTTTTACTCTGTATTTCTTCTTCATGAAATATTTCATTGAGTATGGTTTTTAGTGCAGGCTTTACTGGTATAAATTCTTTCAGTTTCTGTTCATCAAACAAAGTTTTATTTTATCTTCAATTATGAAGCCTACTTTTGCTGGGTAGTAATCTTTGTTGGTACCCATTTTCTTTTAGAACTTGATATACATTATTCCAAGATCTCCAGGGTTTCAGCGTCAGGCTTTCAAATCAGATGATATCCTGATTGGTTTCCTTCTAAGTATGACTTGGCATTTTTTCTCTCGCAGCTTTTACAATACAATCCTTATCATGTATATTAGGCATTTTCATTTTCATGTGTCTGGGAGATCTATTTTGATTCTATTTGGAGTTCTGTATGATTCTTTTTTAATTTTCTTAAAGATATACTTGACAGTACAGTGTATTTTGATATATTGCACATACATAGAATATAACATATTCTAATAAGGATACCACTCTTTTGATTGTACATAATGTGGAGTTGCACTGGTAGTGCATTTGTATATGAACATAGGAGGAAAGTTATGTCCCAATTCATTCTGCTGTCTTTCCTATATCCATTCCCACCCTTTCCCTTCATTCTCCTTTGTCTACTCCACTGAATATAAATTCTTACCTCCATCTCTTATTGTACACTAACATCTGCGTACCAGAAGGAACAATCAGCCTTTGCATTTTGAGATTGGCTTAATTCACTTAGCTTGATAGTCTCCAGTTCCATCCATTCATCAGCAATACCGTAATTTCATTCTTCTTTATGGATGAGTAATATCCTATTGTGTATATGTATTACATTTTCTTTATCCATTCATCTGTTGAAGGGCAGCTGGGTTGATTCCATTGCTTAGCTTTTGTGAGCTTTATAAACATTGTGAATTAAGCTGTGGATATAAAACTGATCAATTTGCACCAAAATTTCTAAGGAATATCCATACTGCTTTCCATAGTGGTTGCACCAATTTGTCCCACCAGCAATGTATGAGTGTATCTTTCTCCCCACATCCTCTCCAACATTCATTATTAACGTGTATTCCAGATAATTACCATTCTGATGGGAGATGGAATCTTAGTGTAGTTTTAATTTGCATTTCTCTATTTGCTAGAGATGTTGAATACTTTTTCATATATTTGTTGATCATACATGTTTCTTCCTCTGTGAAGTGCCTGTTCAGTTCCTTTGCCCATTTATTGATTGGGTTTTTGTTGTTGTTGTTAAGTTTTTTGTATATTTTGGAGATTAATGGTCTGAGGTACAGTTGGCAAAGATTTTCTCCTGTTCTGAAAGTACTCTCATCACTTTCTGGATTGTTTCCCTTTGTTGTGAAGAAGTTTTTTAGTTTGAAACTATCCCATTTATTGATTCTCAATTTTACTTCTTGCATTTTAGAAGTCTTGTTGAGAAAATTGTTTCCTAAGGGGACATGATGCAGAGTTGAGCCTACTTTTTCTTCCAGTAGGTGCAGAGTCTTTAATCTAATGCCAAGGTCTTTGATCCACTTTGAGTTGAATTTTTTGCAGGCAGAGAGATAAGAGTTCCATTTCATTCCACTACATATGAATTTCCAATTTTCCCAGGACCACTTGTTGAAGAGGCTATCTTTTCTCTAATGTATGATAATAGCAACTTTGTCAAGTATATGATAACTGTATTTATGTGGATTTGTCTCTTGTCTTCTATTCTATTCCATTGGCCTTCGTATCTGTTTTGGTACCAATATCATGCTGCTTTTGTTACTGTAACTTTATAGTATAATTTAAGGTCTGGTATTGTGATGCCTCCTGCTTCATTTTTCCCCTTAGGATTGCTTTGGCTATTTTGGGCCTCTTATTTTTCCATATGAATTTTATGAGTGCTTTTTCTATTTCTATAAAGAACATCATTGGAATTTTAATAGGAATTGCATTACATCTGTATAGTACTGTATACATACTGTATAGTATGGCCATTTGACAATATTAATTCTGCCTATCCAAGATCATGGGAGATCTTGCCATCTTCTAAGGTCTTCAATTTCTTAAGTGTTCTGTAGTTTTCTTTGTAGAGGTCTTTCACTCTTTTGTTAGATTAATTTGTAAGTATTTTATTTCATTTTTTTTAGGTGATTTTAAATGGATAGTTTTCCTAATTTCCTTTTCAGCTGATTCATTATTGGCCTATAGGAACACATTTGATTTATTGGTGTTAATTTTATATCTTGCTACTTTTATGAATTTATTTATGAGTTCTAGAACTTTTCTGGTATAGTTTTTTTTGGTCTTCCATATATAGGATTATGTCACCTGCAAACAGGAATAGTTTGAGCTCCTACTTTCTTATTCATATCCATTTGATTTCATTCTTTTGACTAATTTCTCTGGATATAATTTTAAGGATTATTTTGAATAGAATTGGTGAAAGAGGGTATCCCTGTCTTGTTCCAATTATTACAGGATATACTTTTGATTTTTCTCCTTTTAGAATGATGTTGGCTTTGGTTTTATCACATATACCTTTTACAATGTTGAGGTATGTTCCTACTATCCCTAGTTTGTCTAGAGTTTTGAGCATGGATGAAAGCTGTATTTTGTCAAATGCTTTTTCTGTATTTCTTGAGATAATCCTGTGGTTCTTGTCTTTCAGTCTTTTGATGTGGTAAATTATGCTTTTTGATTTCCATATGTTGAACCAACATATGGAAAGAAGCCTTCTTCATGGTTCACTATCTTTTAAATGTTTTTCAATGTGATTTTCCAATATTTTAAGATATTTTCATCTATGTTTATTAGGAATATTAATCTGAAGTTTTCTTTCTTTGATGTGTCTGTGGTTTTGGTATTAGTGTGATATTTGCTTCATAGAAAGAGTTTGTAATGGTTCCTTTTTTTCCTAGTTCATGGAATAATTTGAGGAAGATTGGTCTAAGTTCTTTTTTGTAGGTCTGGTTGAATGTGGCTGAAAATCCATCCAGTTCTGGGGTTTTCTTTTTTGGTAAGGTTTTGATGGCACATTCAATTTCATTGCTTTAAATTGATCTGTTTAAATTTTGTATGTCCTCCTGATTCAATTTAGGTTGGTCACATTTCTCTAGAAATTTGTCAGTGTCTTCAAGGTTTTACATCTTATTTTGGTATACATTTTCAAAATAGTTTTTATTATCATCTGCATTTTTGTAGTGTTTTTCATAATGTTTCCTTTTTATCACAAATTTTAAGAATTTGAGGTTTTTTTTCCTCTGTCTGTTTTAGCTAAGGGTTTATCTATTTTACATTTTTTCAAAGAACCAATTTTTTTATTATTTTTTTTAATTTTTGAATTACAATTTCACTGATTTCATCTCTGATTTTAATTTTTCCTGTCTTATACTGCCTTTGGTATCAATTTGTTCTTCTTTTTCTAGCATTTTCAGGTGTAATCATTTATTTGGTGATTTCCTATTCTTTTGAAGAATGCACTCAGTGCAATAAACTTGCTTCTTAGAACTTCTTCATTGTGTCTCAGAGATTTTTTTTTTTTTTTTTTTTTTTTTTTTTTTTTTGGATACTGGGGATTGAAATCAGGGGCACTCAACCACTGGGTCACATCCCCAGCCCTTTTTTTATTTTATTTAGAGACAGGGTCTCACTGAGTTGCTAAGTGCCTCGCCATTGCTGAGGCTGGCTTTGAACTCATGATCCTCCTGCCTCAGCCTCCCAAAGTGCTGGGATTACGGTCGTGCGCCATTGCACCCAGCTGTGTCTCAGAGGTTTTGATATGTTGTTTCACTATTGTCATTAATTGTATTTTTAAAATTTCATCCCTGAGGAGGGGTTACCGAAAGATGGCCGACAGGAGGGAGGTGCTCTCTGGACGCAGGTGCTAGAAGATGCGGAGTGGGAAGTTTGAACGTGTTACTAGCAATTCCATTACAACTGAAAGGGAGCCGAGACATTCGTGCACCTCTGGACTGCGAAATACAATGTTCTCTGGACCACAATGAGCAGGGGCAGAGTCACAGCGATCCACAGTCCGAAGCAGCACTGTCTGCGCTGCAGGCAGGCGCAGCTGCCAGATAACATCCTGGCAAGGAGACATCCACCCAGTGGCTTTGAAACCGATCGACAAGGAGGGATAGAAAGAGGCCTAGAGGCATGGGTGGTGTCCACGTAGAGCTCTTTTGCACAGCTTACCAAGCCGATCCCTGCACGCTCTGGACTGACACAGGGGTCTGCGGAGCTGCTGTTGAATGGGAGAAGAACACCGCCATCTTTGAGAAGTACAGTGGCTGACCCAGACAAAGGGGAAAAGACAGAAGGGCAGAACACCTGCAGACATCCAGGGAGCCACCAGCGCTCTGAGGACAGCGAACACCTGGGTGAGGCTCGGGTAACCAGCAGGGGAGGGTGTGTCTGAGGCCACTGCAGCGGCCACAAGAAGCTAACTGTGGTTGGGCGTGGGGAAAGGGTGCCTTCTGGAGGGTCCCCTTCCCAGTGCCATTCATCTGCTGACACAAAACACGCCTGAGCCGCTCTTCCACTGAGCCATTCTGCAGCTGGCCTAGGGTGCAGCCTTCACTCCACTGACAGGGCCGCAGACTGTCTGGACGTGGTCTGATACAGTTGGCTTAAACTGGAAAGGAAAAAAGAGGGGGGCTTCCCAGGGCCCGTTTTGTTTGAGACTTGGGGTTTGACTTTTTTTTTTTTTTTTTTTTTTGGTTTGCTTGTTTTATTGGTTTCGGGTTTTTATGTTTGTTTGTTTGTTTTCCTTTTCTTTTTTGACTTTGTTTTGTTTTGCTTTTTTTGCAATGATTGTCAGTGTATTTATTTGTTTGCTTCTGCTCCTTTTTTTTCTTTCCTTCTTTTCTACCTTTTCACTTTTGCATCTTTTCTTCCTCCTTCATCTTTCATATTTACACCCTGCCAGTGCATACTAAACAGAGGCAAAAACAACTTATACGCAGAACTTGGGATTTCTAGAACTGGCACAATTGAACTGGATACCAAAGCGGTGTTACATATAGCTTACTCTCTATTTTCTTGATTCTCTCTCCTCTCTCTTACACCAATTTCTACTCTTTTATCATTTTTTTTCTTTTCCATCTTACTTTACATATAAATTGGTCTTTCCACCTAATTGTCTACTCCATTTTCTTTCTTCTCTCATCTGATACTAAACCACTTCCACTAAATCACATCAATAGAACTCCCTTTTCATACTTTCCAAGAAAGAACAATTCAAGACACTTCCTCCTTCCTAAACATAACACCTCTGTATCCAATACTTGAAGCTATAAAAAGCCCATCAGAAGTGTACAGAGTAAATTGGAAATAATATCGGGGTTAACCAAATTTGTACATTGTAATCAAACTTGGAGTTTTGGAATAGAAAGTGATAGGTTTTAAAGTGTAAAGGAATTATAAGGTGATCTGATAGCATTGTACTACAGGCACAACATAAGGCTTTAAGGTAAAATCGAAATAGTCAAGGTCCCACAGTGCAGGAAGAAAAGACACACAAGCAACATGAAAAAACAAGGGAAGAAAGTGACACAAACAAATCAAGATACCTCATCAGTAGATTCCATGGCAAACAAGTTGGTCAAATGCCAGAGATGGAATTTAGAAATTACATATTCCAAATGTTTAGGGAACTGAAAAATGAACTCAAAATTAGATGAGGGAGCAAGTACAGGAGGCAAATGATCATTTTGACAAAGAACTCCAAAAACAAATACAGGAAGTAAAAGATTACTTCAATAGGGAAATAGAGGCTCTAAAGAGAAACCAAACAGAAATTCCAGAAATGAAAGAAGCAATTAACCAAAATAAAAGTTCAATTGAAAGCATCTCCAACAGAGTAGACCACTTGGAAGAAAGAACCTCAGACAATGAAGACAAAATATATGTCCTAGAGAAGAATTTAGACTATTCAACAAAACTCATTGGAAATCAAGAACATAACATCCAAGAATTATGGGACAGCATAAAAAGACCAACCTTAAGAGTGATTGGCGTAGAGGAAGGGGCAGAGTTTCAAGCCAAAGGAATGAGTAATCTATTTAACGAAATAATTACAGAAAATTTTCCAAACTTGAAATGAATGGGAAAACCAAGTTCAAGAGGCATACCGAACACCAAACAAACAAAATCTCAACAGATCCACACCAAAACACATTATAATGAAAATGCCTAATACACTGAGCAAGGAGAGAATACTGAAAGCCACAAGAGAAAGGAAGCAGATTACATATAGGGGAAAACCAATCAGACTATGTTCAGATTTTTCAACCCAGACCTTAAAAGCAAGAAGATCCTGGAATAGCATATTTCAAGCTCTGAAAGAAAAGGGATGTCAACCAAGAATCATATCCAGCAAAATTGAGCTTTAGATTCGAAGATGAAATAAAAACCTTCCACGACAAGCAAAAGCTAAAAGATTTCACAACTCAAAAGCCAGCACTTCTGAACATCCTGGGAAATATTTTTCATGAAGAAGAAGAGAAAGATATCAAGGAAAATCAACAAAGGGAGATATTAAACTAAGGGAAATACCAACCAGAAGAGAAAGCAAATCAAGCGAAACACCATAATTCAAATACAAATGGATGGGAATAAAAATCACATCTCAATAATAACCCTGAATGTTAATGACCTAAACTCACCAATCAAAAGACACAGATTATCAGAATGGATTAAAAGAAATAACCAACAATTTGCTGTCTCCAAGAAACACACCTCATGGAAAAAGACATCAACAGACTGAAAGTGAAAGGCTGGAAAAAGTCTTATCACTCACATGGCCGGCGGAAACAAGAGGGGGTTTCCATTCTCATATTAAATAAGGTAGATTTTAAACCAAAACTAATCAAGAGGGACAAAGATGGATATTTCTTACTACTCAAGGGAACCATTCATCAACAGGATATAACAATCATAAGTCTATATGCCCCAAATAATGGAGCACCTACATTCATCAAACAAACTCTTCTCAAGTTCAAGAGTAAAATAGACCACAACACAGTTATTCTAGGGAACTTCAACACACCTCTCTCACCAGTGGATAGATCATCCAAACAAAAGCTAAACAAAGAAAGTTTAAGCCTCCTTAAAACAATTAACAACTTAGACCTAACTGACATATATAGAATATTTCATCCCTCAGTAAACGAATACACTTTTTTCTCAGCAGCACATGGCTCCTTCTCCAAAATAGACCATATATTAGGTCATAAGGAAACTCTCTGCAAGTATAAAAAAATAGAGATACTACCCTGCATTCTGTCAGACCATAAAGGGATGAAATTGGAAATGAATGACAAAACAAGGATTAGGAAAAACTACTCCAACAACTGGAAGCTAAACAACATGCTACTGAATGAACAAGGGGTTCAAGAAGACATCAAAGAGGAGATTAAAAAAATTCCTAGAGGTAAATGAGAACACAGATACAACATATAGAAATCTCTGAGACACTATGAAGGCAGTAGTAAGAGGAAAATTCATTGCACTGAGTTCATTCCTTAAGAGGAAAAAAAAAACCCAACAAATAAATGACTTAACATCACACCTCAAAGCACTAGAAAAAGAAGAACAGACCAACATCAAGAGCAGTAGAAGACAGGAAATAATTAAAATCAGAGCAGAAATTAATGAAATTGAGACTAAGGAAACCATTTAAAGAATTGACAAAACTAAAAGTTGGTTCTTTGAAAAAATAAACAAAATTGACAGACCCTTACCAATGCTAACAAAAAAGAAGAAGAAGAAAAAAACTCAAATTACTAACATTCATGATGAAAAAGGGAATATCACAACAAACACCTCAGAGATACAGAAAATAATTAGAAATTACTTTGAAAACTTATATTCTAATAAAACAGAAAATATTGAAAACATCAACAGATTTCTTGAGTCATATAATTTGCCTAAACTGGAAATGGAGGCTATACACAACTTAAACAGACCGATTACAAGTGAAGAAATAGAAGATGCCATCAAGAAGCTACCAACAAAGAAAAGTCCAGGACCTGATGGGTTTACAGCCGAGTTCTATAAGACTTTCAAAGAAGAACTAATACCAATGCTCTTCAAACTATTTCTTTTTTTTTTTTTTTTTTTTTTTTTTTGGAACCGGGATTGAACTCAGGGGTACTCGACCACTGGGCCACATCCCCAGCCCTTTTTTGTATTTTGTTAGAGACAGGGTCTCACTGAGTTTCTAAGTGCCTCTCCATTGCTGAGGCTGGCTTTGAACTTGCGATCCTCCTGCCTCAGCCTCCCAAAGTGCTGGGATTACAGGCGTGCGCCACCACACCCAGCTCTTCAAACTATTTCAAGAAATAGAAAAACAGGGAGCTCTTCCAGACTCTTTCTATGAAGACAATATCACATTAATTCCAAAGCCAGGCAAAGACACATCCAAAAAAAGAAAACTTCAGGCCCATATCTTTAATGAACATAGATGCAAAAATCCTCAACAAAATCCTAGCAAATCAGATACAAAAACATATCAAAAAGATAGTGCACACGATCCAGAGGGGTTTATTCCAGGGATGCAAGGCTGGTTCAACATTCATAAATCAATAAACATAATACATCACATCAATAGACTTAAAGACAAAAATCATATGATCATCTCAAATAGATGCAGAAAAAGCATTTGACAAAATTCAACACCCCATTATGTTCAAAACACTGGAATAACTAGGAATATCAGGAACATATCTCAACATTATAAAAGCTATTTATGCAAGGCCCCGAGCTAACATTATCTTAAATGGAGAAAAATTGAAAGCATTCCTTCTAAAAACTGGAACAAGACAGGGATGCCCACTTTCACCACTGCTATTTAACATAGTACTGGAAACTCTGGCCAGAGCAATTAGCAGATGAAAGAAATTAAAGGGATCCAGATAGGAAAAGAAGAGCTCAAATTAGCACTATTTGTTGATGACATGATAATATACCTAGAAGACCCAAAAAACTCTACCAGAAAACTCTTACAACTAGTAAATGAATTTGGCAAAGTTGCAGGATACAAAATCAATACACATAAGTCAAAGGCATTTGTGTACATCAGCGACAAAGCCTCTGAAAGGGAAATGATGAAAACTACCCCATTTACAATAGCATCTAAAAAAATAAAATACCTGGGGATCAAGCTAATGAAAGAGGTGAAAGACCTCTATAACGAAAATTATAGAACACTGAAGAAAGAAATTATAGAAGAACTCAGAAGATGGAAAGACCTACCTTGCTCTTGGATAGGTAGAATTAATATTGTCTAAATGTCCATACTACCAAAAGCATTATACTGATTTAATTCAATTCCAATCAAAATCCCAATGTCATTCTTCAAAGAAATAGAAATAGCAGTCATGAAATTCATCTGGAAAAATAAGAGACCCAGTATAGCCAAAGCAATCCTGAGCAAGAATAGTGAAGCAGGGGGATCACCATACCGGACTTTAAATTATACTATAGAGCAATAGTAACAAAAACAGCATTATATTGGCACCAAAACAGACGGGTGGACCAATGGTACAGAATTGAGGACACAGAGACTAATACATATAATTTCAGCTATCTTACATTAGACAAAGGTGCCAAAAATGTACAGTGGAGAAAGGATAGCCTCTTCAACAAATGGTGCTGGGAAAACTGGAAATCCATATGCAACAAATTGAAATTAAACCCTTATCTCTCACCATGCACAAAACTCAATTCAAAGTGGATCAAGGACCTAGGAATTTGATCTGTGACAATACACCTAATAGAAAAAGTAAGCTCCAATTTCCAACATGTTGGATTAGGCCCCATGTTCCTTAATAAGAATCCTGTAGTGCAAGAATTACTACCAAGAATTAATGAATGGGATAGATTTAAACTAAAATGCTTCTTCTCAGCAAAAGAAACAATCAGTGAGGTGAATAGAGAGCCAACTAATTGGGAACAAATATTTAATATATGCACATCAGACAGAGCACTAATTTCTAGAATATATAAAGAACATAATAACTTTACACCAAAGAAACAAATAACCCAATCAATAAATGGGCTAAGGAATTGAGAAGACACCTCTAAGAAGAAGATACACAATTAATCAACAGATACATGAAAAAATGTTCAACATCGCTGGCAATCAGAGAAATGCAAATCAAAACTACTCTAAGATTTCACTTCACTCCAGTCAGAATGGCAGCTATCAAGAACACAAGCAACAATAAATGTTGGAGAGGATGTGGGGAAAAAGGCACACGCATACATTGCTGGTGGGACTGCAAAATGGTGCAACTGCTATGGAAAGCAGTATGGAGATTTCTTGGAAAACTGGGAATGGAACCACCCTATGACCCAGACATCCCACTCCTGGGTCTATTTCTAAAGGATTTAAAAACAGCATATTATAGTGACACAGCTATCTCAATGTTTGTAGCTGTGCAATTCACAATAGTTAGGTTGTGGAACCAACCTAGATGTCCCTCAGTAAATGAGTGGATTAAGAAAATGTGGTATATATGCACAATAGAATTTTACTCAGCAATAAAAGAAAATAAATTAATGGCATTTGCAGGTAAATGGATGAAGTTGGAAGACATAATGCTAAGTGAAGTTAGTCAGTCTCAAAAAATCCAAGTACCAAATGTTTTCTCTGATATAAGGAGGCTAGTTCATAGTATTGTTGGATGGGGGGGTACATAGGAGGACTAGAAGAACATTAGAATGGTCAAAGGGAAAGGAGGGGAAGGGAGGGAGTAACGGGGAGGGAGGGGGAGAAAAGGAAAAAAATAGAAATAAGAATAGGTGGATGAATGACATGGATATCATTTTCCTAACTGCATGATTGAAGACATGAATTGTACAAATATACTTTGTATACAAACAGTTGTATGTAAAAAGATGCTAAATACATGCACTATGAGTTGTATATATTAAAAATTATTTTTTAAAAAAAGCAAAAAAAAGACATTTAAAAAAAATTATGAAAAGGCTAAATAAAAACTGGAGTGAATCCTTCTCTACCATAAAAAAAAAAAAAAAAAAAAAATTCATCCCTGACTTCTTCTGCTATCCATTTGTCATTCCATATTATATTATTTAGTCTTCATGTGTTAGGTTAACTTCTATTTTTTATTTTATCATTGATTTCTAATTTAATTCCATTATTTGTTAAAATGCAACATGATAATCTTTTGTGTCTGTGCGTGTGTGTGTGTGTGTGTGTGTGTGTGTGTGTGTGTTTGCTAAGAGTTGCTTTTTGGCCTAAGATATTGTGTATTTTAGAGAGGGATCCATGTGCTGTTGAGAAGAAAATGTATTCAGTCATTGATGGATGAAACATTCTATATATATCTGTTAAGTATAAATTGTTAACTCTATTTTTTAGTTTTGTAGCTTTTATTTAGTGTTTGTTTGGAAGATCTCTGCAGTGATGAGATAGATGTGTTAATGTCACCCAGTATTATTATATTGTAGTCTATTTTGATTCTTGAAATTGAGAGAATTTGTTTCATGTACATAGATGCTCCAGTGTTTGGAACATAAACATTTATGATTGTTATGTCTTGTAGATGTATAACACCTTTTAACTGCATCAAGTGGCCTTTTTTTCTCCCTTCTGATTCTTCTGATTTACTGTGGTTCAAGGTCCACTTTATCTGATGTGAAGATAGAAACCCCTGCTTATATTTGAGTGTCATGTGAATGATATATCTTTCACCCAATTGTGTTACCTTCAGTCTGGGGTTGTCTTTGCCTATGAGGTAAGTCTCTTAGAGACAAATTGTTGGGTGTTGTTGATGAAGTAAGGCCATTTACATTCAGTGTTATTATTGACAAATTATTTTTATTACCTGTCATTTTAATTTATTTTTGGTTTTTAATTTGAATTAGTTTCTCCTTTGATTGATTATTCTTCTAGAGTAGTTCCTCTCTTTTCTGGTTTTTAGTTTTATTTTTCATTTCTTCCTTGAAATATTTTATTGAGCATGCTTTGTAGTGCAGGCTTTCTAGTTGTGAATTCTTTAAACCTTTGTTTATCACATAGGGTTTTTATTTCATCAGTTTTGAAGTGCAATACTGCGGGGTATAACATCCTAGGGTGGCATCCATTTTCATTCATTTCATTCATTCAGAGCTAGGAATCTATTATTCCAAAACCTCCTAGCTTTGAGGTTCTGAGTAGAGAAATCAGT
>CM046664.1:33119739-33148907 GCA_025594165.1 Tamias sibiricus | reverse complement strand
CCTTCAGATCTTCTCTAAGGCTCATGAATCAGAGATTAGATGTATTCTGAGAAAGCAGAAAGACAGGAATTTAATATAAATGAACCTCTTTTTCCCTGAGAGGATAAGATAAGTCTGGGGTAGCAGAGTCCCTCCATGGGGATCAAGCATTAGTCTACCATGGTCTATAACCTTACTCTTCCTGCTATTCTCTCATTACATGGGGACACATCTTTAGAGATTCAGGACATATCCAATCTGATACCAATTTTTCTAGTTCAGAAGACCAGTATCTTAAATACGGTTCCCACTCCAGTACCCATGATTATCTGTGTTTTCACGTTTTCTGCCTAGCCTCTGCTGACTCAGCCACCCTCTGTTATTGCATATCCTGAAGCATCTATCAGACTCATCTGCACCCTGAGCAATGTCTTCATTGTTGCTGAAAAAGGGATACGGTGGTACCAGCACTAGATGGGGAACTATTCTAAATATTCCCTGAGATGCTACTCAGATGTGGATAAATTCCATGGCTTCAGGGTCCCTGGTCTCTTTTCTGGCTCATTTCTGGGATGCATCCTGAGGATGAGGCTAACAAAAAAGAAAAAAAATTTATCCTTATGAGTATTAGTTGACTTGGTTTTAATAAAACAACATAGACAACATATGGTACATATAAAGTAAAGAGAGGTTTATTTTGGTTCATGTATATGGAAGTTTGAGCCTCGGATGGGTAGCCATATATGTTATAGATATTTGTAAAGGTATGATAAGAAGGGGAAGGGTCAACTAAGGTGAATGGTCATATCATAGGCTGGGTAGTTGATATATATATATATATATATATATATATATAGAGAGAGAGAGAGAGAGAGAGAGAGAGAGAGAGAGAGGAGGGGAAGGGAGAGGGGACAGGGTGTTCTATAGCCACCATATTTGTGGACATAGCTCCAATCAACTAAGCGTTCTCACAAGGCCCTACCCCCTCTCACATTTACTATCACAAGGTGGTATCTCCTGGCACTAAAACCCTGGAAGAAATTGTCTATGTATGGACCTTTGGCAGATACTCAAATTCCACCCATAGTCTAGCAGTATGTTAGGAAGTAGAATTCATATTAGACTGAGAAAGACTTATCTTGACCAACAGGAAGAATTTGGACTGAAAATAGGACTTTTTCTGTGTGTGTGTGTGTGTGTGTGTGTGTGTGTGTGTGTGTGGTGTGAGGTCTATGAAGGATGCTGAACATGGATTTGAAGGGTGGGCAGGTATAAGACTTATGAGACAATGCCCTATGTCACAATCAGGGAGATAGCCTCTAAATTCTCAGAAGTGGGACTTGAGCCATTGTAGGGGAGAGAGATGGAATCACAAAACTCACCTTAAGGACTTCCAAGGGACTTATCAGTACACTGTGGATTCCCACTGTGTGGAGCACATATCAGTATGGTCCTTTAGGGATAAAATGCACCGCCCAAATTAAACTCTTACCTGCATCAAGCAGTATCATCTCTACCCACAAGGGAATTGCTTTTGCTTTGCTGACATGAGCTCCTGGTATCCCTGGATCTTCTCTGTTCCTAGGTGTTGGGACTTTCCGGATGCTGTCTGTCAAGGGGATGGGCTCTGGTTGCTTACCATGCCCTGTGGAGGACCAGGGCTAAGCAAGGGGTGTGGCTATGACATATTGTGAGAGTCTGAACCGCCCTTCTGGTCAATGATTGTTTATGTTTAGGCCTTTATAAGTACCGTTCACCTTTCAATAAATGAGTTCTGTCATTGCTTTTTACCAAACTCCCCGGGTGTGACTTGGTGTCCGTCAAACAGGCGGAGGGAAAAGACACTGGTGACTTTTTGCCCATTAAGCCTGTATTCGCCAGATAAGCTACTTTAACTCTTTCTGCTGGCAGAAGGAGCCCCCTTTTGGGCCCAAAAAGGGGGGTAGCTTTAGACCTTGGCCCCATTAATAAGTAACGCAGAAGTCGCGGCACTAGGTTTCCTATTCCTTATTGTACCTTTGGCTCCTTATTGCCAAGTGAACATCCCAGGAGAAAAAACTGTTGATTCATGGTACCTCAAGAATGTCTGAGACAACTTCAGAGGTAGCATGAGGCTCACTGCAGAGGTTAGGATTACTTGCTGGTCCCTGTGATTTCCAAATTCATTTGTATTTAAATATGTGATAAATGCTTTAACCCATTGTTTTTCCTGTGTTTACATTGCATCTGCATAATTTGTTATTTTATGTCAGGGAGTTTTAATGTAAATGATAACAAGTGATATTATTAAGGTTTTTATATATTAAAATTAGCATTTCTTTTTCTTTCTCACTTAAATTTCAGATTATCCTCTTTACATTTGTATTACAAATACACACAATCAAATCTATTTATAGATACTATATCAGATACTTTTGACTACTGGCCATAACACAATTTAATGTGAATCATCATTCCTAATACAAGTGGATATCTTTTTTTTCCCATTATTCTAATTTGTTATACACGTTACAAGTGAATATCTTGAAACACAAAAAAACATGAATGATTTGGAAGTAAACAATGAAAATATAATAAAATAATTATGAACAATTTAGAAATTCTATTTTAGTTTGTAGTAATGACCAACATTTTTATAAAGAAAATCTTTTTTTTTTTTTTTTTTTTTCACAAAGGAATTTTAAGGAGTTTCATTCCTGAACTCCTCAAATACCCTCATCTAGCATTTGTAATCATTTTCAAAAATGAACATGTCTGGGCTGGGGTTGTGGCTCAGTGGCAGAGCACTCACCTCTCAAGTGTGTGGCCCAGGTTCGATCCTCAGCACCACGTAAACATAAATGCATCGCATTGTGTACAACTAAAGTAAATAAATAAATATTTAAAAAAGAATGTGTCTTAAAATGGTACATCCACATTAATTGGATCAGAGATATTCTTAATTTTATTTTCAAGTATGATTAACATGTTTTTTCCCCTTATTTTAGAAATGGGAAGAATATTATACTTTATCTCCAATTCTGCATTTCCACCTGTACTAAAGCCATATAAATGATGACTTCTTAGAGTGGAGACAGGTGGCATCCCAAACCTTGTGTTGCTGGTGTATGTGTCTGCAATCTCAACCCTGGGCTCCAAGTAGGTTGCTTGAGACAGTCTCCAGGACTCAGTCAGTGGGAGACCCTGGTCTCTGTAACTGACCATGGAGATCCACACAAACCTGGCTCTGGAGTGTCAAAATTGGATCTATGCTGAGGAAGAAGGGCCTGACAGTTAACTCAAGGGGGAACAATACTCATTTACTGAACAGGAAAGAAATGTTAACCTAGATGCCTAGGTTTGCAATAAAATAGATGAACCAGGTAGGCATGGAAAATTCAGCCTTGTTTTTATTATATCTCTGATGGTCAAGAGATAAAATTTGTGCCTGGGTTGAAGAAGTGTGAGGAAGCTTATCTTGTGAAAGGCATCAACTAAAACTAATGTGTCTCATTTCCCTGTAGTCACTGGTCTGTGTGAGTTCCCAGCATCTGGTTGTTTCATGATCTCCTTCAGGGGACATCAGGCTGAACACTGGGGCAGGAAGAGAAAGGAAAGTTGATTTTCATGAAAAACCTTCCTCTGTGTCTGAAGAGGCCTCAAAATGCCAAACTCAAAGTGAGGAGTGTGAGAACACCACGTGTTTGTGAGGATCTCTACCATGGCCTGAATGATGGTTCTACTAGTGCTCCTGTCTTATGGTTTAGGTCAGCAGAGTGGAACTGCATCCTTGGGGGGGCTACATAAAAGTAGTGTATCAAGGGAACCTTCATCTTCATAACAATAACTGTCTCTCTTGTTGCTTTTAGTGGTGGATTCTCAGACGATTGTGACCCAGGAGCCCTGACTCTCTGTGTCTCCGGGTTGGATGGTGACACTTACCTGTGGGCTTAGCTTGGGTCAGTCTCTACAGGTCACTACCCAGACTGGTACCAGGAGATGGTGGGACATGCTCCTCGCTTGCTTGTCTACAGAACAAACTCCCAGCCCTCTGGGGTCCCTGATCAATTCTCTGATTCCATCCTTGGAAACAAAGCTGCCCTCACCATCACAGGGGCTCAGATTGATGATGAGGCTGATTATTACTGCTTACTCTATATGGATAGTGCCATTCACACAGTGATCTAAACCAATGGTGAAGTACAACCAAAACTTCTTTGTGTTCTCAGAATGTCTCATGCTTTACAGGGTGCAGAGAGATTGAGAGGGTGAAAATGTTCAGCACTCCATGGGAAGATGATGCTGCATGACTCCTTGTCCTACCAGTGGTTCATGCCATGTGCCTCACACTGTCTCTCCAAGTGTGTATCCTTTTCTCAGTGTGCCTCCTTCTACACTGGGCTTCTACTCTCCCTCTTTGGTGGAGACAATGAGCAGAGGAGCTCATCTCTGAGTAGATAGCCACCAGGAAGATTCAGAGAATCCCACCTTTAAGACACTTCTCATTCAAAATACTAACAAATGATGGTTAGCCTTTTCTCATACATTGATTTGATAATGGATATCAAATTAGTACTGAATTTGCTTTTAAATGATAAAAGCAAAATTGTTTTTATTATTTTGTTATGATTATAACATAATACAATTTTGCTATTCTAATTATGTTATGAACTTATTTGTGGGGATTTCAGACTCATCATCCATGTCTAAATCATTCCCATACAATAAATATCAAGTCATTGCAAAGGAGAATGATTTACCAAACGGCAACCAACAAATGGGATGTATATCTGAAAAACTTCCTATTAATCATATTTTAGTCGGTCATATGAATATATGCATATTTTAATGGGTCATATGAATATCTGGTATATTCATTTCTAGAAACTTCCACAGAAGTCTGACTTCCAAACACTCTCTTTACCATCTACTGGGCTGACTCTCCTGCTGAAGAACCGAAAGGTACAGGACTGAAGGTTATACCTGGACATGAATGGGCCCTATCACAGTCAATACTGGGAGCACGTGAAGGAGAAATGTGTGAAAATTCAGTTTGAGTTAGTTTTCTGCTTTATCAATAGAAAATGATATTATAAACTATTATCTTGAGATTATACATAATGAGAAGCAAAGAAAACACAATATAGTTTAAGTTCCTGATATGTGTTTATTATCACTGTTATGTTGCTTTTATGAACTTTCTAAAATCCACATCTCACTTTATGTGAAATAATACAAATGCTAAAAAGTCTTTGTGAGTATGAATGGAAATCAACACCACCACAATGCAAAGGCACAAACCAATTTCTCCAGTACATTTGCAAGTCTGAAAAGGTAATTTTGTGGAGCTCTCAATCAGTCTTCCAAGTGTAGAATCTTCTAGCAAACCTGAAGGGTTTCCCTCATTGCAGAGAATATATCAGGTGGAATCTGTGGCACCCCCTTGTAGCCCAAAAGTTAGCTGCTGTGCACAATGCATTCTGGAAGAAACAGGCTAAATGGAGTATATGTATTCCAAGTGGATGTTGATTCCTGGTCAGGACTTGTGGCTGCATAAATGGAGCAGCAAGCAGGGCAAATGATTCCTTCAGTGCCTTCAGTTGCTGGGTAAACATGATGTGATAATAGGAAATCATAAAAAATAATACATCTTATTTTAGTGCATGCTTGAGATATGGTCTATTGTTGGGACTCCATGTCTGCCAGGGGAAGGACTTTGGCTGCTTACCATGCCCTAGTAGGACCCAGGCTAAGCCAAGGGGTGTGGCTATGATGTAGCTTGAGAGACCGGACCGCCCTGCTGGCTGATTGGTTAGTTCTAGGCCTATTTAAGTTCAGCACCTTGCCAATAAAATCGGAGTTTCTGGATTCTCGCTTGCTATACAAAAAACTCCTGGGTGTGGCGTGGTTTTTCTGTTCACCAGACAGAGGTAAACACCCAGCTATTTTTGTCCTTAAGCTCATCCTCGCTGGGTAAGTTACATTTCCTTCTGCGGGTGGAAGGAAAACCCCCTTTAGGGCCCAAAGGGGGGGGGGTAGCTTAGAACTCGGCCCCATTCATAACTCAGCAGCCCCGGCAGGTTGGCGTCCAACGCGGGGTGGGGAAAAAATTATCGGTGGGCTTAATATGGTTAGAGACGCAGCGTCTCTTTCGCTGGCAAAAATACCCTTTATTATGGGTATTTTTAGCATTAACATTCAGGAAATCGTAATAAAAGACCCAGCCCTCGAGGCGTGGCGATGCATTCTGAGAAAACAGGGTCTCCAAATATCTGATAGCCAAGCGGAGGTGATTTGGAATTTGTTAATACGGGCGGCTCCCTGGCTCCCAAAGTCTGAATTTAATTCTTGGGAAACGTGGGACGAAGTGAAACAAATTTTAAGAGACAGAGAGATTGAATATGGGGAAGTCCTGCCTCCGGGAGTTTATCCAGCTTTATCCGCCCTAAAAGCATGGTCACTCTTACAAATTCAAAAGGATCTAATCTTTCCCGGTCCGGAGAATTAAACACCCCCTCCCGGTCCGCGAATTTTGAAAGGCCGTACCAATTTCTAGAGACAAAAAAACCCCCGCTCCAGGGAATTAGAAGTTACAGCCCCTCCTTTAAAGATCTTTAACAAATGCCCTGGGGACAAAGGCCACCGGTCACATGGCTCAGTACCTTACAAGCAGGATCCCCCATTTTATGAACCCACGCCGGCTTCTGCTGAGCCTTCTGCGCCACTGCTATACCAAGAGGTGCTAGCTTGTAATGGCATTTCACCTGTAATGGCATTTCCAGTTAATTTAAATCCTAGAGAAGACAGGCCAGGTATTTGGTATCCCTGGGAGACTCAAGAATTAAAAGAATTAAAAAAGGCTGTAGCAGAAGATGGTCCAAACTCACCATGGGCAGAATGCATTTTACAAAATCTCGTTCATCACGCCTGTACGAGTAGAGATTGGAAAGATTTAACAAAAGCTGTGCTCCTGGGACCTTTATTCCTTAAATGGTGTGCATATTTTTCTGATGAATGCCATATGCAGGCTGAGAGGAACCAAACAGCAAATCCTCCCATACCAATAACCTTTGGGATGCTGTCAGGAACTAGTGATCAATATGCCACAGGAATTCAACAAGCAGCATTACCAGCTCCATACTGAGAACAGGTATGAGCGTTAGGGCTGGCAGCATGGAAGAAGCTAGAGGAAGGCCCCACAGAGCTTCCTATAGCTGGAATCACTCAGAAAGCTAATGAGGATCTAGCCACATTTATTGATAAAGTGGAAAAAAGCCTTCAAAGGAAATTTCCACCTGGTGTGATGAGGGACCAATTCGCCAAAATGTTAGTTTGGGAAGGAATGACTGCAGATCACAAACTGGCCTGTGCTGGGTTAAAAGATAGATCTATGGGGATATGGATTATTGCCACCAAAGATGTGGGTTCGACAACTCACCAATCTCAGATATTGAGCACTGCTTCAATGACCACACTGAGGTATTAGCAACAGTTTTAAATGGAAAAGGAGCCTGTTTTAAGTGTGGAAGACAAGGCCATTTTAAAAAAAGACTGCCCCAATGGCCATGGTCGACCTCCAGAATGCTCCCCTGGCCAGACTCAAAGTCCAGCTGCCCCTAGAACACTCTGTCCTAGGTGTAAAAGAGGGTATCATTGAAAAAAAAGATTGCAGGTCTAAATTTGATATTCAGGGAAAACCTTTAAACTCCTGAAGGGGCACCCTCCTGCCCCGTTACACCAAGGAGGTTCCCCTACTCACAGTCCCCCTCAGGTCCATTGGACAGTTCCTATTGTTCCAGGGATTAGACCAAAGATGGATATTTATATATCAGGAAAGAAATTTCATTGCCTAATTGATACTGGGGCAGATTGTATTATACTAAGGAAGGAAGAGATTCCACCCCAATGGGAACTAATTCCAGGGCCTCAGTTACTTGGAGTAGGTGGAAACACTCATTCAAAAGAGACCAGAAATTGGCTTAAATGGAGAGATATAGATGGAAACCAAGGGGAAGTTCGTCCCCTTGTGGCCCTTAGATTAACCTCTAATTTATTAGGTCAAGACATCCTAGGAGAAGCTGAGGCTTATATTACTGCAACCCATAGAAAGCTTCAAAATGATACGGGGAGAAAAACTTCCAATCATCAAATAGGGTCTCACCCCCAATCCTAAGGGCCACTGCTCCCCAAGTTCCTGCCATTCAATGGCGAGATGGCCCCCCAATCTGGGTCGAGCAGTGGCCCCTTCCTACTGAAAAACTAAACCATTTGAGGGCAATTGTCCAAGAACAGTTAGCCCTAGGACACATTAGACCTTCTCTTAGCCCATGAAACAGTCCTGTTTTTGTTATACAAAAGGCCACAGGGAAATGGAGGATGTTACAAGACCTCCGAAAAATTAATGATAGGATGTTTCTTGTTGGCACACCTCTGCGTGGCCTCCCCTAGATCCCTTCTATCTCAAGAGATTTAACCTTAATTGTTATTGATATTAAAGATTGTTATTTTTCAATACCTCTTCATCCAGATGATTATGAAAAATTTGCATTCTCGGTCCCCTCAATCAATTTTCAGAAACCATATGAACGATATGAATGGATAATTCTCCCTCAAGGTATGGCTAACAGCCAGCTTTTTGTCAATATTATGTTTCATGTTTTCTGTCACCATTAATGAAAAAATCACAGCTCACCTTATATGTTTATATGGATGACATCATCTTGGGAGCTGCTGATGTCCAACAACTAAACTCTGCTTACTTAACCCTTCGAAAGCTCTTAGAAAAAAGAAGATCGCACATATCCAATGATAAAATACAGACTATTCCTCCCTTTAAAATATTGGGGACAAAACTTAGCCTAGACTCGGTTTGTCCTCTCAAACCCCAGCTTCTCATTCAAAAATCTTAATCCTTGGCAGAGTTACAAAAGCTATTAGGAGAGCTAAACTGGTTAAGACCTTGGCTTCATATCTCTACTGAGGATTTATTACCTCTCTTTGAGTTGATACAGGGACAATCCCCCTCTGAGGTGATTTTGCTAGAAGAAAGTCATCTGTCAATATTACAAAAAGTCCAAGATGCCCTCAATTCAACCCAATTGGCTCGATACCAACCAAAGCAACCTTTATATTTATAGATTTTCTCAGGTGCTGAGCTCCTGACAGCTGTACTAAACCAGATGGGAAATCCATTAGAATGGATACATTCCTCTGTGGGAGGAGCACCTCAAGTTTATTCCCAATTAGATCAATTAGCAGATCTTGTGATAAAAGGGAGAGATACATCATTGAGGCATTATGGAAAAGACCCAGATATTTTAACAATTCCTTACCGTTTGTCAGACTTTGAATGGATACAGAAAAACAACCCTAGAGTCTCTTATGCTTTAGAAGGATTTCTAGAAAAAGTTGACTGTCATTACAGGTCAACCAAATGGACCTCTTCTTTTTCCAAACTGGAGTGGACTCCCCCCATTCTGTTTTCCAGCAAGTCACTCCCCAAGGCAGTAAATGTCTTCACAGATGGAGGAAAAGAAGGGTCAGCAGTTGTAATATTTCACCCATGCTCAGGCCAAAGGACACAATACTTTGAAGCAGTTACTGGTTCTGCTCAATTTAAAGAATTATATGCTGTTGCATTAGCCTTGACCCATGTCCAAGAGCCTATAAATCTTTTCTCAGATAGTTTATATGTAATTAACCTATTACCTACTCTAAATGCCTCATATGTAAAGATAGATAATAATCCTATCACCCCTCTGATGATCCAGGTTCGATCTCTGCTAAAGGGGCATAATGAACCTGTTTTCCTCCAACATCTTAGGGGACATCAAGGCTTATCTGGGCCCCTCTCTGAGGAAAATCAGGCCGCTGACTGTTTGGCCACAACAGGTGTATTAACAGTTACAGTCCCATATCAACAAGACCTTCAGTTAGCCCAAGGTCTTCACGACCTTACTCATTTAAATTGGAGAGGTCTACATAATAGATTTCCTTTAGTTCCTATAAAAGATTTTAAAAAGATTATAAGAACATGTAAATCCTGTTTGCCCTTCTTACAGGTCCCACCTCTCCAGTCCCCTGGGTAAATCCCAGAGGCCTAAGGCCCAACGCTATCTGGCAGACTGATGTAACCCATTATGTGCCATTTGGAAAATTAAAATATATATTTATGTCCGTAGATACTTATTCACATGCTTGTTGGGCCACGGCACATTCTGGAGAAAGGGCTAAGCATGCTGAAAGTCACCTTTTACAATGCTTTGCTATTCTTGGCTTGCCAAAACAAATTAATACCGATAATGGACTCTGTTTTGTGAGCAAATCATTACAAAAGTTCTTCCAAACTTGGCATATTAAACATACCACAGTGATCCCATATAACCCAAAAGGACAAGCCATCATAGAGAGACATAATAAAACCCTAAAGGACCAATTAATAAAACAAAATGGGGGAAGCAACGCCCATGACCAGTTGAAAACAGCTATGCTTACTTTAAATATTTTAAATTTTTCCAAACAGCAGCCTCTGTCTGCGTTTCAAAGACACTGGTCTAACCAAACGCCTTATGTAAAAGTTGAGGTCCGATGGAAAGACCCATTAACTGGAGTCTGGAGAGGTCCTGATCTGTTAATAAGTGCTGGCAGAGGTTTTGGATGTGTCTTCCCTATGGGAGAAAAAAAAACCCTATATGGGTGCCTGCCAGAGATCTCAAATACTGCCAATCTGACCAAAATGACTACCCAGGAGCACAAGCTCTTGAGGAGTGATCCTTTCTTTTTTCCACAGAAATGAAAACACCGTGACAAAGCTCCTGTCCTGCTGTGATATTGGACTCCTTCTTTGTCAGTATCTCAACCCTCTGTGATGAGAGAAGACAGACTGGGCCATTCCTGTGACAATTATCTGGACTTTATGCTAGACGACTTCCTTTGGACTCTGAGAGAAGAGCGCTATATCTTATGACAATTATCTGGACTTTATGCTGGACGGCTTCCTTTGGACTCTAAGAGAAGAGTCCCATTCCTGTGACAATTGTTCGGACTTTATACCAAAAGACTTCCTTTAAACTAAGCTAAATGGATGGACTTTCTCTTTTTGGTGAAATCCCTGATTGTCATTGTCTTTGTGTGCACTTTTAGCCCTATAGAACTAGCCAGATTGATACAGCTAGGTGGTCTGCTGTCACGCTGAACTGTAGCCCTATAGGCTTGGCCGCGGTCCTTAACAGGATGCAGAGGTATGCCATCCAGTCAAGCCTTCCCAAAGGTGACTGTCATGTCCCATGTGCTCCCCTTGGCCACCTGCTGGCCCTAGGTATGTCCACCTAAAGTGCTAGAGTGATAGCCAATGACAGGTAAGATTTTTCCCAGAGAGGAGAAGTCGACTTAGACGGGCACATTCTCTAATGAGTTGGACACCCTACAAGATGGGACATCCCATTTTTATATAAATGGAGAGACCCCATTTTAAATAAAACAAAAAAAAAGGGGGAATTTGTTGGGACTCCATGTCTGCCAGGGGAAGGACTTTGGCTGCTTACCACGCCCTAGTAGGACCCAGGCTAAGCCAAGGGGTGTGGCTATTACGTAGTGTGAGAGACCTGACCGCCCTGCTGGCTGATTGGTTAGTTCTAGGCCTATTTAAGTTCAGCACCTTGCCAATAAAATCGGAGTTTCTGGATTCTCGCTTGCTATACAAAACTCCCTGGGTGTGGCGTGGTTTTTCTGTTCACCAGACAGAGGTAAACACCCAGCTATTTTTGTCCTTAAGCTCATCCTCGCCGGTAAGTTACATTTCCTTCTGCGGGTGGAAGGAAAACCCCCTTTAGGGCCCAAAGGGGGGGATAGCTTAGAACTTGTCCCCATTCATAACTCAGCAGCCCCGGCAGTCTATATAATAATCATCTTTGACATATATTTAGTTGATCTATATTAACTCATATAGAAGGAGGTATGGACAAAGAATTATAGTAATACCTGTTATCTGTAAAACAAATTTTTTTTCATGTTCTTTTTGTCATTCTTGTGTGTGCTTACACGTGCATGTTTGTATGGTAGATGTGGTAAGTAAATTTACCTACCTACATTTCAATATATTCATAGATATATGTATGTAATGTTTTATTATTAATTTTATAGAAAGTCTTACTGTGAATTTTTACAAATTTCTATCAATCAACCACAGAAGAATATGTTTTCCCTTAAATTATTTTATCTCTAAGATGACTTTTTTTTTTTTGTTGAGTTTGAAAACACTGAAAAGCAGATGCAAATGTTATATAAGATAATGCTTTCAGAGGAGACAAAATGGAAAGGAGCTGGTGGAGAACAGGCACCTTTAGGCCAGAGTTCTGACACCTGTGACAGGAGCAGGTGGAGGAAGGATTGGAAAGGAAGATCCTCTGACCACAGGCAGGGCTCATAGTGTCTCTGTAGGCTGAGTGGCTCCTTGAACCTGGGTGCCAATTAGAAGGCCACAAATTCCCACAGAAGGACCCTGCATTAGTTACCCCAGATGTCAGCATTGCATGGAGCCAGCCAAGGGCATAGTCCTGACATCAATTCTGATTCCTCTGTAGGATCCCCTGTAAGAAATATGATTGGCACTTCCTGGGCTGCTACAACAAGCTTTGGTGATGTATTCACTCTCAGGACAAGGGCTATGCCTATTCTCCTTATCATACTCTCCTATCTGTACCCAACATGAAGTCAAAGCGGAGGTCTTTCAGAGCTTTGGAACTCTTGCTATCTTCAGGCCCTGCAATCACTGAGATACCCCTCTTCTCTAACCTGCATGGGGAGGAGGTCCTCAGCCGGGAGTTTCCTTTTTGGCAGTCTCATACCCTCCTGTGCCTGACTGCTGATGTTCCATAACCTGGAAAATTCCTTGAGTTTTCTACATATCTATAGTGTCTGATGATGTGAGACACCTTATTTATTCTTAAAGAATAAATGAGTGAAAGAAGAATTGAATGACTCATATAAGTCCCCTAATAGTCGTTAATTTAACTTTAGCATTATTCCTATGAGGTGTACGAATCACTGCAGCACAGGTTGTCTCAGAAATTACTAAATAATTTTCACCTTCTCATACTATGGTCACAATGTGACAAATGTACAACAAAATCCCCTCCAACCTGGTCTTTCACCTGGGCTCACTTTTGTGAATCTGAACACAGGTGTTGCCTTTCCCACATCTTGTTCTCTGGACTACCTGCTTCTCTCTCTCCTGAGGTTCATTAGGCCCAGGAGTCACACCTAAGAGGCACTTGTCATTTCACCTCTTTCCTATTTCCTCTGCTCTCACCTAATACCACACACCCACAAATTCCCCCTGCCAGATCTGTTTGTCCCAATTTTGTCTTATGATTTCCCCAGAGCAGATGCTCTAATATGAGATATAATAATGGGCACGGTCCTGGTTAAACATGTTCTGTTCAATAGAGACGTCACCTTAGGAACCTAAACAGAAGTACAGATGGGTAGAGTCCCATGCACATGGACAGTTGTTTCCCCTAAGCTTCAATTATTAAGTAAGCTAATTCATTATGCCACACTCCCTTGGAAAGGGACCCAGACACTGCAAGTACACATGGGTAGAGAAAGGGGGTAGAGACACATTTACATGAGCAGCTCCTACTCTGGGAGGCCAATGGAGCTGGTATAAGAGAGGCCTGGGGCAGTGGAGCTATCAGAGTGAAGCCTAAGGAGGAACTGTGTCCACCATGGCCTGGACTCTTTTTCTCCTTCTGCCCTTCTCTCAATTCACAAGTAGGTACAGGTCTCAGAGGCCTAGGGCAGACCACTAACTTTAGTCATTACTCTCTGCCTCCAATACCCAAGTCACTTACCCCTGCCTCTGCCCTTCACTGTGATAGATCTGTGCTTGCAGGTTTTCTCTCTTTACTGTGCTGACATGGCCTCTCCCATTCCTCACCTGCACTCTAAACAGAGACCTACTGTTGTTTAAAAAAAAATGTACTGGTACTAGCAGGACTTGTATCAGAGCTCTACTCAGACAAACTTGTATCTGAGTCAGACTCAGTCAAACAGTTGGGGTCTGGGTTCCCAATTGAATTTCTGGATACAAAAATGTTTCAACCAATGAAGAGTATTTGTAAATCTCTGTCTTTCTGTTTGAGCACAAGGATGATTATATTATTACTGCCTTGTAATAATTAAAAGAAATTAGTATTTATGATAAATCAACCATATGAGCTAGTGGGACAAGATTTTCATCTGTATATGTTCTAAGTTTATGTCACTTTACTGTGGTGGTCAAGAACCTCGCTGTTTATAAAATAAGATATCAGATTCTGGTTTACATTATTGGCACACATAATTCTCTCTCATTACACAATGCTCCTAAGTACTGAAAAGGCAAAACAAAAAAATCACAACAATTTATATTAATACTATAAATAAAAAATTATCAATTACACCAGTAAAGGAGGTATGGCACGGAAGTTGAAACCCATCAAATGATAGCCCATAATATCATCATAAGTCAATATACAACAATATTTTATTTAAATTATAAAATATGCATAATTGTTTATGTAATAAAATGTTATCAGTGATCAGTGTCTCTACCCATCAGGACCCAAGCAAATTGTAAATGCAAATGATATACTGAATTCTGTAAATGCATTGTCTTTAAAACAGTATCATTGAGTAAAACACATTAACATCCCTGATGTCTCTGCAGATTGACATGTAAGGGCTTTTTTAAATTTTTCTTTTTATTTGCTTTTATTAAACTCCTTAATTTTAGACTCATGTAAACTATACATGTGGAGAATAGAATTGAGATGTTCTACTTCTAGTGGAAGTAGTAAAAATTAAAAGTTTTTAAAATAAATTTTCTTGCCTGTATAAGATGTTTTTGAAACTTAATTACAAATTTCAATATTCCAATGCCTTAGAACATAACAAAAAATTGGTTAATTTAACTTTTGTCACAATATTAAGCCTGCCTGAAATTACAGTCTGCATTTAACATCCCCATCTCAATAATCATAGAACCTGAATTTTTGTTGAAATTGATGAAGAAAGGGATTATAATGATAGGCTAATAACCTCATTTCAGTGGTTTATTCTTCCTATGAATAATCAGTGTATGCATGCATCTATGCAGTAATTCACAGATTGGCCTTAGTTAACAGGTGAATTCATGCTAGCTGAGCATAAGTGAACATTCCTTTTGATTTCCATATCATCTTATGGCACCTGGATTCACAGTGATTATACAGTTTCATTATAATACTTTTATTTTCACTTCAATGCCTTTGTGGAATATTTAAACCATACCATAGATGTGTAGCAGATTTCATTTCTACTTTAATACTCACAGTCTAATGATAGAGGAGATTTAGTGTTATTTATGTGCTTAATCTTTTTTTTAATTTGTTGTTTTTAGATATACATGATAGTAAAGTATATTTTGACATATTGTTCATACATGGGGTATAACCCATTATAATTTTGATCCCGTTCTTGTGGTTGAACATGATGTGAATTTGTAGTGGTCATTTATTCATTATGAACACAGGGAAGTTATGTCTGATTCACTCTACTATCTTTCCTATCCTCATCCCACAGCCTTCCCTTAATTCCCCTTTGTCTAATCCAATGAACTTCTATTCTTACCCCACCTACTCTCCTTTGCTACGGGTTAGCATCCATAGAGATACCCCACCTATTTTCCCTTGCTATGGGTTAGCATATCAGAGAGAACATTCAGTCTTTGGCTTTTTGAGACTGGCTTATATCACTTAGCATGATAGTCTCAAGTTTCATCCATTTACCTGAAAATGCCATAATTTTATTCTTCTCTAAGGCTAAATGATATTCCATTGCTTATATGTACCACATTTTCTTTATCCATTCGTCTGTTGAAGGGCAGCAAAGTTGGTCCCATAGTTTATCTATTGTGAATTGAGCTCCTATAAACATTGATGTGTCTGTGGCTCTTTCATATGGTGATTTTAAGTGCTTAGGATATAAACTGAGAAGTGGGATAGCTGGGTCAAATGGTGGTTTTATTCCATGTTTTCTGAGGAATTGCCACACTGCTTTCCAGAGTGGTTGCAAGAATTTGCAGTTCCACCATTGTGTGCTTTTTTATCTGCAATTTTCTTCCTGAAACATTGATCATTTTATACAGTTTATTTCATATTGTTGGGTATAAAGAGTTCAAATATTCTGGGTTCATTTTTGGAGATAAAGTTTGAGAAAAGATAATCAAAAGAAAACTAATAAATGTAATTGCTTGATTTTTAATTCTGTCTATATTTAATTACAAATTGTGCTGGAGTTGAACAGAACTAACCTACGATGAGGTGAGTTACGTTCGTAAGTATGGAAGTTTCTAGGCTTTAGAATGGCACTTGTTGCCAATCTTGGGATCTGGAACTGTCAAAATTATGGAAAAGTATTCAACATCTCTAGCAGTTAGAGAAATTCAAATTAAAACTACACTGAGATTCCATCTCACTCCAGTCGCAATGGCAATTATCAAGAATACAAGCAACAATCAATGTTGGTGAGGATGTGGGGGAAAGGTACACTCATACATTCCTGGTGGAATTGCAAATTGGTGCAACTACTCTGGAAATCTGTATGAATATTCCTCAGAAAACCTGGAATTGAACCACCATTTGAACCAGCTATCCCACTCCTCAGTTTATACCCCAAAGTCTAAAAATCAGTATACTATAGCGATGAAGACATATCAATGTTTATAACAGTTCAATTCACACGACCTAAACTATAGAAATAGTCTAGGTGCTTTTTAACAGATAAATGGATAAAGAAAATGTGGTATATATACAAAATAGAATATTACTCAGTATTAGAGAAAGGAAATTTAGGCATATATGGATAAATGGATGAGACCGGAGACCATCATCTTAAGGGAAATAAGCCAATCCCAAAACGCAAAGGCTGAATGTTCTCTCTGATATATGAATGCTAACTCAAAACAAGGGCAGGGGGTGAGGAAGAATAGAATTAATTAGTATTAGACAAAGGGGAATGAAAGGAAGTCATGGAGAATGGGAATAGGAAAAATAGTAGAATAAATCGAACATAGTTTCCTATTTGTATAGATGAATACATGACCAATGTAGAATTACATCATGTACAACCAGAAAAATGGGAAGTTATACTCAATATCTGTATAATATATGAAAATAAAGAGATAAAACATCAAAAAAATTAGAATATGATTTACTTCCTCAGCTGGAACCATGGGACCCTTGTGAAATAAACTGTATCAAATTGAACAAATATGAACAAATACTGATATTCATGCCCATACCACCTGCATATTTCCCAGTGGCTAGGAAAATGCATTTTCATCCATGACTGAAAACATTAATAAGTCCTGGAATCTGAGTTTTTTTCAGGGTCACCAGTCCCTATGGCATTCCATGTAGCCAATGGTGGCTGAAGTACTATAGGGCTGTGATTGACTCATAGTCATAACCCTCAGTCTTACTTGCTGGCAATAGGGTTACAAATATGTGAACTGAGAAAGCTTAAAATCATGCATACAAGTATATTTTAAATAGCATCAAATGGCTCCACATGCGATTTTGCAACTTAGTTCCTTGCCAAGTCCAAGGTGAAAGGACTATTGTAACAAAGTTTTTGTGTTGTGGAAACTAGAAGGTACAAACAAGCTAAACAAATCAGAAACTTTATGTTCACTTGCTTAATCCTGATCTGAGAAGAATTTATATCAAAGACAACATCTTAGTTCTGTCCAGGGAAGAGTTAAGTGAACTATGCATGAATTCACCATGAGGAGACCGAGGAAAGCAAGACAGCCCACTTGAGGTAATGGGGATGCCACACAAGGGGCTCACTGCCCACACCCCCTAGGCAGATTCAGTGGCTATGCAGTACTGTCTCAGGGGTTCTGATCCCAATGTCACATGATGATGTGTATGGGCTTGAACAATTGGGAGCACTGCAGACCAGTTAAGAAAGATCAGAAAGGAACTAGAACTGTAACGAGCCACCTGGCCCTGCGAGATGCTCTCTTGTTAGGGCTCACAGCTGTGACTTCCCACACCCGTGAGCCAACCCAACCCCACCCCTGCACATCCACTTGGCATCCTTATGTACAGGAGTCTCAACCAGGGCCCAGGGTGCAATCAGAAAACCCGAAGGAAACAAATTTTCATGGATAGACCCCCCCCCCATTCTCAGAGTATAAAGAGAGCAAGGGAGAGACTTGTGGGAAATTCTCCTCAGCTTTGGCACAGAAGGCAGAGCACATGATGACTTTCAGGATGGCCTGGTCCTGTCTTCTCTTCACATTCCTTGTTCAGTGCACAGGTGACATGACATGGAGGAGGGATAATGTCTGGGAGTCTTCTGATATGGGCCCTGATTCTACACTGGTTTCTGGACAAAAATCTCTCTCTCCATGTCTCTCCCACTTCCAGGGTCCTGGGCCCAGTCAAGGCTGACTCAGAAGCCTGCACTCTCTGGGACTCCAGGACAGAGGGTCACCATCTCCTGCCCTGGAAGCAGCAACAATATTGGTGGTAATTATGTGAACTGGTATCAGCAGCTTCCAGAAATGGCCCCTAAACTCCTCATGTATGGTAATAACAATTGATACTCAGGGCCCCCTGATCGCTTCTCTGGCTCAGAGTCTGGCAACTCTGCTTCACTGATCATCACTGGGCTCAAGCCTGAGGATGAGGCTGACTATTATTGTCAGTCTTTTGATGACAGCCTCGATACTCTCACAGTGCTCCAGGCTCATGGGGAAATAAGACAAGAACCCCTTTACAATCTGTGAGGAGGGCAAACACCCAACAGCTTTTCTCATGTCTTGTCTCTAGCTTTATCTGCTATCACTATTATAGGCCCAGCTGAATCTACTGACACTTTTTTGAGTGAGAAGCCTCATTCTCTGTCCTCAGCTTCATACACAGCAGCATGTTTGTAGGAAAATGTCTACATAAAAAACAGAACTTCCTGCTCCTTTTGAGATCACAGAGGTAAATATATGCTGTGGTCTCTTTGCCCTGAAGTTCCGGTGATGGGGCAGCCGGTGAAACTCTTGTCATCTCAGACTTGACACCTGATGGGGAATCCTGTGATTCCATCATTCATTCTTCCCTATTTCCAGGAATTCTAAAACCGTGTCTTCTTCTCCTAATCCTCATTATGTATGCCTCTGATTCACATTATAGCCTAATTTTATATAAGTTTTCTAACATTAAATACTTGACAAACAATAAAACACACATAAGTGAAAATGTTGACAAATTTTGAGCTATTTTCACACCTTTGGGAACATCAGCACCATGAGGCCAAGGAATCTGTCCACCAGCACACAAGCCTACTTTGCCCTTTGGGAATCTTCCCTCCATCTCTGCTCAAAGAATCACCCAGGCAACCACTGGCTTTCTTTCTTTCTTTTTTTTTTTTTTTTTTTTTTTTTTTTTTTTTTTTTTTTTGATTATTGGTCAGGTTTTTTTTTTTATATAACTTTTATATTTGGAAACACAGAGCAGATATTCCTTTTTGAATAACTTCTTTCCCTCTATAAATTTCTTTTGAGACCCTTCTACAATGTATTGTATTTCCCTTAATTCTTCTAAGGACATATCATGACCTTGAGGTCCCTGGATATTTCAGTGTTGATGGACAAGTGTTGATGGTTCTCTGCTCATGTGTGTATTAAAATTTTATTTTGTAACTCCGTCAGTATAGACAGCAATATAGTGCAGTCTTCATTGTGTTCATTGTATTTTTGACATCCTGGTCTAGATCATTCCTTAAAAATTGATGGAATGTTATCAGAAACCATTTTCCTTTGTTATCTGCTCACTGTTAACTGGACTCTGCATCTCCTCATGGGGACTGTGAGCATGTTTTCCCAGGCCCTTCCCCTCCTCACTTTGTAGAACAGCTGTTCTAATTCAGGGCTTGTGGTGGGACTGAGATAAAAAAGAAGAGGGCTGATATGCATGAGTCCCAGGCAGTTACTTGGAAGTAGAAGACCATTCAGAAGTCAAGGTTTCTTCCCTGTGTGCTCAGGTCAGAGTTTTATGGGTGTTTTCTTCTTTGCCATGATGTCTGCAAGGACCTCTGCCACTGCAGCACATTTTCTGGAGCCCATATAATGACAAGAATACTCCTAAGAAAATTTTGGTATCTCCACATGCTCATAACAGCTGACACATCAGAGAGACTCAGGACTGTGACAGGTGGTAAAGGTGTGGATTTCCAGTTGTGTACAGAACTGTGGCACATTCATGAAAACAGATATAAAAAAACATTTTGGTGTATGCCTTGCCTGCAGAGGCTTCAAATCAGGTTTCTGACTTTCAGTGTGTTAATTAAGAAATAGTGCGTTTCATATTTCTCTCTTACTCTCATCTCAGCTGAGATTCCCAGTGGTTATAACCAATGTCTGGCAGACAGCTCAGCTTCCAAGGAGATGTGCTAGGACATCTAAGGAGGATGATGAAGATGGTGAGATCTAGAAGTGATACACTTCCCCATAGATTCCTTCAGGAAAAAAAAAAAATGTTTATTTGGATAGTTGCAGCTAAGGGACAAAATATGAAAAAAATCCAGAATGTCTGAGTGCCACCCTGTATGCTATGTTGTTTGTGCATTCTCTCACTTCAAAACCTACTGAAGAGATTTCAAGGGATACGTACATAGGAGTCCATATTGTCTCTTGCAAATACAGAGCAACATAGCCAAATGTTTGAACAACCCCCCCAAAAAATGGTAAATAAAGAGAGAGAGGTCTCACCATGACATGGCCAGATTGAGAGCAGCACAGGCTGCATTCAGAACTTGTTCTATACAACACACAGCTGGAGTAAAAGATCAAGTGATTACTTCCTGCTTCCCCCCCACCCCCGCTGAACCTAAAGTGAATATTGGAGAAGACAGCTAGTCAGGCAAAGCTTGACTACTGGTCATGACAATGTCCGGAGGGTCCTTGTTTTAACTAGACAGTAGGTCTGTTTGTATGAATGTACAGAGAGATGTTCTGGGTGATCAAGTGGTTAGCATTCAGCTCTCTCACTGCCATGGCTTAAGTTTGATTTCTGGTCAGGGAACTGTTTCTTTTACTGGCTGTGGTGGTGCATGCCAGAAATCCCAGATACTAAAGAGCCTAGGTAATGGGATAAAAATTTGGGGGCAACCTTCAACAACGGAGAGACAACCTGTCTCAAAATAAACAAAACAAAACAACAACAACAAAAATACCACTGTAAATCCATTCATCTTAATACTCATCTTGAGACATTGAAGATGTTTCTGATCATCAATAGTTATGAACATTGCTTTGGTGAGCAACTTAAAAGGTGCCTAGGAATTGTGTGGATATAGGCTTCTGCATCAGATCTGTGCACATATAGTTTCATGTTTTCCAAATTTCCAGGGGTTTTTGAGTGCCACACATAATTCTCTGCCTCCTTGAGGGGTTCCTTGGCTCAGGGTTTGCTTTGCCCAATACAATAGAATCAGAGAAAGCTTGTGCTACACCTGGACAATAGCATATAAGTTGAAGAGCTACTGCCTTTCTTCTCCCTTGCACGATTCCTTCTGCATGCTGACAAGAATTATCCCAATGAGTGATCCTGTATTGAATTAGTAAAAGAATGAAAATGAATACATGGAGAATCACCGTTCATCACATCACATGTGGAAAAGGTGTGAGGAAGTATTTACCATGTTATTTCACATCACAGAGTTGCAATTTTGTTCATTATGAATGACAAAGGCTATCAGGTCTGATAACAAAGTAAAATTGCTCTCTATATATCTCAAAGCTAAGAGATAATGTGTTTTAAGCAGGTGTCTGATTCAATACAAAAATCCACTTGCTCCACAGCAGGTTGATCAGCAAGATCGATTTTAGCAGAGGCAGATGCAAGCAGACAAGTGGAAACTGCTCTTCCTGATCATCAGTGTGAGAAACAGTATACTAACTACTATAAGGCTCTTCTCGACTGTCACCCACATTAGCCTCTGGTGCTTAGGAACATTTTTCTTAATTAAACATGGATTCATTGGCAGAGTAGATTGTATGTTAGGCCACAAAACAAGTTTTAAGAATTTGAAGAGGAGGGAGTTCTTCTAATCTTATTTTTTGAGGCCAGTTGTTCTCTCCTAAAAGTTTCACTGACATTGATATCCTTCCTAAAAACTATGTGTGCTATCATGCATATATGACTGTCAGTCAGGAATATACTAGAAGTTGGGAGTGGTGGTGCACACCTGTAATTCAGAAGCTTAGGATTCTGAGGTAGGAGAATCACAAGTTCAAAGCCAGCTTCTGCAACACAGCAAGGTCCTAAGCAACTTAGCATGACCCTCTCTCTAAAACAAAAAGGGGCTGCTGTGGATGAGGCTTAGTGAGTAAAAGACCCTCTGATGTCATCTGTGATACACAAAAAACAAAACAGTAAAAAAAAAAAAAAAAAAAAAAAAAAAAAAAAAAAAAAAAAAAAAAAAAAAAAAAAAAACAGGAAAGCCCTTTTGAACTTGGTGTATTTTTGAGTAGTGTGGTCATGACCTGGTTGACCATCTGCATAACTGACATTATCTCCATTGAAATAGTTTTTTAAAAAAGGAAAATGGAAAAAAAAAAAGAAAATTCAATTCTCTAACTTGAGGGGTTTTTCTCTTTATTTTTTAACCCTTTATAATATACTATTAAAATCATTTTCAACTTAATCCTTTTTATATCCAATGAGAAGATCAAAATCAATAACCCTATCAGCATGTTCATCATGGAAACAATTTATTTACTCATTCAAAGCACTCATGAGTGAGGTTCCACCTTTATTACTTTTTCTCTTGATAACTTCCACTTGTGAAAGAAAGATCTGGATCCCTGAAGGGAGAAATGTTGAATATGGGAAGAAGATCCAGGAGAGGGAGAAAATGAGGGGATGGGCAGGTACTGTGAAAGGATATGAAACAGATGATGCTATGTGCAAGCATCAGTATATCACAGTGAATCACAATTTCATTATGAATTTCAATGCACTGGTTAATGAAAAACAGCAATGATACCAGTTGAATAGAGAAAGAGAATTAGGGCAGGGTGTAATGGAGGGAAAGGGAGAATACTGGGGAATAAAATTGCTAAATTATGTTTCCTGTATGTATGTATGGGTATAGTTAATTTAACTATTAACATACAATCATAATAAACCAATGAAGCATTATACAAAATAAATACAAGTATGTTATGATAAAAAAAAAATTTCAGATAAAGTTAAGAACATGCAACACTAAAAATGAATTGCACACAGTTGGGAATGATTTCCACAAACAAATAAACAAAAACAGATAAATAGATATAAACTGGAATGCTCAAAGAAAATTCAAGTAATGAATGTGAGATAGTCTTGGAAATACATGCTAATGTCATACAAACCAACAGTTCTTTTTCAAATGAGACCTTATAGATTTAGACCAAAAGTCCTCCATGGGGCACTATGTATATTTGTAGAAAACTGGTGGAAACTCAAGTGGCTAAGTTTTACTGGTTTATGAACAGTTGTGTAGTGGACCATGCACAATGCTAGCGTAGCTGCTTCATACCATGGGGAAAATCCACAGCACACAGCCACCCTGGGCTTACCTCTGAAAATCTAAGTGCTCTCAGGACTGAGGAGCATGTTTTGGAAGCTGATGAAAAAGGGCTTATATTTATATAACACACTACACAAACATGACCCCTTCAGTAGTCAATTCAGTAAGAAATCATGGGCCATCAGGAAGTCTGGTCTAAACTTTAGGGCCAGGGGATCCTTCCAAAATACATACCATAGCCTGGACATGTCTCCTTCTCCTTCTCACTCAGTATTCAGGATGATAGAGACTTCAGATTCCAGCCATTGTAGTGGCCTTCTGTTGTCCTTCCTCACTCTAGACATTTTTTTGGTCAGGGTTTTAGGGTCCACTTCTCTGGTTGTGAGACTCAGGAACTCTCACTGACCACTCACTCAGGAGAGACTGTCACTCTCATCGGTGGCTTTAGCACAGTTTTGGTCACCAATGATTACCTCTCATACTGTTTGCCGGAGAAGTCTAGCCTAGGGCTCAGCATCCTGATTTGAAAGAAAAACAGCAGACACTCTGGGTCACTTTCCTGGTTCTCAGGCTATCTTGCTGTAAGCAAAGCTGCCTTATCCTCTCAGGTGCTCAGACTGAGGGTCTAACAGGTTCAATGTGTGATATGTTACAGTGATTCTCTTCACAGTCGGACCCAGACTGGGAACTGAGATCTAAACCTGCACATGACATAGCGTAGATAGAAATATGATAAAAGGATATGGGAAACATAAGACTGGACAGTGACCACTCTGGCAACCCAAGGATGACTATTCCTAGAGACAGGTTAAGGAAAGGGGCTGGTTAGTTTCTGTTCCTATATAAGTCCAAAATGAAGGATCTCTGTCAATTGTTTGTGAGGAAATGTTTCACAAAATATGTATTCAATTATCTGAACTCCTCTTAAGTCCATCCTGTAACTTCTGCTTGGGTCAAAGAAATGCTAGCCTTAGCCCTTGGGGCCCAGACCTGAAAATATTAGTTAGTTAATAAACATGCTGCTTGAATGATTAAGTAAAAATTCACACATAATGGACATCCATCTTTAGCTGATAAAGTGATTTCAGGATTATTTTACCCTTCACTCCTTAATTGAACAGGGGTACCAGCATTCTATCCCCAGCTCTTATTTCTTCATACCATCCACATTCCTCATTAGTGACTGTCCTCACACTGCCTGGACCCCATCTTTAACACCAAGGTGACAGCATGCCACTAGACAAGGTCACAGTCAACTTTCTAAACAGAGAAGATAAAATATATGACTCCTTAACAAGTATTTAATTCTTTTATGGATAGAGAGAACATCTAATTTGTATAGTTTTCACTGTACTCAAGAGTGATAGCACCTACCTGGTTATTCAAACAAGAAATATCCAGTTTCTGATATATTCCTCCTGGTCCTTTTGGTTAACAAGTTATGAAGATTATGTCCTTGAACAGAGCTCTGATGAATCTCTCCATCCTGTTTTCCTTTCTTATTGTTTCTGTATTGACAAATTAATTTATTAAGAAATATTTTGAGAATTCTCACCAATGCAATATAATATGTATTAGTATATATGCAATTTAAATATATAATGTTATGTGTATACACAATTGCTAGAGATTCAACACAGGCCTTTCCATGTGCTTAGCAAGCACTCTATCACTGTGCAATGATTCCAGCCACCCCCACTCAATTTTATACACTCAACTCAAGGTGCAGTTCCTTGGAGAATATGCCTAATTTCCCAAATAATAAGATTCAATTGTGCATAATTTGAATTTTGGTAGAGTTTATCACATTTACATAATTGTGTTCTTTTTTCCTTATATGGATAATTCTAAAATGACATAAGCATGCTAATGCCGGGGCTGCTGAGTTACGAATGGGGCCGAGTTCTAAGCTATCCCCCTTTTGGGCCCTAAAGGGGGTTCCTTCCTGCCCGCAGAAAGAAAACAACTTACTAGGCGAGGATGGGCTTAAAGACAAACATAAGCTGAGTGCCTTCCTCTGCCTGATAGACAGAAACCACGCCACACTCAGGGAGTTTTGTATAGCAAGCGAGAATCCAAAAAACTCGGATTTTATTGGCAATTGCTGAACTTAAATAGGCCTAGAACTAACCAATCAGCCAGCAGGGCGATTGGGTCTCTCACGCTATGTCATAAACACACCCCTTTGCTTAGCCCCGGTCCTACTAGGGCGTGGTAAGCAGCCAAAGTCCTTCCCCTTGGCAGACATGAGTCCCAACATGCTAATATTGATGAAATTGTGCTTATGTGCAACTTATCACACAGGCAATATAGGCAAAGCAATGTATCCAATGATGGTGGCAAATTCTGTGGCATTTAGCTTTGATGACCCGAAAGATTGACCTGTGACCAGAAGATGGCAAAGAAGAGTTGTCCAGGGTATTCCATTGTGATTCTCACAGATGGCTGAGCCCCACTAGACTGAGGTCTAGCACAGGCTGCTCTGCCTCCTGTGCTTACCAAGGAGATCTTCAGCCTGTTGCTTTCAGGGCCTGGTGATGGCTCCCAAACAGGATCCTGTGCAAAGTTTCTATAGCTGCTCTGTCTATTTCATTTCCTATGATTAAACTCAGAACAGGCATCTAACTCAGCATTCTTTCCCCTCAGGTCTTCTCTAAGGCTCATGAATCAGAGGTCAGGTGTACTCTGAGAAGGCAGGAAAGGATACGTTTAGTTTATAGGAATATCCAGTTCTTTCCCTGAGGACAGGATAAGACAAGCCTGGGGTAGCAGAGTCTCTGTGTAGGTCAATGACCAGTCTATAACATGGCCTGTACACTCATTCTTTTTGCTATTCTCTCATTACACAGGTAGGGACAGGTCTCAGAGATTCAAGACAGCTCCCATCCCATACCAATTTTTTCTAGTTCAGATGACCAGTATCTTAAATGTGGTTCCCACGCCAGAACCCATGATTATCTGTGTTTTCAGGCTATTTTCCCAGCCTCTGCTGACTCAGCCACCCTCCCTTTCTGCACCTCCTGAAGCATCAGTCAGACTCATCTGCACCTTGAGCTTTGTCTTCAGTGTTGCTGAAAAAGTGATACAGTGGTACCAGCACAAGGTGGAGAGCCATTCTTGATTTTCCCTGAGATACTACTCAAATTTGTAAAATCTCCATGGCTTTGGGGTTCCTGGCCTCTTCTCTGGATCCAAAGATGTCTCAACAAATTCATTAGTTTTGCTCATTTCTGGGTTGCACCCTGAGGATGAGGCTGACTACTATTGTGTAATTGGCCACATTAATATTTCTCACAGGGACATAAGCAGATGGGGAAGTGGTACAAAGCAATTTTCCTGTTCAGGTGTGTAGACTATACCTTTTCACTAACTTTAAATTAATATGCTTATACACTAAATATACATTTAAGTAAGTGTGAGTCACAATATCTGTCCTTTCAATTTTCTAATCAATGTTTCTGAAATCTCAGGAAAACTGATAATAACTAAACACCGAAATCAACCCCAAACCAAAAAACAACAAAAATAAATATGATAACATTTAAACTGTTATCTTGTGATCAGTTTGGTGATTGCATTTATAACCAGAGCCTATAGAATTAGATATTTTCCTCTGGAAAAATAAAGGAAATTAGTTTTCTTCTTGGCCAAGAGCTAGAGACCCTTCCATCAGGTGGACATTCCTCCACAGCATGGGCTTTGCTCTTTAAGTGTTCAGAGATGATACCACCTCATTTGTCTCTAGTTGTTTGTGCTCAGGGCTATAAGAGGATCTCAGGGATTGAGACACTAAGATGCAAAATGCTTTGTGAAGAAGGAGGCACCAGAGAAATTTCAGGCTCAGGGCTGGCCTGGCTCCCTTGCTGTGTATCTGTACCTTCAGTTTTGATGTCAAAGAGAGAATGTTAGACATTGGTGTGGGGAAGTGGTAAGGAGTTTAGGACTGAAGCAAATTTCCTTGAGGGACTTGATTGCCTGAACAGTGAGGCTCCATAATTGATTAGAAAACTATGAGTGACCTCCTGGGAAGTTGAGAGAAGTAAATCCCAAGGATGACCCTCTTCTCCATGTGATACCACTCAGTATAATGTGGACTTTAATAGGTAAGTTTTTCTGAGATCATTGGAACTGACTTCTGTCCTTCTCTCCTCTAATACACATTGGGGCTATTCAACATTCTAGATTTTAGGAATAGACTGTGGACCTTCAGGGAGCAGAAATTTATATATATATATATATATATATATATATATATATATATATATATATACACACAAACAACTAGAGACAAATGAGGTGGTATCATCTCTGAACACTTAAAGATATATATATATATATATATATATATATATATATATATATATATATATATATCGCTGCCTGAAGCGGAAGTCGCTTGGAGCAGCGAATGCCACAGGAAAATTCGGAGGCAGGATGAAAATGAAAAAAGATCTTTTATTCTTCTCCTCTCTCCAGCTCCAGCAATCACTCCAAATGCTCTAACTCCAACCACCACTTTCTTCTTCCCCACACACACTAACGAACCTCACCCAGTTATATACATATAGCTTTAACAAGGACACGTGCTTACAGCTCGAGCTTACAGGTGTGTCACGCAGTGTTCACGGGCATACAAAGATTCTTTGAATAATGTATTAATATCAGGTGGAAACTAGAACATCTTTTATGGCTCTCAGCTAACCGCAATCTTTAGCTATCTCCTTGATTATAGGCTCCTTCATTTCCCCCTTTTAGTTTTAAAAGAGGGGATGTTCTAGGACGTCCATGTGCAACCGACATTCTTACCCGTCATGGGAGTCTAGGCTGTCCTGACTCCTGGCTTAGGTTGACATGCCGGCCACATTAGACTGTCCCGTGCGACTGTGCCGTGTCTTAGGTTGTCCCCTTCTGGGGATCTTACCCGTCATAGGCTAACCAGCCATCCAATAGAGCCCTTCAGGATCAACTGTGTGTTTGACTAACAGCCGTCCAATTTTTAGGAGATGCTGCGGCTTTAAGGCGGTAAGCCTACTGCTGATGAGCCAAGTTTCCATAGCGTATCAAGTTCTTTAAGTGAATCAGCTGCCCTTAGTTTCATCAAGTAACGCACTGAGTTCTCTTAGACAAATACCCGCAAGGCATTGTCCCGTAATGTCCCAAAATAATGGAAAATCAAAATGTCCATAAGTTATAACACATAGATTCAGGAGGCCCCATGCACGCAGAGCAGAGGCCGCACTGCTGGTGAGGTTGTTGATGCTTGAGCAGCAGGGATGCTTGCAGCGACCGCGGTCCCTGCAGTTGTAGCAGCAGCCGTCTTTTTTATGTCCAGACATTTCCACCGGCAAATCTTCAGGGCCCGCTACCTAAAAACTCAAGCATCCATTATTAAGGGAAAGGCAGTGCTATTCCAGCACTGAGATCAAAAGGTGAGCTGTCAAACTAAAAAAAAGAACTATTAGAGTAGAAAATAAAAGTTGATCTCTGCTCACACACATTGCTGCTCAAGCTCCCACAAACATAAGCTGGCAAAATATCACATTCAGAAATAATCAAAGAGAAACTGAGGGTGTTTACTGCATTAAAGATAAAGAAAAGCTAAAGGCATTTTG